>BSBK01008546.1:987500-1217503 GCA_027943335.1 Chamaecyparis obtusa | reverse complement strand
ATACATATACATATACATATACATATATATATAGATATAGATATACATATATATATATATATATGTGTGTGTGTGTGTATGTATGTATGTATGTATGTATACATATACATATACATACATACATACATATATGTATATGTATATGTATATGTATATGTATATGTATATGTATATGTATATATATATATATATATATATGTATATATACATACATACATACATAGATATGTATATGTATATGTATATATATATACATACATACATACATACATATATATATATATATATATATATACATACATATATATACATATATATGTATACATACATATATATACATACATATGTATACATATATATGTATACATACATATATATACATACATATATATACATACATATATATATATATATATATATATATATATATATATATATATATATATATATATGTATATATATATATATATGTATATATATATATATATGTATATATATATATATATATGTATATATATATATATATATATGTATATATATATATATATGTATATATATATATATATGTATATATATATATATATATGTATATATATATGCATATACATATACATACATATATATATATATATATATATATATATATATATATATATATATATATATATATATATATATATATATATATGTATATATATATACATACATAGATATATATATATGTGTGTGTGTGTGTGTGTGTATGTATGTATGTATGTATGTATGTATGTATGTATGGGAAGATGGTACCGACTATTTTAGGGGCAAAACCTGATTTTGAACGCATAACCCCGAATTGCAATATTGTGTCCCAAACGATAGATTTGGTTAAAAATGGGAAGTCCCGCACCCAATTCCGGTCGAATTCCAGCAAACAAACGGGGCCTTAATCCTCATCTCAATATTTTCATGTATGACATGTGTTGTTTATTAATAGTAATTGCACCTTGGTGTGTAATGGGTACGCTAAATAGATATGAAAAAAAATAAAATGTTTTTATTGACGTCTACGAGACCACCGATCTAAGGGACCAAAGAGCAAGTTATCACTATTAAGCCATGTAAACCAATGAATACACATTCCAGTAGCTTGAAGTGGATCCCTCTACTCCCTACCTAAACTTATTATTGCTTGATAGATTACTCCATAGATGAAAGGTTTGAGCTGTAGAATAACAACATCCTGAGAAATAGAAGGTACATAGCATTAGTTATGCAGGGGGGACACATTTCAATGCTCTCTACTAAAAAATTGTGACTGCTAAAATGAGTAAAAGGTTTGCCTATTATGGTAAAACAAATTATCCCCATAGAAAAAATGTTTTGGCTTGTGAGCAACCACATGCCCTTCTAGAAAAAGTGAATGACATTGGCTATTGAACAACCACACTCTCAGATAGCACCCACAACCCTGTATTTGCAAGGTATACGACATTGCTTATAGAGCGACCACAACCCTGTATTTGCAAGGTCTATGTCATTGGTTATAGAGAAACCACAATCCTATATATACAAGGTCCATGACATTGCCTATCCAACAACCACAATCCCAGGAGAGATGCAGATGCACTTCACCAGCATTAGATTGCATTTGCATCACTTGGCCTTGTCGTTGCTAGTCTATTGATAGATTGTTCCAACATGTGACATTGTAGAAGTTGTGAATAAGAAATGACCAAGAACTGTTGTTGCTTACCAGTAGATAAATAATTGAAGAAGCTAAGAAGGTCCAGTATCTACCGAAGTATGTATCAGAGATGTAGGCACCCAGAATTGGAGTGAGCCAAATTGCTCTAGTCTAGTTGTTGACATTCCTGGCTGAAGATATTGTTCCTTCATGCAGCTCTTTAGTCAAGTAGAAATGGAAATCTTGGGTAGTATCATGTGCATATGAACATTGAATACTAATATCCATTATCAGAATGTCAAAATCTACTGTCAAATAATGGTTGGTAATTGATCTTATAATAGCATACTGCACTGGCTCTTTATATAATAACAAATAGCTACTTCCTACACATCCAAGATGAAAGTAGCACCAAGTCCCGAGAAGAACTCAAATAAATATAAAATTAGCATAATTGCTACAGTATTATCTTTACTGGCCAGCTTTCTATTAATTATTTGAAAACCTGAATAGTAGGTGTCTGCTCATCCAGCTGAGAAACCTTCACAGTCATCTCCATGGTCAGATATTCTAGTTTAAGCAAAATTATTTTGCAAACTTTATATTCAAGAGACTTGAAAATTATTTTGCAACAACAAGATAAATTATTTTGCAAACTTTATATTCAACAGACTTGAAAATGTTTCAAAATAATATATGCTTTCGGTTTGAGCAAAATGTGTGCTCCAACATTAGCTTTAAACATGTCATCATGATAGCAGTGTAAGTCAAAAATCTTAGTTTATTTTTTGATCCCTATAATCTCAATGAATGAAACCAAAGAAATCCAAGATACAATGTCGAAGATACAATTATCTAAGAGTCACTATTAAGCTATATCAATATGCTATCTGACAAAAAAATACAAGATGTAGCAGCAAGGTCACATCTTATGCAAGAAATTATATCATCATGATAGCAGTGAAAGTAAAAAATCCATATGTTTTTGAATTGATGAATGAAAAAGTGCAATCAGATACCATATTGATCTAGCTTAATAGTGACTCTCAGATAATTGTAATAAGTGTATACTGTAACCACAAACACAAGTGTATATTGTAACCACAAACACAAGTGTATACTGTAACAAGTGTATACTATAACCACAAACACAAGTGTATACTGTAACCACAAACACAAGTGTATATTGTAACAAGTGTATAATACATTGCTTAACCACAAACACAAGTGTATACTGTAACCACAAATACAAGTGTATACTATAACCACAAACACAAGTGTATATTGTAACCACAAATACAAGTGTATGCTGTAACCACAAACACAAGTGTATACTATAAGCCTCCTATCTTGATACATTGCTTATATGATGAATCACAGGTTGAACATTGATTCTATAATGTCTTAAAATCACTTTTATTTGTAGAATACTTTCAATTTCTAGAACATCAACAACATGCTACCAATATCCCCTCGCTCAATTCATTGTGTTTGTCCACATTTCAGGCCATTGATGGATCCTATTAAGAATATTGACGTTCTAGGATGGGTAGATGTGAAGACCACATATTCTTGTCTTCTCATAGCTCTTATTGCTTGTGTTGTCGTAGCCACAATAGTGGTGGCTCGAGAAGGCAGTGCACAAATGGGTAAACGAAAAAGAAAAGGAATTTTTTTTTATAGAATGGTTATTCATTCCAACGATGTGGATTGTCATGATCAGATTCGCATGAGTAGGGGAGCCTTCTTTCATCTAGCTACTATCCTAAGGTTGAAAGGAACCTTGACAGATTCGATACACTTGACGTTAGAAGAACAACTTGTGATGTTCCTCCACACCCTTGGCCATAATATGAGGAACCGCAAGATTGCCCACAACTTTGGGCACTCAGGAGAGACAATTAGCCAATACTTCCACAAGGTGTTGAGGGCTATCTTAGGACTCCACAAGGATTGCTTTCTACCACCTAGTCCAAACACTCCTCCTAAAATTAGTGGGAATGAACGTTTTCATCCATTCTTCAAGGTAATTCTTGTGTTGTTACAAATTTCTTGTATGGATTTTTATCCTTATCATAGTATTGGTTGACTGTAGAATTGATGATTGTATCATATCGTATAGGATTGTGTTGGAGCTATCGATGGAACCCATATACCAGTAACCGTTGAGGTCGACATGCAGGGTAAATATCGTGATAGAAAAGGCAACCTGTCACAAAATGTTATGGGTGTGTGTTCCTTCGATCATAAGTTTTAGTACTGCCTTGCTAGTTGGGAAGGGTCTGCCGCAAATAGTCATGTTCTAGCTTCAACTCTGTCAAGAGCAGATCCTCTTGTTATTCCCCCCGGTAAGCCAAATCATAGTTTAATATACTCAAGGGTACAATCAATGTTTCACGTTTTAATAATATACTTTATTTATGTAGGAAAATATTTTCTAGTGGATGCTGGATATCCCAATGCACCTAGATTTCTTGCTCCTTATCGGTGTACACGCTACCACCTGAAGGAGTTTTCAAGAGAGAATCCAATAAACTCTCGAGAAGAGTTGTTCAACCATCGACACTCCTCTCTTAGAAACTTAGTAGAGCATACATTTGGTATTCTCAAGTAGCATTTTCCAATCCTGAGGCATGCCACGTCTTATGACACAAGCCCATATTATATTAGCATGTTGCATACTACACAACTACATTACGTTAGAGGATGACATTCCATCATAAATTGTCACGGAAGAGGAAGATGATCGTGATGGGATAGATGTACCAATGCTAGAGACATATGGGTTGTCTTAGCATGATAGAGACCAGTGGGCACAATTCTGAGATGATATAGCAAGTAGAATGTGGGAAGAGTACAGATCCCAAGAATAGTTGTTCTTTTATGAGTCAAGACTACATGATGGTTTCCTTTTTCTTATGCTTTTCTCTGCAAGTATTGGACTTGTATGGGTCAATATGTTTTATTTGAGTAAACTAATGTATGAAGATACTTTGATATACATGATGGTTTCCTTTTTATTCTGTTTCTATCTGCAAGTATTGGACTTGTATGGGTCAATGTGTTTTATTTGAATAAACTGATGTATGAAGATACTTTGATATACATGATGGTTTCCTTTTTCTTCTGTTTCTATTTGTAAGTATTGGTCTTTTATAGGTCAATGTTTATACCATTAACAACAATTTGTATACACATCATGGCATACACAGAATTAATGATGAGCATAGATGATATTGGTAACACGAGCCAAATATCTCCTTCCTCAAAGAAGATAATGTGGACAAAGGAAATGGAACACAAATTTCTAGACTTGCTCCTTGAGCAAGTACAGCTGGGAAAAAAATGTGATAGAGGCTTCAAAAAAGAAGCGTGGTCTGCCATTGAGAGGCGGTTCAACACTGATATGAACCTCAATCTATCAAAGGACAACTTCAAAAATAAGTTAAAAACCTGGAAGCTTGCATATAGAGTGATGAAAGAGCTAAGGAATACAAGTGGTTTTTCTTGGAATGAGGCAACTCAGTGCATGGATGCTGAGGATAGCGTGTGGGATGAGCTTCTGAAGGTAGGGTGATCTCTCTACTATTTTGATGGAAATAATATTGCCTTCTTTTAAAGTTAATAATGAAAGACAAAGAACCCAATCCATTTATTTATGCCAACATGCAGAGAAGAGAGTTCAAAAATGCCAAAGTGTATAAGAGGCAGCCCTTCCAATACTTCAATGAATTGGGTGCAATTGTGGGTAATGACATTGTTGAAGGCAATGCAGCTACGACGACCCTTGAGATAGAAGAAGGGAACCCTATGGAAGATCCATTCAATGTGCATGATGAAGAGGACCTTGGTTTCAATATACATCTTGATAGTGTTGTTGATTTGGACGAAGACCCTTATCATTCCAATCAATCCACTGCAACAACAAGTACTAGAGGGACTCCTACATCATCAGTCAGAAAGGTGGGAAAGAGTTGGAAGGCAAGTATGGTCGCTTCCTTGGATTCCATGTGTGAAACAATGAAGCAAATAAAAGAGGGCATGAGCAATGTTCACCTTGTCAAAATTGATGAATCTGCTCATGACAATGCTTTGACAGATGCATATAACGCTCTCAAATCCATCCTTGGATTGAGTCGAGGTGTATTCCTAAGGGTATATGAAACCTTCGCGGGGTGAACGTGAAAGAGCCAAATGGTTCTTGTTGATGACTGAGGACGAGAGAGTGGACTGGATTGTAGCCACATATGGTGGATTATAATTATTTTCTACATATTTATCAAACTTTATCATGAGTTGAAACATTATCATACGTGTTCACATACACTGATACAATTGTGTTTTCATTGATGATTGTTTATGGTTGATGATTGCTTATCAAACATAGTTTTTGTTTATCAAATATATTTTGAGATAATGAAGCTGTAAGGATAGTTTCCTAAAGACCCTGTACCTATTGTTGAGAACTATTGCTCATTGTTGTGACTGCATTGGACTATTTCTCGTTGTGACTACATTGCATGTTCAAGATGTTACCAGATCTTACCTTATTAATTGTTTGAGGATTGTAGTATATTTAAGTGTTTTTCTTTCGACAGTGCATTTGATCATTAATCTACAATATACACTTGTTACAGTATACACTTGTGTTTGTGGTTTTCATCAATCATCTGTATACACTGGTTACAGTATACACTTGTGTTTGTGGTTTTCATCAATCATCCATATGAGAGAGTTGTACAGTCTCTCTGACTTGTGTTTGTGTTGCATCTTTTGTGTTACAGTATACACTTGTGTTTGTGGTTTTCATCAATCATCCGTATACACTGGTTACAGTATACATTTGTGTTTGTGGTTTTCATCAATCATCTGTATACACTGGTTACAGTATACACTTGTGTTTGTGGTTTTCATCAATCATCCGTATACACTGGTTACAATATACACTTGTGTTTGTGGTTTTCATCAATCATCCGTATGAGAGAGTTGTACAGTCTCTTTGACTTGTGTTTGTGTTGCATCTTTTGCATTACAGTATACACTTGTTACAATATACACTTGTGTTTGTGGTTACAATATACACTTATGTTTGTGGTTTTCATCAATCATCTGTATACACTGGTTATAGTATACACTAGTTACAGTATACATTTGTGTTTGTGGTTTTCATCAATCATCCATATGAGAGAACTGTATATTCTCTCTGACTTGTGTTTGTGTTGCATCTTTTGCATTACAGTATACACTTGTTACAGTATACGATGGTTACAGTCTCTCTGACTTGTGTTTGTGTTGCATTTTTTGCGTTACATTTAAAACATGATTCTTTAGTTTCTAAATAATTATGGTGGTGGAAATTATGGATTAATGTTTTTTTTTTAAAATATGGTCACCCTGAGCTGTGGGTACAAGTTTATGTTCCCTCCTTGGGCCTCAATATGCTGGTGACTAATGGAACCCATTACTTTAGAAGCCTTTGACTAACCTGCATTGCAATCATAACCCACCAATCGTGAAAGATAACTAATTCTCAAATGGCTACAAGTAAATGAAATTTGTGGTCATCCACTTAAGCATGTATCTTGAAAATATCAAGATACAAAGTCCCAAAGGAGAGTATTCACTGGTAAGTACCCACTAGTATGTTGTTACATAATAGTATATTAGGAGCCTATTTATTGAGTTAAATCCTCCAATTCTGCATGGGGTTCAATCCTTTTAGCTGAAATTGGAAATTTGCTCTCCAATTCACATTGAAGAAATCTAATTTCTGCTTACTTGGGGAGATTGTGTTAATTCGTTGGATCCATGCCAAGATTATTTTGTGTTGCTAGTGATTATGTTGGCTTTCACAGAGTGTGCTTGTTTTCCTCTC
This sequence comes from Chamaecyparis obtusa, assembly GCA_027943335.1. Lineage (NCBI taxonomy): Eukaryota > Viridiplantae > Streptophyta > Pinopsida > Cupressales > Cupressaceae > Chamaecyparis > Chamaecyparis obtusa. The sequence goes on along the minus strand of BSBK01008546.1, from coordinate 1,209,962 downwards.
CATTTTGGTTTTTCTCTCCACTTCAAGGTAGGAAACCTTGTTTCTCTCTCATCCTTTGAATTTTGAGTGCTTTCAGAGGTCCATCAATGGCAGTCATCTCCAAAATTGTGTTTTGATCATAATTAACATATTGTGAAACTTGGAATTTGGAGTTCTGATCCAATGTGGAATGATAGTTTTATTTGTGGTATTTCTATTTGAGGATCATTAAGATCTAAACTCTTTGTTTTGTGACCAGTGAAGCGTGCTTGTGCATGATTGTTATTTGTACTTGAAAATTAATCTTTCTAGGATTTTATGGTTTTTATGAGCTTAAATATTTCTTTATGTTGCAAAATGTAATAGGGATCATTAAGGGATTTGTGCTCCTAGCTATGACACCAATTAAGTGCACTTGTTGCATGTATGCCTTGCTTTCAAAGTTACTTATTGATAGTGTGGATATGGTATTTTTGCATATTGGTTTAATGTTTTGGTATTGCAAGATCTTGTTGAGATCCTCCAATTCTGCATGGGGCTTAGCTCAATCCAATCCATTTGAGTTGAATTAATGGACAAACAAGCATGCCCTCCCTTGACCATTGTTTTCATTAATGTGCTTTTATATACATATTAGCTTGCAACATATTTAAGTGGAATACACGAAGGAGTACCACATGATGAATGCTTCATTTAATGCATTGTTAAGGTGTAGTCTCATAACTATCCCTTTCTAGTTCTTTAGACATGATTTTATAAATGTGTTTTGGTAGACGCCTGTATTGTTCATGATTCTATATGTATATACCCTAACCATCTTGTTATTATTGTTGCATTATGAAATTAAGTTAAATAATTCTACTTTGCTCAATGCTCTATTTCATCTTCAATTTCTTTTCATTTTTCATTCATTTATAAAAACCACGTGATAGGTACAGAAACAGAAATGGATAGTTCTGAGACTACACATATGATGATAAAGTGAGACTACACATATGCTGACATTAAATATGTTTGAAATAGCTTCTGGATTCAATTTTGTAGATATTTTTGGTATCAACGTTTACGATCACACTCTGTGATCCTTCATCAGGATGGAAGAGAGAAAAATGATTGAAAGAAAAGTCCATCATTTTGGTCTCTTTCATCCTGATGATGGATCATAGAGTGTGATCCAAAACTATCTACACAGTCGAATCCAGAAGCTATTTGAAACATTGATGGCAAAAATATCCACATATGATGATAAAAAATGAGTTATCTGATGATTGTTTACTGTTCATGTTTGTAAACGGTCAATATTTCTGATGGTGCTCCTTGGTGTATTCCATTTAAAAATAAACAAGTTTTAGTTTTTCTATCATGTTTACTTTGTAGATGCAGGATTGACCATCTAACAATATAGAAAGTAATGGGAAGAATGAGCAGGATATGAGATGGTTGCTCATCGAATGTGGGGCATAAGGGTGTAGAGCATGGATTTCCTTGCATTTTCTTATTTAACGGTGTGTTTTCACACCACCATTAGTTCATGGATATTGTTCTTCCCCAAAACTTCTATCTGATGCTATAGTCGTGTCATTATATTTTTTCTATAAATTTGTAATATCAACATAAATGAAACTTTTTCAATTTGTACTCATAGAATATAGTCATGTTGTTATATAAATGAACAAAAATAGTATGAATGAACAAAAATTTGCTTGATACAGTGCTGATGGCTATGATAAATGTCCCTATGTGTGACTGTGGTGATGGATCGCGCTGCATGTTGAAGACGTCACACACACGGGAAAATTCAGATCGTAAATTTTGGAGTTGCAAAAATAAGAAAAGGTTGTTAATTGCACAATATTTAAATGTTTACAAAGAATAAATATTAGTCATTATAGTGAGACTAACTTAGATTTGTATTGTAGGATGGCGGTGGATGTTAGTACTTTCGGTGGGCCAATGACACCCCGTCGCTGTCTACATCGCACGTTCTCCACATATACCTATTATGGATGACGAGTGCAAGTCTTGCAAAGCGCTCGAGAAAGCTATTGCAAAAGTGGAGGCTACCTATAAAGCCGATGTCATATTTTTATGATGTTTACTTTGTGCAACAATCGTACTATTTAGTTGGGTCATTATGCAGAAATAGATATATATGTGGACTAGATGACTTATTTATATTTTGATGTAATATCGAACAATGCTATAATTATTTTCTTGTTATAATATTGTTTATAATAATGTATAAAATTATTAAAAAAAGTTAAGTTTACTGTTCACAATATTGAAAAAAAAATATTAAATTTTATTTATGATTTACTATATAAAAATATAAATTAATAAAAAAAAATATAAATAAAGAATGGACAAAAAAAAAAATATTAAATTAAAACATTATAGAATAATTATAAAAACTTAAATTTTCTTGTCAAATTCTAATTTCAATTGAAAATGTAGAACCAAACACAGAACATGGATAATGTAATTCCAATTCCAATTTGAAATTGCAAACCAAACACATAAATAGGAATTTCTCACTTCCAATTCCAATTTAAAAAATGGCAACCAAATGCAAAATATGGATTGTCTCAACCATCTTCCAGGTCAACCAAACGGTCCAAATTATCTTCCGAATATACAAAATCGGAATATCAAAACCTGATTTTGAGATAATCAAGTTTTGACTCAAATTCCAATTCTGCAAACAAACGTGACCTAAGGGCCCGTTTGGACGCAGGCATACAGAATGCCGGATATAGTCAATTCTGGAATATGCTACAATTCTGGAATATCATATCCTCAAAATGATATCCGGAATATGTGTTCGACCCGTTTGGACGCACCTGGAAGATGACCGAGAAGATGTATTTTCTGCGTTTGGGTGCCGCATTTTGGAATTGGAATATGCACTGAATGAGAATTTGTTTTTAATTTCTTTATAAGAATTTGTGATTTTTTCAAATGTTATAATGTTTTTCACATTTTGTTCGTGTTTTTGAATATTTATTTTATTTTTGCAATAAAATAATATTATAATAATTTATTTTGTTTTTGAATACTTATTTTATTTGTATGCAATTTTGAATATTTATAATATTTGAAATAAAATTATGTTTATAAGTTTATAAAAATTTTAACATTTTGTATAACTTTTTTATAAAAAAAAAATCCTATACAAATTTATAAAATATGTAGAGCCAAAATACACAAATTTATAAACAAGTCATTTATTTTATTATTTATTTTTTACAAAATGTTTGGATATCCAGCATCGACCAAATAATATTTACCTAAACAAAACAAATTTTTCATTGTTATAACGTTGTCTTATTTTTTGTAGGCTTCAGTAATATAATCATATTTTACAAACATGGGGGAACTACTAGTTCATTTGCTCTAGATAGAGCTGAAGCTAGAACACAGCTATTTGTAGCAGACCCTTCCCAACCAGCAAGGATGTATTGAAACTTATAATCAAATGAACACACTCCCATAACATTCTGTGACAAGTTGCCTTTTCTATCACGATATTTAGGTTGCACGTTGACATCCACAGTGACTGGTATATGGGATCCATCAATTGCTCCCACACAATCCTGTAGTCAGAAAAAACATAATCTAATGAACACACGATAATAGGATTACAACTCAATCAAAAAAATTTGATCCATTGGGAGATATACCTTGAAGTATGGATCAAAACGGGTCTTCCCACTGATTTCCCGAGGAGTGTTTGGACTAGGGGGTATAAAATAATCCGAATGGAGCACTAAAATAGCCTTCAAGACCTTGTGGAAGTATCGGCTTACCGTCTCTCCGGAGTGCCCAAAGTTATGGGCAATCTTACGATTCCTCAAATTGTGGCCAAGAGTATGGAGGAACATGACTAATTGTTCTTCTAACGCGAGGATTTTTGTATCTCTGATGCTTTCCTTTTGCCTTAAAATATTGGCTAGTTTGAAGAAGGATCATCTACTCATGCATATTTGGTCAAAGCAATCTATCTCATTGGAGTTGATACTACGCTTATAAAAAGGAATTACATCTCTTTTCCGTTTACGCATATTTTGACTACCTTCTTTTACAGACACTGCTATGGTTGCGACAAGGGTGGCAAGAAGAACTACAACAATAGGCAGGAGTCTTCTCATACTCATAAATTGTCCTCCAAGTTCAATATCATCAGTGAGATCCATCAATTACCTAAACATACCAACAAAACAATCACCAAACAACATAAGAAAACACCCAACTATAATGCATGTCGTTGTGAAGGTATACAAGCTTGAAAGAGACCGTGATGGTCAAATGCATGTGTTCAAAGCAATATTGAAGATAAAAGGACAATGAAGAACATGCAAGGGAATGAAAATTCAATAACCAATGAGTTACTATGACAATATTCTCTACCATAGTTCTAAAATGTAATTATTTTGCATAAATATTTTAAGGAGATGTTAATTCAATTTGTAAAGGTCAACTAAAAAGGGATCAAGATGAGTGCTAAATCAATTAAAATTGGTGCAAAGGGAACATTGAATCAATGAAATGATCTAGAGGTGATGTTCTTTACACTTGACTTAAGCACACAATTTGAATGCTTTGGTGTAGGAAATGATTAGAATGATTGATGGGAAATTAATTGTTTTGGGCTTCTTATATACAATACGAACTTTTAAACATGAGAACCATGTTTATTTTGAAACTAAACCGAGTCATTTATACACTTGTAAATTTCACTTCAACATGAGAATGAATGAATGAATTGAAAGTTGAAATTTATTTGAAAGGAGTTAATAAAATATGTAGAACTTATGTTCATAAAAAGACAAGGATGACAATTTTTTGTCAAGAAATTTTTTTTACCAGTTCCACAAAGTTCAAGTTTGTAATTAATCCTCCATGTACCATTTACAACTTCTTAAGTCAGCGGGTACCCAACTATGTTGGTCATGTTGGTTAGAGAGTTGTAGATACGTAAAGCAAGCTCAGCAGAACTGCCAGTGGTTTCAAACTGAGGGCAAACAAATTATAACTAGGGTTGAAAAACAATGGGCTAGTTAACACGGATGGGTAGTTCCCTATTTTTCTTCAGGTTTTGCCAGGCCTAGGGGTTGTTTTTTGAGCCCTTCTCTTAAGAGGATTAAAGACAAATGATGATAGAATGAACTTTAAGACAAACTATATAGTCAATGCAAAATAAAACTCCTATTTGATTGTCAGTAAGTGCCTAATGCTGGTTTATCTTCCGACAGATTTTGCTCTTCAATAAACCGATAAAATAATGCAAACATGGATGCTATAGTAACAACAATGCATATCTCATTGTGGAGGATATATGTGAAGTACACAAGCGTTTTGTGGCATGACGATAATGAAACTATGCAATGTGATGGACCAAATACTTCTACTGTTACTATTAAAACTGTCTTCTGCTATTTTCTGTCAATGTGGGGGAATGATAGTAGGTTGTACAAAATGGAGATGGACGCCTTTATCTTATCAGCATTAGAGTTTGATTTTCACTACCAAGAAACATTACTAGATCAAACCATGAGATGGTAACTTAAATTCAACAACAAGAACTATACTCCACAATCCTACACAAGGTAGACCGTGTACATACAAATTGTAAGTAGATGATATTATATAACAACTAGATGAACACGTCTTACTAATCTATTAATTAACTTATACACTTCCATACAACTTTGATAGGATGCCCTAGAAAAAGCCTGAGTAGTTTTACAATCTTCTACTTGCCAAACAAATGGAAGACAACATTCAATTAGCAAGTGTGATCCAGGAGATTAGTAAGACCGTCAGAAACATACAAAAATGTTCACATATACATTCAAAATGGTTTCAAACTACACATTTTTAATTCCTTAATGGGTTACATCAACAATGAAACTTAGGTTATATAAACCAGACATATTCATATAATATCAAGTTCAAATTTAAATGATCAACAAAAATGAACACTCACACAAAATGATATAAAAAAGAAGATAAATAAAAAGTACCCAAAATAAGGGTTTAGGGTAAATAATCCTACATGAAAAGTGGATTTTGCTTTTCTTTTATTAGGCAAATGAGGTAGACAAATGGCATTTGTAAATGCAAGGAAATGATTTTTGTTAATTGCCTTACAACCTAATATAAAGCAAAAGGGATGGAAGTGAGAAGGAAAGCATATGCAAAAAGCAACGGTGAAGCCTCTCTCTTCTTTGGGCATTATAGAGTGTAGCCTATCATTCTTTTATATGCATATTTTCACTCCCAAATCAGAGCGGAAAGGCAATAGCCATGTTTTTTAATGGCTATTGCCTTTCCAGAAAGGATATGTATCTTCCAAAATTGCTGATCAGAAGAATGTACCAATACAATGTAGTACCAAATACAAAATTTTTTTTTAATGGGGAGATTGGTGGGTTGATGATCTCCTATCTATGCTCACTGTAAATCCACTATGGGGTTGGGGCTACCGTTATAAAATACTACATTGCTCAAACATTATGGCTTGCTGTTGTGTGTATCCATATCCATACAGAAAGGAACATTCCCTTAATCTGGTTTTTATTTTAATTGGCATCTTTTGAAAAGCCATACACATTATTTTTTATTGGATGGCTGGTAAAGGAAAGCTTACATTGTATCATCTGCATATCCTGATTATGGAATGCCCCCATTTTATATATCATCTCATATATAAAATGGGGGCATTCCATAATTAGGATAAGGAATTTGGCACACAATAGTTGCTACCGTTCTTTTGTTATATATTACACAGAGCTCAATTGTATTACAACAACAAAGAATTATAACAAAAAGTATAGAGCTAATGCTGTTCAGGAGTAGATACTTGTAATGCCCCCATCCCTTTTCACATTACTCCAATTATGTGAAGTTGAGACAATTGCAATAATCATACAAGAAGAAGTGACCTGTTATGTATAGATGATAGAGACTAAAATATATATATTGCAGGTGACAAGACTTACATACATTGGTGTATCGTCCATCACTTACAATGATTGGTATCAGAGCGGAAAGGCAATAGCCATGTTTTTTAATGGCTTTTGCCTTTTCGGAAAGGATATGTATCTTCCAAAATTGTTGATCAAAAGAATGTACCAATACTATGCAGTACCAAATACAATTTTTTTTTTTTTAATGGGGAGACTGGTGGGTTGATGATCTCCTATCTATGCTCACTGTAAATCCACTATGGGGTTGGGGCTACCGTTTTAAAATACTACATTGCTCAAACATTATGGCTTGCTATTGTGTGTATCCATATCCATACAGAAAGGAACATTCCCTTAATCTGGTTTTTATTTTAATTGGCATCTTTTGAAAAGCCATACACATTATTTTTTATTGTATGGCTGGTAAAGGAAAGCTTACATTGTATCATCTGCATATCCTGATTATGGAATGCCCCCATTTTATATATCATCTCATTATATAAAATGGGGGCATTCCATAATCAGGATAAGGAATTCGGCACACAATAGTTGCTACCGTTCTTTTGTTATATATTACACAGAGCTCAATTGTATTACAACAACAAAGAATTATAATACAAAGTACAGAGCTAATGCTGTTCAGGAGTCGATACTTGTAATGCCCCCATCCCTTTTCACATTACTCCAATTATGTGAAGTCGAGACAATTGCAATAATCATACAAGAAGAAGTGACCTATTATGTATAGATGGTAGAGACTAAAATATATATATTGCAGGTGACAAGACTTACATACATTGGTGTATCGTCCATCACTTGCAATGATTGGTATAGAGATATCAATTATAAGCATTAAGAAATTATAATATCGATATTGCAAGTTGATATATGGAGACGATGACCCCATTACAAGAAATTATATACTGTTCATTATAAGAGTACTGGGTTGAATATGAGTCAAGAAATTATATACGGTTCATTATAATAGCTCTTCTCTACACACCCAAAAGTAAAATTATGACCGAAGTAAAAAAAAAATGAGCATAACCCAAGTCAAATCACAACATCCCCCAAATATAGCAAGAAATCTGAGAGATACGACACCATTCAATTATCACCTGGATCAAACAAAAATACGTGCACCAAAGCAAACTGTCTGTTTTAGCTATGGTTTTAACTGCAATTAGTGAAATGTGTCGTGCCTAACATGAGATGAGAGGTTAGTGATATGGGTTTTGAAGCCAAAACCTCCTCCAAATGACCGGATAAAGAGTATCCCTCCTTTAAAATGCTTCCCAACATGCTTCCCAACATTTCACTAATTGCAGTTAAAACCATCAATTTTTAAAATGCTTCCCAACATTTCTAAGATAGGCAAAAATAAAAATGTCTAACGAACAGTGAATTAGGGATAGCGTGTTGTTTTTAACTGTCATGGTTAAATGTTAGGAAACAAAAATGGGAAATCATCCTCCTTACGATCTCAACCCTTCTATTCAAAACCCTGTAGTAATCCAAATGACCTCAGACGTAAACAGGTCATTTTTAATATCAAACATTTTTTACTATCAAACATTTCGTGTTGAACACCTTCAAACCCTAAATAGAGCAAAGAGGAAATAATGCGGGAGAAAGTGTCCTGACTTACCTTCCACGCAGAGAGCGGTCAAGTTGCAGAGAGTGGTCGAGTTGCAGACGGGAGCGATGAAAATGAGTTGCAGAGAGCGGTTGCAGAGTGCTGTGAAAACCAAGCGGGAGCTCCAAACTATCCCAAGACACAGTGAAAATGAACGTTCAAAAGGCGGATGTCAAAAACACATCTTGGCACGCAGACCCGACAATTTTTAAAAATTGGCATATGAAAATCAGCATACGAGCCTCTAATTCCAATTCCACCTTTTCAAGTGGAAGATGGAATGCTCATTTTTTGGGCGAAATTGGAATTTCGTAATTCCAATTCTTGTTTCTTAAGATGGCCACAAACATAGAATATGATATGCCGAAAATGATATTCCGAAATATGGGCCCATATTCCATGTACCAAACGGGCCCTAAGTGTGTGGAAATTGAGGATAAAACGAACCTCCCCCAAAAAGTTGCTTCATTTGATAATAAAACACCAAACCTCTCCTTTTAACGGAATGTGAAAAAACAGAAAACAAACCGCTAGATTTGCAATTATACATTAACAAAAACAAGCGGCTGGATTTACAATTAAAAAACAAACCGCTAGATTTGCAATAATACATATTGATAAGTAGGACAAGTTTGTCGATGGTGCATTCCATTCATCATTGAGCAGCGATTTACTAAAAAATGACTAGTTGTTGAAGGATGTGCACAGAATTACTTTTCATATTTGTCGATGGTGCATTCCACTGATCATTTATCGCCAATGGAAAGCAAACAATTCGAGAAACTGATGGCTCACACTTGTCTGATGAGAAGTGCTCTGGCGGCTATGCAATTGCTCTGATTCACTCGCATAAATGGAGGAATGCACTGCTTCGATGCACCACAGCAAGCCAGATCCTCCAGGTTAGCTCTCTTGGCCTCACGAATAGCGTGGAAGGTGTAAGTGGAAGCCAAAGTGCATTTGCATTTTGCTTCCACAAACCCTCTATTTCACTTTTCTCCGTCTTTCGAATATTTTTCATTGCCAGTTTTTTAGGGCGTTTGTTTCTCTACTTGTAGTTTTGATTTCTTATAAATGCTTTTCTGCCCATGTTAAATCCACCAGGGTCTTTGGCGACGTGAGCAGGAGATTGAAGGATCAATTTATTTTGGGTATGTTATATGACACTCAATTCAGTTTTTCACCGAAATCAGATCCCTTAAATCATACATAATCTGTTCTTATTGCTATGTTTATTAAGTATATTACAACGGTATTTGACCTTAGATACCCATTTAGATTAACATACAAATTCCTCATGTTTGTCTTCACTACCAAAATAATTTCATCCTCTCTGCATTTACGAGCCTTGCATCTAATAATAAGTTAATTTCATGAAATCTTTGATGCTTATCCATGAACCAGCTGAAAAGTTGTAAATCATCTGAAAATTGTGCGTCCGAGTTAATTAAATATAAATTTATTAAGCTCCAAAGTTGGTATAGCACCATCTCTTTTCTAGAAATTACTCTTGATTAATTTGTTTGACTAATAGTAAATACTAAATAGACATTCAATTCTTCAAATTTAAGTTAGATCTAACCACTTTTACTCAGTAGTATTATAACCATCCTACTCCCTAACTTAGGCCCCTGCTTCCTGCAATCAAGACTCAAAAATGCTTTTCAGCCCCTGTTAATCTGCTCTGGTCTGATATCAGCCTAGGGATCTAAACCCACCATCATCTTTTTCACTGTCTTAAGATCTTTCTTGCAAGTTAGGAATCTCTCGGATCTAAACTCATGGGCAGATTAAAAAGCACTCCTATAGTTAGTGATGACCATCACCTTACACTCATTCATAGCAATTGAGTCTTTTCTCACTGTCTCCTTTACAACTGCTTCCTCAAATCCTCTAAACGGAACACTTTTTCTTCGTCTCTTCATAAGCCCTTTCTTGCAAGTGTGGATGGGTTATGAGATAAGCCAAAGACCATCCTATGGTCCACCGCTACAAGGAAGAGATCATGCAAGTTGAAGTCTATTTCTTCATCTTCTCCTTCGCTAATGGAAAGCAAACTATTCAAGAAACTCACCATGCCCATATTATCTTTCATCTCCTCCTCCAATTTGTTGATGAGATGGCTCATACATGTTTGGTGAGAAGAGCTCTGGGGTGCTACGTGGAACATTGTTGTGCTGGGCTGTGCTTAATAGAACAAGGCAGAGGACTTGGTCAAATATCCATGTTTTACTTTATGCAAAATTACTAGGCATATCCCCAAAAATTTGAACAAGTACAATCCATTTCCTTTTTACTATGTTTGATTGTGACTGCAAAACGTTTGAACAACTGCTAGAAGAATGCTGTATAGATATATTTATAATGTTATTCTTGACAGTTTGTATTATTTAGATTTGTATTGTAATGATATCACTACTTGTATATATTTATTATTCTATGAAAACAACCTGTTCAGAACCATCCATTCTGGAACTGTTTGTTTAGAACTACCCAACAAGGTGGAAGTGAGCATAATGGTGGGTCAGCTACTGACTGCAGGTATCCTTAAGTTAAACGTGTGCTATCACATTTTTGTTTCTCTATTACCAAATTCTATTTAGTGCATTGTTATGTTGTCCTATCTTTAATGGGAATTTGACGATACAATTAGGGAGGTATTCTAAATCTACATGTGTTGGGCAAACCTCTGGGCAGAGTGGATATTCCATTGCCTCCAGGGATAAAGAGCATCTTTGAATTATAAATAAAATCCACAAAGTTATCTGTGCTACGAGGAGATCTTTTAGGCACAGATGCTTGTGATTCCAGTGCTTAGGTAATGTTTCAGCTTTTGCTTTAGCATGTAATCCAGTGCTTAGATTAAAAAGTTTCAATTCCCTTATTTTTGGACCAAGACTGATATATATATATATATATATATATATATATATATATATATATATATATATATATATATATATATATATATATATTATATACACATTACCGGATTCGGACCCTGGACCCTCGAACCAGGTCCGGGTCCGATCCGGGTCTGGATTCACTGACTGGTCTGTGCTGGTTCCACACAGGGTCTGCATTCGGACATGTGAGTCCATCCAGATCTGCAACACTGCGGATCCGGACAGACCCACAGGTCCGAACGCGGACCCTGTTCAGATCCAACATGGGCCCGGGGGGATCCAGCGCAGACCTGGGAGAATCCTGCGCGGATCTGAGTGGACTGTGCCAGGGACCCATGGTCCAAAACAAGTTAAAAATGATTTTTTATTATTTTTTTTTTCTCCAAACAAGTGATGACAACACGGGCCCGGGGGGATCCAGCGCAGACCTGGGAGAATCCCGCGCGGATCCGAGCGGACTGCTAGGGACCCACGGTCCAAAACAAGTTAAAAATGATTTTTTTATTATTTTTTTTTCCAAACAAGTGATGATTTTCTTTAGAATCGTGAACATAGACCAATGATCAGTATTTAAATTTTTAATGTTTATTTTTAATGATTTAGTTTTACAATTATGTATATTTCTCTTATTTTTTTTGTATATATAATGCATATATATATTGGAATTTTTTTTTTTCACAAATCCACAAATTGGATTCTCGTACTTGAACCCATCCCCGAACCCGAACCGGTAACTTATATATATATATATAAGGTATGTTAGCTACGAAAATGGTGCCAGATTTTGAGTTTATCAAGCTGGAAAATATTTTTCTTTTTGTCAAATAAGGGAGTCCAGAGGTAATAATCAAAGTTTGCTTGGGTTGGGAGGGGATGATCTTTTTTGGGTAATGGTTTTTGACATTTGTCATAGTTTGCAAACTCTGTGAGTACTCTCTGGGTTGCCTAGTGCTCTCTATTTTTTTTGCTGGGCGATTTTTCTCAAGTTCAACTCTTGCATTTTTATAGATGAAAAAATACATGGGTAAAAATGTTGACGCAGGTAAAACACTGGTTAAAATGTGTTTTTCACATGTTTTTGCTAACTTACCTATCCTGGTTCTGATACATGTTCTTGTTCGGGTTGGGTACGGGGGTTTGGCAAATTTTTTTTCTTGGGTTCCGGTTCCGCGCGCGCACACACACACATATATATATACACACACACACGTATGCACACATATTGATATAATATATTATAAAATTATAAATTTATATATACATCATAGAATTCCTACACCTTGGGTGTAAAAAAATCACATGTGTGCCAGATGTATACAGACTGGTCCTGCAGAACAAAGACCTGAATTTCTGAAAATTGAGCAGAAACAAGGTATTTTAAAATTTTTAAGAATCTAGAAATTTTTCAGTTTAACAAATTCAACAATTCTGCAGCAGTTTTCAGTAACTCAAAAAATTTATCGCTGACTAGAAAGAAGTAGAATGTTTGCCATCAAATTTTATCGGCAGTATTCATTCCAATTTGGCTGAAGACTATGGATCTTTGCTATCCATACTTTTGCCTAAAAGGCTGCAGTTTTTCTTCTCCTAGCAGCAGGAGACACAGAGTATACAGTTGTCCTTGGAGGTTACTACTTTTTTTGGCCTTGTAATTGGCACATCCCTGGTAAGCAATACTTTAAAAGGAATAAGCAAACATCTAGCAGGCATAAATATGATATTGGATGACAAATGGATTTTAAGCAGCTTGGTCCTTTTTTTAGTAAATATATATTGGTTCTTGGAATCAAGGCATCTTATCTCTCATGATTTGAATCTGGTTGACCAAACTATTTTAAACTTGAATTCTTTGGCTGTAAGTATATTCTCATAGGTTGGCGACCAGGTTCTCTGTGGGTTCGACAATGACCAGGTTCTCTGTGGATCCGGATATTCTCGTAGGTTCTGCTCGGGTCCTTCCCTGGCGACTCTGTGGGTCCGGCAATGACTGGGTTCTCTGTGGGTCCAGCTCTGTGGGACCCACAGAGAACCCAGAGCCGGAACCACAAAGAACCTGGTTGGCAAGGAAGGACTCGGGTGGAACCGGTTCAGACTTGGAACCGGGATCTGAGCCAAAATACAGGGATCCAAAATCTTAGTGTTTTTTTCTATAAAACCATGCATTATCTCTTTTGAGAAGTCAATTTTTAATTTAAAACATTTTTTAATTGAATTTTACAAAAAAAAAATGTTTTTAAGGGATTTTAATTTTGAGTACTTTCTAAGTTGCCAAGTGTTTGTTGAGGAATTGAAAATTTTGGGCTTGCCGAGCACTCTCCAAGTCTGAGTTTGCAAACTATGGTTTTTGTTGCATTGTTTTGGGGATGATCTTTTTTGGGTAATGGTTTTTGTTGCATAATGGTTTTGTGTTTTCTCTTTTGTTGGGTATATAGGTAAATAGTCTAAATCATTCTCACAATTTATTTTTTCTTTTTCTGGGTATTACCCATCTCAGATTTCACAAGTTGAGCTGAGATTTGAATCCGGAAGATGGGTTTTGAAGTTGAACGGAGGAGTTCTGGACACAAACACAACAGGCCATAGAACACTATAAGTTGGAAAATTTTTCCCATTCCATATTGATTTTCAAAGCACTATTCAGAGCCTATATCATAGTCAATCATTCCATGGAACACATGTATGATTATATGATTACATATTGCACAATCTGGGGAGTTCTACAAGAATATTTTATTGTCTTGCTTGGCTTTTCCATGCTTTGTAACCTGGTTATAGATGGGCCTCATTTTAGTCTTTGAGGGGCACTAGGTATTCTCTTTATGCTGATGAATTCTGTCTCTCCTTTTCATGCTTGATGAAACCCTCATCAATGAATATTGGCCAAAGATTGATTTTCTAACCACTGAGATGGGGCGTAGAGTTGAGGGTTTGTTGGATTTTTTGCAGCATTTTGGTTTCAGTTTAGAGAAGAGGATTAAACCTAGCTATATGTTGTTAGTCAAGTACAATGTTTATTTAACCCTGCCTGATATGCTGGTTAAAAATGACAAGGAATTTTTATAGAGTGAAACAGCTAGCTGGATAAACTGTAAGTTCTTGGCACCTTTTGGTTTAAGGTCATGAACTTTTTAAACTCCCATTCTTTCAGTTTTCATTATTGGATAAATTATGAAATGGATATATGATTATATTGATGTTCACAAATGAAAAAATCAGGTCAATAGGACAGAAGTATAGAGTCAAGAATGGCAAAATACGAAACTAGGTAACAAAACCAAGCTGCGTGCCATTAGAATCAGTCAACTGAAATTATATTAATTTTCACAAATGACGAAAGCATGTCACAGACTGAAGTTTATAGTAAAAAATAGCAAATTATGGAAGTGGCCCTATAGAGGGCAACTCTGCAAACAAAACAATTGTAACTGTAGTAAGGAAACCAGGTGAGATTTCATTAGAATCCAGTATTTTCTGTTTCATTTTCTTGTATATTATTGTGAATACTGCCATCTCTGAACAATGTAGTTACACTAGTCATTGGGGATAAGGGAGAAAATATTATTAAACTCATAAGAACATTGAATATATGATTTGTAATTTATGATAAATGTTGCTTGTCACTCAGTTCAATCACTGCCTGCCAAAATGCTGCAAGCTTCCTGCATATAATTAGAGTGGTATGTTTTCTGTAATTCTTTCGTTTCTTCAAGATTCCCTATATATCATTTCCATTCTTTGCTGTTATCCATTTAATATGTTTATACTCTCCTGAATTTTCAATGTTGATTACTTTAATTTGAATTAGATGAGTCGAATTATGAAGTTACCTTTGTATTCATAACTCATATGATGCAGGGTATCAAAATTTGGTTTCTATAGCAAAAGTTGAAGTATGCTTTGCTGATTTATCTGGTCATTGCCTAGCATTTCTCTTTAGCCAGAATTTATGCAGTCATTGCCTCACATCACTTATATAGTTTAGGCGTAGTTTAGGCCTTTCTCCACTTTGCATCATTTTAACCCAGTGACAGCTGAAATTAGCAGCCTTATTAAGCTTTTATTTTCGCACTGCTTAATAACATTTCAGCTGAGGAAGTGGCCTATCTGGAGCTCGTCTCCTCAAACTTAACTATTTAACTCTCAATAAAGAAGTCAACTGTCAGTTTTGATTGTTATACAACCAATGCATTCTTGCGACAGTGATGGGTGAGTTCTACAACATCTTTGGGCAGCAAAGCATTTCAGATAGAGGATCAAAGGGAGAACTAAGGAAGGGCACCTTTGCACATTGCAGCATCCGAAAGCGATGGCGGAATGATTGAGGAGCTACTAGATTATATTCCATACAAAGGATATGCAAAGTAGATCCCAGAAACTAACTGCTCTGGTCGAACAAGACTCCAAATGGCAGCAGGTGAAGGCCATGAAGATTCAGTCAAAATGCTTCTAGAAAAGGGGTCTGACGCACTAAAAGAACATGACGGCCAGACAAGGAAAGCATTGCACCATATGGCACTTGTGGAGGATCCAAGCCTGGCCCTTGCCACATTCAAAGCACTGGTAGAGAATTCAACTGATGATATGCTGTCACTTATGTTGTGGGCCTCTGCAACTGGCATGGGCACTGCAGAAGAGATGCAACGTGTGCATCCTCATGTTAAAACCTATCTTTGAAGCCAAAAGGAAAATTTCATCAGGTAGTTCCACAATCATTCCTCTATCACCTTGAATGCAGCAATGTGCAATGGTGTCCTTCCTTGGTTGTCCCTTTGATTTCATTGGATTAGGATGAGGGAAGGCAACGGAACAACAGGAGGCCTCTTTTTTCTTTCCTTCTTGTGAGTTTTTTTGCAGGTCATTGTTGGGTGAGGGTGGCACCCAAGAGAGGAGGCTCAATTTCCTACCTTTCTCATACAAGCTCCATTCTCACGTGGGTTGAAATGCCTCCAGCTTGGTGAGATTTAACTTTTCGTAGAGGTGCATGTTATGTTCCATGTCACTGCAGACGGGTTCAAAGTTGAAATGTTTTGTGGGCAGTAGAAACCAAGTTTAGAATGAATGTAAAATATAGACATTATGTATGATTAAACTTACTTAGAGTTTGTGTGGTTGTTTGCATATCTGGAGTGAAGAACAAACTGGGTGTAACTTTCTTGGCAGGGCCACAAGTGAAACCTGGTCTTGGTGCCGTGAGATTGAAATTCTTAGGCAATTACACAGTTTTGTTGGCGTTTTTCTGAATTACCAACACTGATTAGGAAGGATGTGATGGAGTTGCGGGGATATTTAGCTTATAACGCTAACGCCCCTGCTTTACAGCAATTAGTAGAATGCTGGTTGTGGGGTACCCACACAATTGCTACTACAGTAAAAGATTGTACATTGCAATCGTGACTGCAATATGCCTCCCCGTCTGTCAAAACTGCCTCCAAATTAATAAGAATCAATAATAGAGAAAGCTAGTAGCATTTACCTAAAAATGTTTACTTTTATTAATTAGGTGGGAGCAAGCGCAAAGGGGGCCAACTACTCTCCAAGTTATATTGGCTCAGCTTCAGCTTTTGTTAAGGCATGTAATGTTTCAGATTTTGTTTTAGGAATTAGATGAGTAATGTAATGTAATGAATATAGGCTTTGTAATTTTAGATAAATGTTGCGTGTCACTCAGTTCAATCACTGCCTGCCTAAACGCTGCAAGCTTCTTGCATATGCGTCGCAGTATTCCTTGGAATGTAATTAGAGTGGTATGTTTTCTGTAATTCTTTTGTTTCTTCAAGATTCCCCGTATATCATTTCCATTCTTTGCTATTATCCATTTAATATGCTTATACTCTCTTGAGTTTTTAATATTGATTACTTTAATTTGAATTAGATGAGTAGAATTATGAAGTTACCTTTGCATTCATAACTCATATGATGCAGGGTATCAAAATCTGGTTTCTATAGCAAAAGTTGAAGCATGCTCTGCTGATTTATCTGGTCATTGCCTAGCATTTTTCTTTAGCCAGAATTTATACGGTCATTGCGTCACATCACTAATATGGTTTAGGCCTTTCTCCACTTTGCATCATTTTAACCCAGTGACAGCTGAAAGTAGCAGGCTTATTTAGCTTTTATTTTCGCAATGCTTAATAACATTTCAGCTGAGGAAGTGGCCTGTCTGGAGCTTGTCTCCTAAAACTTAACTATTTAACTCTCAATAAAGAAGTCAACTGTCAGTTTTGATTGTTATACAACCAATGCATTCTTGCGACAACAATGGGTGAATTCTACAACATCTTTGGGCAGCAAAGAATTCCAGATAGAGGATCAAAGGGAGAACTAAGGAAGGGCACCTTTGCACATTGCAGCATCCGAAATCGATGGCGGAATGATTGAGGAACTACTTGATTATATTCCATACAAAGGATAGGCAAAGTACATCCCAGAAGCTGACTGCTCTGGTCGAACAACACTCCAAATTGCAGCAGGTGAAGGCCATGAAGATCCAGTCAAAATGCTTCTAGAAAAGGGGTCTGACACACTAAAAGAAGATGATGGCCAGAAAAGAAAAGCATTGCACCATATGGCACTTGTGTAGGATCCTAACCTAGCCCTTGCCACATTCAAAGCACTGGTAGAGAATTCAACTGATCATGTGCTGTGACTTATGTTGTGGGCCTCTGCAACTGGTATGGGCACTGCAGACAAGATGCAATGTGTGCATCCTCATGTTAAAACCTATCTTTGAAGCCAAAAGGAAAATTTCATCAGGTAGTTACACAATCATTCCTCTATCGCCTTGAATGCAGCAATGTGCAATGGTGTCCTTCCTTGGTTGTCCCTTTGATTTCATTGGATTAGGATGAGGCAAGGCAACTGAACAACAGGAGGTCTCTTTTTTCTTTCCTTGTGAGTTTTTTTGTAGGTCATTGTTGGGTGAGGGTGGCACCCAAGAGAGGAGGCTCAATTTCCCACCTTTCTCTTACAAGCTCCATTCTCATGTGGGTTGAAATGCCTCCAGCTTGGTGAGTTTTAACTTTTTGTAGAGGTGCATGTTATGTTAAAAGTTTAAATTTTTTTTGGGCAGTAGAAACCAAGTTTAGAATCAATGTAAAATATAGACATTAGGTATGATTAAACTTAGAGTTTGTGTGGTTGTTCGCATATCTGGAGTGAAAAACAAACTGCGCGTAACTTTCTTGGCAGGGCCACAAGTGAAACCTTGTCTTGGTGCCATGAGATTGAAATTCTTAGGCAATTTCACAGTTTTGTTTGCATTTTTATGAATTACTAACATTGATTAGGAAGGATGTGATGGACTTGGGAGGATCTTGAGCTCACAATGCTAACATCCCTGCTTTACAGCAATTAGTAGACTGCTGGTTGTGGGGTACCCACAGAATTGCTACTACAGTAAAAGATTATACATTGCAATCGTGACTGCAATATGCCTCCTCGTCTGTCAAAACTGCGTGCAAATTAATAAGAATCGATAATGGAGAAAGCTAGTAGCATTTACCTAAAATATAATTGCTTCTGTTAACAGGGTGGGAGCTAGCACAATGGGGGCCAACTACTCTCCAAGTTATATTGGCTTAGCTTCAGCTTTTGTTAAAGCATGTAATGTTTCAGATTTTGTTTTAGGAATTAGATGAGTAATGTAATGTAATGAATATATGCTTTGTAATTTTAGATAAATGTTGCTTGTCACTCAGTTCAATCACTGCCTGCCTAAATGCTGCAAGCTTCTTGCATATGTGTCACAGTATTCCTTGGAATGTAATTAGAGGTATGTTTTCTGTAATTCTTTTGTTTCTTCAAGATTCCCCGTATATCATTTCCATTCTTTGCTATTATTCATTTAATATGTGTATACTCTTTTTGAATTTTCAATGTTAATCACTTTAATTTGAAATAGATAAGTAGAATTATGAAGTTACCTTTGTATTCATAACTCATATGATGCAGGGTATCAAAATCTGGTTTCTATAGCAAAAGTTGAAGTATGCTCTGCTGATTTATCTTTTCATTGCCTAGCATTTTTCTTTAGCCAGAATTTATGCCGTCATTGTGTCACATCGCTAATATAGTTTATGCCTTTCTCCACTTTGCATCATTTTAACCCAGTGACAGCTGAAAGTAGCAGGCTTATTTAGCTTTTATTTTTGCAATGCTTAATAACATTTCAGCTGAGGAAGTGGCTTGTCTGGAGCTTGTCTCCTGAAACTTAACTATTTAACTCTCAATAAAGAAGTCAACTGTCAGTTTTGATTGTTATACAACCAATGCATTCTTGCGACAGTGATGGGTGAATTCTACAACATCTTTGGGCAGCAAAGCATTCCAGATAGAGGATCAAAGGGAGAACTAAGGAAGGGCACCTGTGTACATTGCAGCATACGAAATTGATGGCGGAATGATTGAGAAACTACTTGATTATATTCCATACAAAGGATACACAAAGTATATCCCAGAAACTGACTGCCCTGGTCAAACAGCACTTCAAATTGCAGCAGGTGAAGGCCATGAAGATCCAGTCAAAATGCTTCTAGAAAAGGGGTCTGACACATTAAAAGAACGTGACGGCCAGAAAAGAAAAGCATTGCACCATATGGCACTTGTGGAGGATCCAAACGTAGCCCTTGCCACATTCAAAGGACTGGTAGAGAATTCAACTTATCATGTGCTGTGACTTATGTTGTGGGCCTCTGCAACTGGCATGGGCACTCCAGACGAGATGGAACATATGCATCCTGATGTTGAAGCCTATCTTTGAAGCCAAAAGGAAAATTTCATCAGGTAGTTCCACAATCACTCCTCTATCACCTTGAATGCAGCAATGTGCAATGGTGTCCTTCCTTGGTTGTCCCTTTGATTTCATTGGATTAGGATGAGGCAAGGCAACTGAACAACAGGAGGTCTCTTTTTTCTTTCCTTGTGAGTTTTTTTGTAGGTCATTGTTGGGTGAGGGTGGCACCCAAGAGAGGAGGCTCAATTTCCCACCTTTCTCTTACAAGCTCCATTCTCATGTGGGTTGAAATACCTCCAGCTTGGTGAGTTTTAACTTTTTGTAGAGGTGCATGTTATGTTCCATGTCACTGCAGATGGGTTCAAAGTCGAAATTTTTTATGGGCAGTAGAAACCAAGTTTAGAATGAATGTAAAATATAGACATTAGGTATGATTAAATTTACTTAGAGGTTGTGTGGTTGTTCGCATATCTGGAGTGAAAAACAAACTGTGCGTAACTTTCTTGGTAGGGCCACAAGTGAAACCTGGTCTTGGTGCCATGAAATTGAAATTCTTAGGCAATTTTACAGTTTTGTTGGCATTTTTCTGAATTACCAACACTGATTAGGAAGGATGTGATGGAGTTGGGAGGATCTTGAGCTCACAATTCTAACGTCCCTGCTTTACAGCAATTAGTAGACTGCTGGTTGTGGGGTACCCACAGAATTGCTACTACAGTAAAAGATTGTACATTGCAATCATGACTGCAATATGCCTCCTCGTCTGTCAAAACTGCCTGCAAAAATTAATAAGAATTGATAATGGAGAAAGCTAGTAGCATTTACCTAAAAAATGGTTTCTTCTGTTAACAAGGTGGGAGCAAGCAGAATGGGGGCCAACTACTCTCCAAGTTATATTGGCTTAGCTTCAGCTTTTGTTAAGGCATGTAATGTTTCAGATTTTGTTTTAGGAATTAGATGAGTAATGTAATGTAATGAATATATGCTTTGTAATATTAGATAAATGTTGCTTGTCACTCAGTTCAATCACTGCCTGCCCAAATGCTGCAAGCTTCTTGCATATGTGTCACAGTATTCCTTGAAATGTAATTAGAGGTATGTTTTCTGTAATTCTTTTGTTTCTTCAAGATTCCCCGTATATCATTTCCATTCTTTGCTATTATCCATTTAATATGCTTATACTCTTTTTGAATTTTCAATGTTGATCACTTTAATTTGAATTAGATAAGTTGAATTATGAAGTTACCTTTGTATTCATAACTCATATGATGCAGGGTAACACAATCTGGTTTCTATAGCAAAAGTTGAAGTATGCTCAGCTGATTTATCTGGTCATTGCCTAGCATTTTTCTTTAGCCAGAATTTATGCGGTCATTGTGTCACATCGCTAATATAGTTTGGGCTTTTCTCCACTTTGCATCATTTTAGCCCAGTGACAGCTGAAATTAGCAGGCTTATTTAGCTTTTATTTTCGCAATGCTTAATAACTTTTCAGCTGAGGAAGTGGCCTGTCTGGAGCTTGTCTCCTAAAACTTAACTATTTAACTCTCAATAAAGAAGTCAACTGTCAGTTTTGATTGTTATACAACCAATGCATTCTTGCGACAGTGATGGGTGAATTCTACAACATCTTTGGGGAGCAAAGCATTCCAGATAGAGGATCAAAGGGAGAACTAAGGAAGAGCACCTTTGCACATTGCAGCATCCGAAAGCGATGGCAGAATGATTGAGGAGCTACTAGATTATATTCCATACAAAGGATACACATAATACATCCCAGAAACTGACTGGTCTGGTCGAATAGCACTCCAAATTGGAGCAGGCAAAGGTAAAAATATTTTAACCAGAATATTTTGTATTGAATAATGTTACAAAGAGCAAGAATCTCATATATACAATATCAAAGATACAAAAAAATAGCAACTATCTAAAGATAGATTGCAAAAGAAAACGCAGAGAGCATTAAGGAAACAATCTAATATTAGAAATATTCTAATACCCTCCCATAATGCTCAATCTATCAATAACACCAATAGCCTCCCTGAATTTGATGAATTTATTAGACCCGAGAGACTTGGTGAAGATATCAGCAGACTGCTCTAAGGTAGGAACATACAGCAACTGAATAGATTTGTCTTCAACCAGCTGACGAATGTAATGACAATGTGTTTCGATATGCTTGGTTCGTTCATGGAAGATTGGATTCTTTGCCACTTTGAGCACTTCCTGATTATCACAGAATATAGGAGTCGGTCTTGACTGAGGAACATGCATATCTGCAAGCATCCGCCGAAGCCAAACTACCTCACAAGCTGCCTTAACTGCTCTCCAATACTCTGCTTTAGTCGAAGACAGAGCCACCGCTTGTTGCTTCTTACTAGTCCACGTGACAGCACCAGATCCTAAATTAAACACATATCCAGCAGTAGACTTACGATCATCAACAGAGTCGGCCCAATCTGAATCTGTGTTAGCCACATAGTGTAGAATCAGGACTCCGAGTGTACAAAAGGCCATAATCAGAAGTACTACTTACATAGCGCAGGACACGCTTTGCAGCTCTCCAATGATCAACCTTGTGAGCTGTCATAAACCAGGATATGTAGCTTACTGCAAAACTGATGTCAGGTCTGGTGATAGTAAGATAAATGAGACCTCCAACTAGTTGTCTAAACAATGATTCATTCACAGCAGGTGAAGTGGACTGAGCTGACAATTTAAGCCCGGGTTCCATAGGAGTGGGGGTAGGTTTACAATCTTGCATTCTGAACTTGTCCACAAGATTTCTGGCATACTTGGACTAAGAAATAAAGATACTGTGCTCAGTCTGCCAAACCTCAATTCTGAGGCAATAGTGCAAGAGTCCCAAGTCTGTCATATCAAAGGTATGACATAAATCCTGTTTGATTTCGGTGATCAAATGTTTTGAACTACCAGTAATGATCAGATCATCCACATAGACAACTATAAACAATATAGCGTCACCTACATGTTTAATATACAAATTTGAATCTAATGGACTCCGCTGAAAACCCTGATCTGTTAAATATCTATCAATCTTCATGTGCCAGGCTCGAGGGGCTTGTTTTAGACCATAGAGGGCTTTGACAAGTTTATAGACTTTGTGTTCCTGACCAGCAATCTTAAATCCGGGGGGTTGTGTCATGTATACCTCTTCCTGCAAATCACCATTCAGAAAGGCTTTCTTAACGTCCATCTGATGGACTTTCCAACCAAACTGAGCTGCTAAGGCAAGAACAAGTCATACAGTACTCATTTTGGCTGTAGGAGCAAAAGTCTCCTCATAGTCAATGCCTACTTTCTGTGAGAACCCACGAGCAACAAGACGAGCTTTATACTTGTCTAAGGTTCCATTAGCTTTGTATTTGTACACCCATTTGCAACTAATGGGCTTCTTCCCTGAAGGAAGATCAGAAAGGACCCAAGTGTGATTTTTCTGAAGGCTTTGGAACTTTGCTTCCATAGCCTGTTCCCACTCAGAAATACCATTAGCCTCAGAATAGGTTTGAGGCTCATAAACACTATGAATGTTAGCCATAAGAGCAAAATTAACTGTAGGTTGCTGTTTGCTCTTATTTCTAGAAACTCTACCTTCGATGAGCTCATCATCCGTGAGATCACTAATAGTTTTAACCCACCATTTGGGCCGGGTCTTTGGAGGAGCTGGAGGAGGTTCAGGAGCAGCAACAGAGGTAGGAAGAGGATCATGTTCGGGGGCCTCAACAGGATCAGCATCAAGTGCCCTAGGAAGAGTATTATTTGTATCATCCCTCCCATTAGGGGGTGCTAAAGGAAGAGGAATACTGGGAGACTGTTCCTTGGAACACTGCTCAGAAGAAGTCAGAAAAGGTCCTCGAGTTTCATCAAAAACAACATCCCGACTAAAGATAAGATGGTCAGTATCGATATCTATCAATCTGTAGGCCTTATGATTGTCATTGTACCCTGTCATCATGAGTCTTTGACTCTTGGAATCTAATTTGGAACGTTTAGCATCAGGAATCCAAACATATGCAAGAGAGCCAAAAATCTTCAGGTGGTTGATCTTGGGCTTACGACCAGACCACAACTCTTCTGGAGTTTTGTGCTTGACAGCTTGAGTAGGGGAGCGATTAAGAAGGTAAACAGCAGTGAACACTGCTTCTACCCAATACTTATTAGGAACACTCTTGTGTTGTAACATAGAGCGAGCCATTTCAACAATCGTACGATTGCGACGCTCAACAACACTGTTTTGCTGAGGAGTGTAGGGTGTGGTGAATTGGCGTTTGATGCCATGTTCAGTACAAAAATCAGAAAATGCAGTAGAACAAAATTCCCCTCCATTATCAGTTCTAAGAGAAATGATACTGCAGCTAGACTTGTTTTCAACCAAAGACTTAAAGTTCTGAAATGTACTAAAAACATCTGATTTTTGTTTAAGAAAGTACACCCACATCTTTCTACTAAAGTCATCAACAATAAGCAAAAAATATTTGCAACCAATAACTGAAGATGTATTCATAGGACCACAAATATCAGCATGAAGTAATTGAAGTACTTGAGATGCACGCCAAGAATCTCCATCTTTGAAGGGAGTCCGATGTTGTTTGCCAGCTTGACAGGCGTCACATACTCCAAGATGCTGTGTCTGGATCGGAGGTAGGCCAGAAACAAGTTCCTCCCAGGACAGCTGAGAGAGATACTGGATGTTGAGATGTCCATATCTCTGATGCCACAAAGTACTGAGAGATAAATCACGAGCTGCCATAGCTATTTCAGGAGAATCATCAGTGTCAGTAAGCCGATATAGGCCATGATCCTCTAGACCAGTAGCAACAGTACGACGAGTCTCTCGATCAATAATGGAGCATTTGTGGGTACTGAACACCACATCCAACTGAGGAGAATTTTTCATGATCTAACTCACAGAGAGTAGATTGAGAGCCATTCCAGGAACGTAGCATACATTAAGAAATATGAGCTGACATCCACTAGACTGTATCTGAACATTTCCTTTGCCAATAATTTTGAACTCTTCTCCTCCGCCAAACACAACTGAATCGATGTAGGGGTAGAAGTCCGTAAACCAGTCACGCCAATGAGAAAAATGACGTGAAGCTCCAGAGTCGATATACCAAGCAGACAACCGGGCTAAATCAGAGGGGCTTTTAGCCATAAAGCATAGAAAGCAGACTCCTTTTTCTCAGAATGTTCAGCAACATTTGCCTGTTGATTTGACCCTCCTAGTTTTTTTTGTTCAGAAGCGAGTCGTTGACGGCAATCTTTCTTCATGTGGCCGTACTTATGACAGTAATGACACTGAACACTCTTCTGCTGAGAGTTGCCGGAGAATTGATATGGACTGCCATGTTGTGATGACTGAGAAGGCTGAAATTTAGCTGCAAAGGCTTGTTCTGACGAGGATGAGGAAGCACGGCTACCAAACTGTTGCTTCTAGCGATCCTGCTGTAGAAGTTTGGTGCACAACTTTGGAAATTTCAGATCAACATTAGTTGAGGTAATGTTGAGAGTCTCTATGAAATGCTCATAAGAAGTTGGTAGACTTCTCAGGGTAATAACTACCTTATCTTCTTCCTCCATCTTCCGACCGATGGCTTCAAGCTGATCACAAATGCCCTTAATCTTCGTGAGATGTTCCTGTAAGGACATACGTTCATCCATCATAATGGAGAACAACTGACTCTTCAGAAAGAACGCTCGACTCTTGTCGGATGTTTCATGTAGTTCCTTCAAATATTTCCAGATGTCTGCAGCCGACTTGCCAGAGGGAATCTGAGGTAATTGATCATCTGTAACAGATAGCTTGAGAAGCATAACAACTTCGCGATTTCGATCATCAAACTTATCCTGATCTGTTTGAACGGAGGTCCCACCGGGCGTGCTAGTGGAGGCAGGACGAGATTCTGTGCCTAGAACAAGCGCATCCAAACGACGATACTCGAAGATGGTTAACATGCACTACTTCTAGGTGTTGTAATTGCTACCATTAAACCACTGACTGTTTTCCAGCATCAAGTTGGTCAAAGATGCCATTTGCACGAAGTTTGAGGCAAATTTTAGACTGACCCAGAAAAAATCGACAAATACCTAGAAGAGTAGACAGAAAACCCAGAAAGAATCTGCAGTCAGAATTCAAATCCATTGGCCCAAAAATTGAGGCACGGAAAACAAGGTACCCAAAAAATTCTGACGAAGACCTAGATAAGGTCTCGAGAAACCCACCACAAATATGAAATCAAATTTTTTTTTCGAGTTCAAAAATTAGGGTTTTCGAAGAAAACCCTAATCGGCGGCTATTGAACAGTAGAAAACACAAGATTTTTTTCAGGTTGCAGTGGTGTCGATGCAGAGGGAATGAAGATCCCTTTGAGGCAGTTGAGTCCGGTTGTCAAAAACGGTTGCAGGGATTTGAATATCCCTTGTTGCGAGCGGGAAACACTGCATTCCCCAATCCCATTGCCAGATGAAGTCGCATAAATCTGTCGCGCGGGAAGAAAGCAGGTGCAAATCCTGCTGCAAATAGTTATCAAATCCCGTCACCAGCAGATACTAGGGTTTCGGAGGTAAACAGAAGACCAACACAAGCAATCTCGACTCAAAAAAACAGACGCGAAAAGAGGCAGATGGTTACGCGGCTCTGATACCATAAAAATATTGTAACCAGAATATTTTGTATTGAATAATGTTACAAAGAACAAGAAGCTCATATATACAATATCGAAGATACAAAAAAATAGCAACTATCTAAAGATAGATTGCAAAAGAAAACGCAGAGAGCATTAAGGAAACAATCTAATATTAGAAATATTCTAATAAAAGGCCACGAAGATCCAGTCAAAATGCTTCTAGAAAAGGGGTCTGACGCATTAAAAGAACATGACGGCCAGAAAAGAAAAGCATTGCACTATATGGCACTTGTGGAGTATCCAAACCTAGCCCTTGCCACATTCAAAGCACTGGTAGAGAATTCAACTTATGATTTGCTGTCACTTATGTTGTGGGCCTCTGCAACTGGCATGGGCACTGCAAACGAGATGGAACGTGTGCATCCTCATGTTAAACCTATCTTTGAAGCCAAAATGAAAATTTCATCAGGTAGTTCCACAATCATTCCTCTATCACCTTGAATGCAGCAATGTGCAATTGTGTCCTTCCTTGGTTGTCCCTCTGATTTCATTGGATTAGGATGAGGGAAGGCAACTGAACAACAGGAGGCCTCTTTTTTCTTGTGAGTTTTTTTGGAGGTCATTGTTGGGTGAGGGTGGCATACGAGAGAGGAGTCTCAATTTCTCACCTTTCTCTTACAAGCTGCATTCTCACGTGGGTTGAAATGCCTCCAGCTTGGTGAGTTTTAACTTTTCGTAGAGGTGCATGTTACATTCCATGTCACTGCAGAGGGGTTCAAAGTTGAAAAACTTTGTGGGCAATAGAAACCAAGTTTAGAATAAATGTAAAATATAGACATTATGTATGATTAAACTTAGAGTTTGTGTGGTTGTTCTCATATCTGGAGTGAAAAAGAAACTGGGCGTAACTTTCTTGGCAGGGCCGCAAGTGAAACCTGGTCTTGGTGCCATGAGATTGAAATTCTTAGGCAATTTCACTGTTTTGTTGATGTTTTTCTGATGTTTTTGTGGGCAGTAGAAACCCACACAATTACTACTGCAGTAAAAGATTGTACATTGCAATCATGACTGCAATATGCCTCCCCGTCTGTCAAGACTGCCTCAAAATTAATAAGAATCGATAATAGAGAAAGCTAGTAGTATTTACCTAAAAATGTTTTCTTCTGTTAACAAGGTGGGAGCTAGTACAATAGGGGCCCACCACTCTCCAAGGTATATTGGCTTAGCTTCCAGATTGTACATTGCAATTGTGATTGCAATATGCCTCGCTGTTTCTCAAAATTGACTCCAAATTAATAAGAATCGATAATGGAGAAAGCTAGTAGCATTTACTTAAAATTTTTTTTCTTCTGTTAACAATGTGGGAGCTAGCATAATGGGGGCCAACTACTCTCAAGTTATATTGTCTTAGCTTCAGCTTTTGTTCAGGCATGTAATGTTTCAGATTTTGTTTAGGAATTAGATGAGTAATGTAATGTAATGAATATATGCTTTGTAATTTTAGATAAATGTTGCTTGTCATTCAGTTCAATCATTGCCTGCCCAAATGCTGCAAGCTACTTGCTTATGCATCACAGTATTCCTTGGAATGTAATTAGAGTTGTATGTTTTCTGTAATTCTTTTGATTCTTCAAGATTCCCCGTATATCATTTCCATTCTCTGCTATTATCCATTTAATATGCTTATACTCTCTTGAATTTTCAATGTTGATTACTTTAATTTGAATTAGATGAGTAGAATTATGAAGTTACATTTGTATTCATAACTCATATGATGCAGGGTATCAAAATCTGGTTTCTATAGCAAAAGTCGAAGTATGCTCTGCTGATTTATCTGGTCATTGCCTAGCATTTTTCTTTAGCCAGAATTTATGCGGTCATTGCATCACATCGCTAATATAGTTTAGGCCTTTCTGCACTTTTTATCATTTTAACCCAGTGACAGCTGAAAGTAGCAGGCTTATTTAGCTTTTATTTTTGCAATGCTTAATAACATTTCAGCTGAGAAGTGGCCTGTCTGGAGCTTGTCTCCACAAAGTTAACTATTTAACTCTCAATAAAGAAGTCAACGGTCAGTTTTGATTGTTGTACAACCAATGCATTCTTGCGACAACGATGGGTGAATTCTACGTCTTTGGGCAGCAAAGCATTCCAGATAGAGGATCAAAGGGAGAACTAAGGAAGGGCACCTTTGCACATTGCAGCATCCGAAATCGATGGCGGAATGATTGAGGAACTACTTGATTATATTCCATACAAAGGATACACAAAGTACATCCCAGAAGCTGACTGCTCTGGTCGAACAGCACTCCAAATTGCAGCAGGTGAAGGCCATGAAGATCCAGTCAAAATGCTTCTAGAAAAGGGGTCTGACACATTAAAAGAACATGACAGAGGGAAAAGAAAAGCATTGCACCACATGGCACTTGTGGAGGATCCAAACCTAACCCTTGCTACATTCAAAGCACTGGTAGAGAATTCAACTGATCATGTGCTGTGACTTATGTTGTGGGCCTCTGCAACTGGCATGGGCACTGCAGACGAGATGGAACATGTGCATGCTCATGTTGAAACCTATCTTTGAAGCCAAAAGGAAAATCTAATCAGGTAGTTCCACAATCATTCCTCTATCACCTTGAATGCAGCAATGTGCAATGGTGTGCTTCCTTGGTTGTTCCTTTGATTTCATTGGATTAGGATGAGGGAAGGCAACTGAACAACAAGAGGGCTCTTTTTTCTTTCCTTCTTGTGAGTTTTTTTGTAGGTCATTGTTGGGTGAGGGTGGCACCCAAGAGAGGAGGCTCAATTTCCTACCTTTCTCTTACAAGCTCCATTCTCACGTGGGTTGAAATGCCTCCAGCTAGGTGAGATTTAACTTTTCGTAGAGGTGCATGTTACGTTCCATGTCACTGCAGACGGGTTCAAAGTTGAATTTTTTGTGGGCAGTAGAAACCAAGTTTAGAATGAATGTAAAATATAGACATTAGCTATGATTAAATTTACTTAGAGTTTGTGTGGTTGTTTGCATATCTGGAGTGAAAAACAAACTGGGGGTAACTTTCTTGGCAGGGCCACAAGTGATACCTGGTCTTGGTGCCATTAGAGTGAAGTTCTTAGGCAATTTTCACAGTTTTTTGGGCGTTTTTCTGAATTACCAACACTGATTAGGAAGGATGTGATGGATTTGGGAGGATCTTGAGCTCATAATGCTAACGCCCCTGCTTACTGCAATTAGTAGACTGTTGGTTGTGGGGTACCCACACTATTGCTACTACAGTAAAAGATTGTACATTGCAATCTTGACTGCAATATGCCTCCCCGTCTGTCAAAACTGCCTCCAAATTAATAAGATTCGATAATGGAGAAAGCTAGTAGCATTTACCTAAAAAATGGTTTCTTGTGCTGTTAACAAGGCGGGAGCTAGCACAATGGGGGCCAACTACTCTCGAAGTTATATTCTCTTAGCTTCTGCTCTGTTCAGGCATGTAATGTTTCAGATTTTGTTTGAGGAATTAAGGAGGCATTTTATTTTTAATCAGCCTCTGAAATTGGCTGCCAATAAATACCCGCAATGTTATCTGTCCTGTAAGGAGCCGTTTTAGCTTTAGTTGCTTGTGGTTTTACCTTCTATTTAGGCATACTAATTGTTGATTTGTAGAAATTTACTTCCTGAAATGGGCTGCAAAATGGATCTCTAAGGTATGCCCAAAGAATTCAAACTTCTTATTTTGAAGATTTTATAATTTTATATATGCTTATGTCGTGGGGCTGTTTCTTATATAGACAGATTTAATTATTAAATATAAGAAAGATTTAATTATTAATGTGAAAGTGCAGGATTCATTTGGATTGCAAGAAATGGCCAGGAATATTTAGAACATGTCCACATCTTAGTTGGAAATATGTCTGAAATTACTTGTTAAAATTTCTTAACATTTATAATTAATAAGAGATGTATTTTGTTTGCGGAGGGGTAGAAATTCCTCTCCACGAGCTCTTAAGGATGGCCATGGACATCTTTCAAGAGGCCTGGCCTTTCCTTGTATCTTAGCTTTTAGTGTTTCTTTTTCATTTAATTTTATTAATTGAATATGTATTTTGAAAGTTAAAATGGTTTATTTATTGCTAATCTCTTGTAGAGGCCTTTCTTGTTCCTTGTATCTTAGCTTTTGGAGTTTCTTTTGTATTTAATTTAATTAATTAAATATATATTTTGAAAGTTAATTAAAGTGGTTTATTTATTGCCAATCTATTGTAAGTATGTCTTTGATAGGTATGATTGATGAATTTTTTTAAAAATGATTACTTTCACTTACATGTATAAAAATTGGTTTGTATAATGGATATAGCTAAAGGATAAGATAACTACTCAATCACTCAAATTAAATAATCTTAGAATTGATGTATTTAGAATGTCATTTTTTGTGTGCAATTTATTTGAATAGGAATATATGAATCTATCGAATGATTATTATAGCTTGAAGGAAACAATAGTTAGGAGACACTGGAGGAAGTATAAAGCAATTATTATTAAAAATAGAGTGGAAATAAGTAAATACTTTGCTTTATTTTATGTAAATTACTATTTTTTAATATTTTTGTTAGGGTTGTTAGGGTTTGCCTAATTACTATGTAAAGAAATTGTTTGGTGTGTGTCTAGCGGTAGTGTTTTACTATTCCCCGGGGGCATGGGAACATCTGATTGAAATGAATCGCTATGAGTCATTTCACCAGCCCTTAGAATAGTAGGGCACTGGCCCCTATATTATAAAGGGGGGAAGCAGCTACTGAAGTGGGGAGAGGGACGGAAGCCATGTTAGATAGACGCCCTATTGGGCACCAAAGGTTTGGCCATAATTCCTATGGCACGAGGAATACTTCGCCCTACTATTATAAAGGGCGATAGGAGAGGCAATTATAGAAAAAAGGGCACGAGTTCCTCTTGGTGATTATAGATTCATTGAAAGGGCGGGTACGATACCTTTACGAATTATGTTGTATTTGTGAAATCATTTAATTATTAAATGTGAGATATGTTTGTAAGGTTTGAATGAGACTTGTATGTATGAACACAAGGTTTTGTGTAAGTCTATAATGGAATGAGACTCGCAGACATCATTAATTATCTATATGACTTGTGTATGAAGCATGTAATGGAAAAACAAATTTCATTGTGTTATGGGTGTTGTGTAAATTTTCATGTCTAATATGTATGTAGTGGCTATTTAGTGCCCAACATTCTTTTGGACTAGGATAAATGACATTGATTATGTGTATTTGATTATAAGGCTTTTATCTCAAGGTTCCATTGGTATGCATGCCATTTTAGCCTCTAGTGTATTTTAGTGTGCTTGTGCTTAAAAATTAATGACATTATTTGGATGGCCAATATATATCAAACTATTGCCATGCCTAGTGTGCTTGTCTTATTCACCATGTTTGAATAAGTCCAACTCGACACCAACTCTAGTGTGTGATGGTTCTAATTTAATGTCACATATACATGGTGTGCATTAGGGTTGAAGGACTTAGAGAGAGAGAGAGAGAGTTTGCAAATAAACTATGTGTCTAGTCACCCTTCTAGTGTGTACCCTTTGATAGTTTCTCAAATATTATTGTGGATGAGTTCCATAGAATATTCAATCTTCCACAGGCAGCCTACAATTGTACAACCCATCTTCCAATTTTTCATTGTACTTGAAATAATCTTGACCTCTAAAATGGTCAATTTGGTTTCTCGAAATAACAGGATGTATGTTCTTGTGAGCCTTAACGTGCACTTGAACAAGCACTATTTGTGAGGGGCATTTAAGCCTCTAACATTCTACCATAGGAGCCTCATGGCCCTTGGGAATGAGGACTCTCTTCCCTGACTTGAGTAATGTATTCTCATTTTGAGATGGTCTCCTGCCTCTCCATCCTTGCTTTTGAGTTCTTGCAATGATTTCCTACCCTTCTTTTTCTCAACGCCCTTGCCACAATCTGATTTTGATTTTGTTGTCGATGTTTTCTTGATTCATAGATTTCCCCACCCATTGGTCATCTCACCATCTATCCTTTCATGACACACTTCTCCAAACATACTTCTATCTCTCCTTACTCTAACAATTCCTTCAGGAGCTCTAATTTGTTAGGATTTATTCTTTCATATGAATTCGGATTGATTTCCCCTTTTGCGGTTTGTCCTCTTGTGATTCCAAGGAATTCACATACCACTTGCATTTTTTAAGTTGTCTCCATATTGTTTATCTCTGATTTTCTCTAAAACATTGATCACTGCTGGAAGAGTGACAAATTCTTCTGATTTACTTTTCTTTATTCGGGCTCTCTCTCCTTCCAGAGTTGTATTGTCACCCCTTGCAATTTGAAGGCTTTATTTCGCAGTAGTGGCAGTTGTAATATTGGGGATTATCTCAAATGTTGTTGGGTCCCTAGATTAATGGATTCCAAATCCTGTAATTCCCCTTTCTTTCTTTTGGTGGACTCCTTTAACTCCTCTCTCACTATTAATGATTTTCCTCTATCTAACCTTTGGCATAGACTCCCTACTGTTGTAAACAATTTTTCAAATAAAATTTAAATCTTTGACAAATTAAAACTTTTGATAACGTTTATCAAACTTTAAACTGAAAACGGTAAGGAATGTAACTTGAAATTGGAATATGAAAGAGATACAACCACACGAAGAAGTCAATGTACAAGAAATATGTGGAAGTCCAAAATTGCAGTGCACCTCCCATTTATTTTTTGCATTATGCTCTTTTGTATGTCGATCTTTGTATGTCATGGTCAATTCATGAATTACCTTATTGTTGCTTCCAAGTGATTCAAGTGTTGATAGCATGTTGGATGGGTATATGTTGTTTGACCATGGCAAACCCTGATGTGTTGGTGCCCTTTTTGATGTTGGATTAGTACATGTTGTTTGACTATTAAGTATCTTTTGTGTATAATGCTTATGATTTGGTGGAATATATGCTTAGGTCTGTCCTTGAATGTCTCAATTCACTATTTTCCTTCATGGTGTCAGTGATTCAGTGCTCCAATTGGATGGACATTGGTCCTGGATCCATTAGACCAATTTCACATCTTCAAAACAAATCAAAACCATTAATTAGTAGCTTAGGAATAAACCCAATGCTTTACATTCATGATATTAGGGAAAATCAATCTCAAGGAAATCTTAAAATGAACTTATTTCAAGTGAGTTGTGCTTGCACAATCATATCATCCATATAGAGGTATCTAGATCCTTAATTGTTCTTTGCTAAGTGACAATCTAGATCCTTAATAGTATTTTAGTTCTCCATTTTGTTTACCAAACCTCTAGGAACATCCTCTCAAGTCTAAGTTGGGCTCGAAGAATAGGAGAGAAAATCCATTCTCGTAGAGTTGATCTTCATCTCTCTATGGTCAATTGATCAACAGGTTTCACTTACACGATGACAACCCCCTTTAAGTGATTTATGTTGTAGGAAGAAGAGTTGTAGGTTTGGGACCCAACATAATCCCTTTAATCAGTTTGTTTTTGTCATGTGGATGTTGAATGAATTTTGCTGGTGGAGAAAGACCGACAGTGTTAAAAAATGAATTGAAATGCTGAAAATTGTGTGGATTTTTTTATAGTCGTTTGGTAGGCAAGTCCATGAAGAAAAAATTGCTGAGTTTGAGTAGAAAACTCAGCTAAGTTATTACAAAAACTCAGTGAGTACTCGATTTGACTTGCCCCTTAATGTGCATGTGGTGGTTGAATTGGTGCGATGGGTTGGAAAACATGTGATGAGTTGGCCAATTGCTTGCTGAGTTTTCCACCTATGGTAACTATCCTTTAATGCTCATGTCTCTTGGATGATTAGATAACAATCTAGAAATGTACAACTCGAGACTAAAATTAGCACGCTACAGCTAAAATTAACTTGTCCCAGAATATGCCCTTTTCTAAAAAATGACGATGGCTAAAAATAGGAGACATCCAAAAACTAAGTCTATGGAGATTTTGACAAAGCTTCCTCTCGTTTGGACAAAGCTTGGTGAAATTGACAAATCCTCAAAACTCTAAAATTTTGAAAATCTTCTGTATGCCATTGTGAATTGAAAAGCTTTTCTATACGTGAATTCCAACATCTATTCCATTCTAACTTTTGCAAATGTTTATTCTCAAAATTTTATCCTTTGTTTTATAAATAGTTGTTCTATTTTTATTTATATTTATTTATTTATTTTTCTTGAAAAGATCAAGATGTCTTTTATAACAAGTGCCTCTTCCTTTCTCACCAAAAGGGTCACCAAATTAGAACTCAATTTTTAGTGAACTAAAAATAAAGATTCAAAACACTTTTAAATAAGCAATGGCTCACTATTAAGGTTAAAGGCCAAGAGGCTTTGTCAACACTAGGCAAAGGATTTTATGCTTTTTGACTTAATCAAACCTTATGGCTACATGTTTATGTCATTAAATATAAAATAGAGATTGAAAAAGGTAAGTACACATGGAGTTGAATAGGCTAACTCAGACACAATAACACTATGGTTAAATGTAGGACTAATCACAAAGCAATGAGCTACACCTTTAACTTTGCTTGCAATAAAAAGTTTGTAAATTTGTTGAAGTAATATAACCCTAAATGCACATGAGGTGACATCTCATAAACATTAATAAGCAAGACATGAATAATATATGTTGTGTTTTCGATTCTCGCTACGAAGCTTAATCAAGTAGAGCTTTTATGTTTTTTTTAATGAAGTAAGGTACATTTAGTTTAGTTGTATCATAACATATGAATAAATGAAAGGAGGACAAAAGATTAAACTATTACATTGCATCATTATTATTTGTCGGGATGTGGGATCAAGTGGGCTCCCACAAGGGTTGATCCCAATATGGCGATAAATAATAAGCATGCAGCTCTAAATTCATATTCTGTTGCATAATATAATAACATATTCAAATCAGTACAAGGATAACAAAGCATATAAAGGTACAGCTAGAGATCAGAAGACAACAATCAACAATCAGAGAACAGACATCTTATACAATGACAACAACAAGAAAGAGCACATATATAATGCAATGAAGGGGCTCCTTCAAAATGAGACAAGATCTAAAAGAACAGAGCAACTACTTGTACGACTTGAGCTACAAGAGCAAATCATTGACGGTTGAGGCATGATCAAAGATTAATTGTTTTGATTACGTAAAAATAGGTTTTGAAAGGACTCGAAACCTTATACAAGAGCATAGACAGATTTTGCAATTAAGAACCAATACAACTGTGGTGCCCCACTAAACAAATTGAAGGAACAAACCAGTGTTCCTACCAAGTGGACAGAAGCCCACACCAACAACCAAACACGGGCCATCAAGATTTACATTTTTGCCCATTCTTATGTGAATGTAAGTTCATATCAAAAGGAGTGGAAGGATTGAATTTTTTGCCTTTCACTACTGTCCAACCATCCTCCACCTTTCCGACATCTTTCTGCCAAGCCAAAGAAGAGCACGACAAGCCCCCTAACGGGCAGGTCACAGAAGAGCGCGCAACACCCGCACCCAAAGCAGCAGCAGGACCAAAGACAACAACAGCGTTCGTGGACAAGGCTGCAGAATCAGAGACAACACCAGCTGACTGGACAGGGGCATCAGCAACAGTCTGGATAGGGACAACGTCAGCAGTTTGGACAGGGGAAGTAGAAGCATCACTAAGAAGGACAACAACTACCTCATGAGACAGAGCCACATCAGAGCCATCACCAGCAACAACAAAGACAACACTAGAAGCAGCCGAAGTGTCGGCTGAAGCACCATCCAAAGCATGATCACTTCGAGAAAGGCTCGAGCTCGAGTCCCCCTCCTTAGAAGATTTCCGAACCGTATAGTGGTGGTCAGAGGCCCCTGCCCACCAAGAGGGCAATTTCTTTGATTTGCTTTTGTTAGATAAGCATCGAGAAGCAAGGTGTCCAGTCTTGTGACACTTCCTACATCTGAATGGAATATTCTCATAATCCAGATTTTGAATCCAAGATCCCATAAGAGAATCCAAAGCAATCTGTTCAGGGAGACCCTTAGAAACATCAATCTCCACTAGAATACGAGCATAAGTAGTCTTAAAAATTTCAGAGGAGTCCAATCAAAGAGTAATTGTTATTATTATGATCCCTTAGTGTTATGATAGGTCTGATCCATATTTTGTTAAAAGGCTTCTCATTCACTTATTCTTTGTGTCAAAACATAAGTATGAACCCAAGAAAGAGAATGCAAGGGAAAGCCAGGTCACAATAAACAACAAATGCCAACACTGGACAGAGATAAAGCACTCAGTGGATGGCGCAATGACACTAACTATGAATCAAATGAAAATAGAAGATCAACAAGAGTTTCAGATTTTTGAGTTTTAACAGTAACATTCATTGGCCATAGCAACATGAAGAGTGCCTTCTGAATCATAGTGTTGTATATAATGAAGGTAGTGCCTATGATACAGGACAACATGAATACTGATCCTCAAGATAGAAGCAATGTAAAAATAGGGTACATATGTTACAGAAATTGTTATTATATCATAAAAGAGCATAAGGACAACATTATGTCAAGTATCAATAGGGTAGATATAATGCCAATACAAGATAGTGAATGTGAAGGCATGATCCAATAAAGAGATAGTAGTGGGAATATAGCAATCTAATATGAAAGGAGATCAACATTTCGAGAACAACATTTTGATGGCTGAAAATATTAAGAAACATTGTTACAACAGAGCACCAATGATTCTGAAGGTAATCTTCTATCAGTGTTATGAGACATATCTCAAGAACAATGCCATGTAAGAGCAGCTGCAATTCCTTGACTGAGATTATATCATGACATCATTCTCATAAAAGGGCATCAAGCTATAGGGTTTTGAAGAAAGATGGAAGTATAAGTGTAAGTGCAAAGGTTTGAAGGTAGAGGGATGTTCATTAATTTTGATAACATTATTCATTGCATTATAAGTGTTCCAATGCTTTGAAACCAGACAAAATTCACCACTCTTCAAGGGATTCCATTTAATAGTGCCAAGATCTAAAAGAACAGAGCATGTGAACCTAAAGATAGTGTTTTAAGGAAGGAGAATAATTTGCTGTTAACCAGTAACAGTAAAACACAGTGGCACATAAAGAAAGAACCATACAAAATCCTTCATTCAATCTTGAAGCTTGTTATGGTGCAGCTAGTCTTGAGCAAATTTACAAAGGTATATTAGTGATATACTTCTAAAAGAGGTCAAAACAGAGTATACTAAAAGAATCACTAATACAAAGTTGCAACATTCATCATGGGAGTATAAAAATCAAGGACTTGGTATTTTTCAAGAGGATATTAGTTTTATTATGAACAAGAGCTAAATCCACTAAATAGGATGTTCTAGTTTTGGAGGAAGTGGTTTTGTTTGAGTTCTTAGGTTTTCTAAAAGATGGCCTAGCCCATGAAAGTGAATGATCGAAGGGGCAACGTTCTCACAATCCAAAAGAATAGTTTTTTGATGTAGAGTAGCAAGTTCAAAGGAAATTATACTTTTCCATGAGTAGATGGCGGCTAAATATTAGAGAGTAGTGAGTTTCAAGGAGTTAGAGGAAGAGATGTAGACTAAAGACAATTATTTATGTGCCAAAACAACAAATCTGTGCATGAGAAGTGCAGATTCCATTCAGATCACCAGTGTTTCATAGTAAAACGCCTAGATTTTATGAAACAAGAAGGCAGAGCCATGGTCATACAAAGATACAAAAAAATAAAGCCGTGGCCTGCCTACATGAAGATGATGAAGCTACAAAAAGCATATATACAGAGTATCAAAACCAAGACTTGCACAATGAGGTTCAAAGACTCGAGCATTAAATATGCAGAAAGCCAAATACATGGTTGCCTTTTTCTATTCACAGAGGAAAAAACAAATGTCGAGAAAGGATATAGAGTTCAAGTATTGGCTAGTGACATTGTATGCATCTAGTGAAAGATTGAGATCTAGTTTTATTAACCTCTCATCATACACATAGGAAAATACATTTAAAAGTGTTGGTGTAATTAATTATTCCTAATTACACTTTACTTAATCTTACTTAGGATAATGCATTGCATAGTAAGTTGTGATTGAGACACCTAGGAGTGTGCACATCTATTAAGCACATGGTGTAGGAGGAATTTCACTTTTGGTGTGATAGTTGTCTTCACATACCTCGTTGTGTGTGAGATCCACCTTTCGTGCTCTTATCACATTATCATCCTAATCCAATGCACATACTTTATTGCATATTGGAGGATGATCCACATTTGGTGGACATGTGATTACACCTAGCATAGGTGATAGCTTATCAGCTCCTTATCATTCTCTCATATCGCCTTTCCTATATAAGGAGGCCTATTATGTAATCATTTCATTGAGCATTGAGCATTCATCAATTCAATCAAGGTGAATTCATTGGATCTATTCAATCCATCCTTGCATTCTTAATTTCTCTCTTGTGCTTTTCTTCAACCTCTAGATCCTTGGTTCAATATTTGCTACATGCAAATTCTTACATGGTATCAGAGCTCTCAAGGTGTGAAGACCTCTTTTCAAGAAGTGCAATCTTGGCTTGATTCAATTGTGGGTGTAGAATAAAGGTATTTGGATATCACCATTGCATAGTCTATTTGGAGAAAATTTGAGGTTTTGTATTTTGTGGCTTTCTATTGTAGGTCAATATTGGAGCTTGCTGGTGCAAATCAGAGGTTGACATCATATTAAGGAGGTCCAAAAACCCCTAAATCAAATTTTATTTCATCCAAATCGGACACCTGAGGCCAAATCTAGAGCTATTTGAATTTTGGAAGTGTGACGGCGGCGATTCAGAATAAATAATTTCAGAGGCGATTTTCAAACAGCGATATCTCAGTTATCTGGACTCTTTTTTTCAAGCAATTTTTTTTTGTTTTGGGGTAGAATTTCATGATCTACACAATGGTTCAGGTGGTTTTTGATCTCTGTTTCTGAATTTTTCTGAAAATTGCAAATCTCAATTTTTGCAACTTCCAAGACCTCATTTGAGCTCATATGAACTCCTTTTTAGGTGCAATTTTTTTTGAAACTGCATAATTTTTTCTGTATTTTCTAGATCTGAAATTAGATTTTAGTGACTGTGACCAAAAACTATACTTTCAAAAATTGGCTTAGTTTTTTCATTTGTAATGCATAAGCCTTAGCTTGGTCTTTTGCATAATGATCTAAGTCTATTATAGCCTATTTTTGGAGTGTAATAATTTGTTGATCTCAATTTGTAATGAGAGAAGTGTATCATTAATGTAATCATGGGTTATGAAACACATCTTGCAATAGTACTTTTGACTAAGGATAATTATGAGTCATGGGCAAAATGAATCATCACACATTGTAGATGGCTTAATCTCTTGCCTCATCTTTATGGACTCATTCCTGAGCCAAAGTCACAAGGGAAGCAATATGTTTGGGGAGAAAAGAATGCTCATATTATAAATTTGATTATTAGTAGCATCAGTTTGTGTCTCTTTTATGACATCTACCCCAGATTTAGAGGTGTTCAATGTCCACACATAATTTGGACAATCATTTGGGAGATTTTTGGTGATCCACATGTTCCTCCATTCCCAGATGATCTTGCTTCAGATTGCCTCATTCCTCTTGATGATGCAGATAATATTCCCTATGATGATTATACTTTAGATGCAATTGAAGAATTTGCAGTAATTGAGAGTGAGGATGATCCAGTGGCTCCTCCTGCAGCTCCTACTTCTCTAGTTGAGATCACACAATCATCTCTTGTTGGTGATTCCAGTGATTCATTGCAAGAGATATCTATTTGTCTTCCTAATTGAGATTCTTACTTGCCAGATATTGGTTCATTATTTGTGGAGTCTCATATTTCAGATTTGGGAGACATACTTGAGGGGGTTTCTCTTCTCTTTGATGACAATTTCATCACAGTTGGAGATACTTCTTCACATTCTTTGGAGATTGACATTCTTGATTCTTCTTCTTCACTTGGTTTGTCACATGATGTGATAGATTCTTTGAGATTGGAGAGGTCTATTTAGTCTTCAAAGATGCATATTTGGAGACCTTCTTCCTTCTTTCATTTGGATATGGATTGGTTAATGACATCGTCATCATACTTCATTTGGATTCCACTTCCTAGTTCCTATCCACAATGGGAAGCATTCCTACATTTGTACTTGATGTATCTATTTCTTCCTAAGGGGAGACATGTTTCTTGTAAGCATTGGGTTATCTATTGTTTGTAGGTACTCTTCATTAACATGGGAGCTTCTACATTATGGGGGGGATATCATGTCTCCAACTATCCTTCTTATGGGGGGATACTTCTTTGTATATACATGATGTATGTAGTTCTTGGGGGGTCTTGAGCACTCCATCCATCCATGCATCTTGTTTTCTTCTTTTTTTTGGGGGGAGGGTTTTTCCCATGAGGTTTTCCCTCTTTCTCCACTTTATGAGAGTTATTCATTTTGTACATGGGTACCTAACATGGCCTAGTAGCCAGGACCCATCTTGCATTGTGAGTTTAAGTGCATTCCCCTAAGTTGCACTTAAGGGGGGGTGTTGGTGTAATTAATTATTCCTAATTACACTTTACTTAATCTTACTTAGGATAATGCATTGCATGTAAGTTGTGATTGAGACACCTATGAGTGTGCAAATCTATTAAGCACATGGTGTAGGAGGAATTCCACTTTTGGTGTGATAGTTGTCTTCACATACCTCGTTGTGTGTGAGATCTACCTTTCGTGCTCTTATCACATTATCATCCTAATCCAATGCACATACTTTATTGCATATTGGAGGATGATCCACATTTGGTGGACATGTGATTACACCTAGCATAGGTGATAGCTTATCAGCTCCTTATCATTCTCTCATATCGCCTTTCCTATATAAAGAGGCCTATTATGTAATCATTTCATTGAGCATTGAGCATTCATCAATTCAATCAAGGTGAATTCATTGGATCTATTCAATCCATCCTCGCATTCTTAGTTTCTCTCTTGTGCTTTTCTTCAACCTCTAGATCCTTGGTTCAATATTTGCTATATGCAAATTCTTACAAAGAGCATTAGAAATGAAATTACATATTTATACTATTTTTAGTAATACTACATGTTTGTTTCCCTTTTATTTTCACCCGGAGATACCCTTCTACCCTAACATAGGTTCTCACCAAACCACATATTAAATCAAGTCTCCCTTTAGAAGTTTACATCCATCAATAGTTTGTATTACAAAGGTTTGTATAAAGTCAATACTTTGTGCAAAACACAAGTAAGCATACATCTTAGTAATCATTACTTTCAGTTACATTTCAAGACTCACAAGAGAGATATGATAGAAATTATCCATCTATAATCCTTTTTGATTTACCAATAAACAATCCTTTTTGACATTCCTTAAACTACCCTTCCCAAATACATCACTCCTTTCTTACAATTTCCAATTACAATTACAATTACAATTACAATTATTTCACATGGCCCGAAGGCATATAGAGAGATAATTACATCAAGTTTCCCAAAAGCTTACAATACATATTTACATCTTGAATACAAAAGATAAAGATACATGATACAACAAAGGAAATCTTCACCACTGCAGACATCTGAATCCAAATCAAGACACGAACCACGATATAATGCCCCTCCCATAGTCAGAGTTTATATATGTTATAATTATTTTACAATGATGAATTATATGTTAGGATATCATTAATGCTTATGGTTTTATTGACTCCATACTTGCATGTGTATGGTTGATGTGTATGTTTTTTTAATTTCTGTTTGACGCGTCTGATGTGGTTGAGGAATGAAGTCGTAGTTACTTGCTTGCGAGACCCACATGATCTGCCGATCCCCGCCATTGTCTGTTATATATTTATACATGTATGTACATGCTTGTCTTTTATGCAGGTTTGCAGGTACCGAGCATCAACTTCCTTGAATTGTTAGGATGAGCATGCCCTATCACAATATCTCAAATGGTAAGAGAGGGGAGATAACGCACAGGTCCAAACCCCAACCCGGGCATATTGTCCTAAATTAAGGGACAAGTTTCTGATTGAATTTCCTATCTGAATGCGTTAAGGTGACGTGAATTCGTGAACCCTTCCTTGGTGTTTGTGTGTTATGGAGTTAGTTGATTTTCAAATTTTTGGGAGTTAAGTGTGTTTGCTTGTGTGAATTATTTGATTGAAGTAATTAATTAGGAGTAATTATGGTATCGAAATAAGTTGTATTTTTATGATGTGAAAATATTTGATTTAGAGAACCTTTAATTATTAAGGTTGATTAAATATCTTTGATTAAGTTAAAAGACTTAAATTTAGAATTTAATGGTTTAATTAATTATTAAATTCTAATGTAAATTAAATGGCTTAGTTGATTTATTTAATATTTTAAATTTATTAGTTTGCATAGTTAAATTTATGCTAGAGTATTTATTATTTAATTAAATAATTATATGCAATTTAAGTTGCACATTTGGTTTAAGTGAAATTGAAATTATAATTAAAGTTATAGTTGAGTTCAAGTTTTATTTTATAAGTGCATTATTTTATTGAGTTATTTAGCATTCATTATTAATTGATAAAGCAGGAGTTGAGAGTTGAGTTCTATCTTCTAATTTGGAGTTGCATGTTTAGTTCTGTTTCCTGTTTGGAGATTGCATGTAGGGTTTTGTGTGGGGGATTTTCTTTATTAGAAATTCTTATAGCCATTCTTCAGTACACAAGGTTTGGAGAATTCTGGTCAACAATTTGATTTGAAGAGGTTTTTGAGAGCGTGGATTATCTTCGTTCTAGTCTTCATCGAATTTGTCTTTTTGGTGTTTGAGGTAGGGTTTGATATTTATTATGATTTTATTTTTTCTATAATTTTTGGAAGGAGTGTGTATTCTTCGTGCCTGTCAGATTTGAATGTTTTGATTTTGATTTCTCTTCCTATTGAAAGTTTAGGAGATTTGATGATGCAAATCTTGATTTTAATCTTTTCTTGATTCTCAGTTAGGTTTCGAATTAATGCTTGTCAAAAATCTTGTAAAAAAATATTCGATTGAAAATTGAGAAATACTTACATCTGACATTAGATTTGAAAAAAAATCTCAATTTAAAACTCTAGGAAACATTTTAGAAAATACCCTTTTTTAGTCAGTTGCATTATTTTGAGAATATATATATATATACACACACACACACACACATATACATATATATACATATATACACATATATACATACATACATACATACATACATATATATATATATATATATATATATATATATATATATATATATATATATATATATATATATAATCACTGTTTAGAACAACAATTTACTGGTATTTGTTATTTAAATATGTTTAAAAAGGTTTATATATATATATATATATATATATATATATAT
Organism: Chamaecyparis obtusa; assembly: GCA_027943335.1. NCBI lineage: Eukaryota > Viridiplantae > Streptophyta > Pinopsida > Cupressales > Cupressaceae > Chamaecyparis > Chamaecyparis obtusa. Next base: position 1,165,626 of record BSBK01008546.1, on the reverse strand, counting down.
ATATATATATATATATATATATATATATATATATGGGGAGACTGGCCGTACCTAGCCTTCTGTACCCTGTACCCCTACACGGTCTCATGGACTGTAGGCGCAATCCAAGGATTGCCGCACGGTAGCCCTTGGGGGCCATGCGACAGCCCTTGGGCTGCCATGATAGTCACGATGCCTGTCGTGCGCAGTCCCATGGGGATTGCCACGACATGTACCGTGGGCCCCACAGTCCCCTTTTTAGTTTTTTTTTAAAAAATGTTTTAAATTAAATTAAATTAATTTTTTTAAAAAATTATTTATTATTTGTATTTAATTTAAAATTAAAAAAATGAAACAATCAATAAAATTAATAAGTTTTGATTTATATTAAATTTTTTTTTTAAAAAAAGGGAAATTATATGTGTGAGTGATTTTATATTTTATTTAAAATAGTATATATATATATATATATATATATATATATATATATATATATATATATATATATATATATATATATATATATATATATATATATATTCTCATTGAAGATTAGTTATTATTGTGTTGCATGGATATTATATTTTATTGACATTTTATTGCATGTTTTATTGTCATAGTGAAATTTAATTTGGTGTTATGGGCATGCAAGGTGTTTGATATTAAATGAATCGGCTGATTTATTGATTTTTGTATGGTGATTGTATTTGTTCAAATTTAGATCAATTGGGTATGTTTTGGACTGTAAAATTATATTGATTTAGTAATTTCAATGGCTGAATCAATTTATTCCATTAATTTAATAAATTGATTTTAGTGTTAAGAATTTAATTGTTGTAAATATAATTAAAGCCATTTGGTAATTATTACATGGATTAAGGTTGTGTTAGATTTCAGATTAGCCTGTTTTAATTAAATTTTGTTTAGTCTTTTATTACCCCATGTGGTGGATTAAGGGGTTAGAATGTCAGCCAGTGGGAATGTAATCCAGAGGCAAGAATTAAATCTTTTATCATGTTTGTTTGCCTTGCATACAAGATTGTAATCGATTGACTTGACCCAACCCTATGTGAAGATTGTTCTATGATACTCTTTTGTGATGTTTTGTATAACTATGTTTTACTTCATATTCTACATAGGGGAATATGGTGTTGACTTTATATGTCCTATCCATGGGATCAAGAGTATATTTATTGTGGATACTTGGAGAGTATTTTTGTGCTGTTATGGTTAGAGACCTGTTGCATGTTCCTGGTGTTTTTTGGAACAGTCTCGAGGGACATTATTATTATCTTTGATGTTATTTGGTTTGTGAACCTAGGTAGGTTAACTAAGTGTATAAGTGAGAAGTGACTTGTAATTGGTGCTGAAGCTCGCAAGTGGCTGCCAGGATTGTAATACCCCAAAATTGGCTACCTATTTAATTTCATCAATTTTGGTGCATTTCTTCAATTTTCTATATCACCAAAGTCCTATCTCACTAAGCAATTTTCTCTCCTACCTGGCTCTACTTGACTTGATGTCAGTTGCAAAGACCCTAAATTGCAATAATCAAATACTAAATTAATTTTTAAGTCTCTTTGAGTTTATTAGCTAAATTATCTTTATGATACATTAATTTAATTGTAAAGTCCTATGTGCTTTAAATTAAATTAAATCAAACCACCCCCTTTGGCTAATACACATAAAAAAAGAATTAATTAATTGCTTGTTATTTGAATGGACACCTTTTCTTGAATTAATAATTTGAGATATTCGAAAGGTCCTAATGTGGCATTTTCCATTCTTTTAATAAAGTAATTCATGCTTATTTGTCCCAAAAGGGATATGAAGGGTCAGGAGTTTCGAATCAAGAAACTCTTCCTCCTCCTCTTGGCTCTTCTATTTATTTGGGCTCTTTTTCTTCATTAGAGAAAGCAATTTTTGAGAGCATCCTTACTATAGCATTTTTTAGTCTCATATCTCATTATTTTCAAAGCTCTTTTATTGCATTATCTAGTTTAATTTCTCATATTAGTGTAATGACATTTCACATTTAGGTTAAATTTGCTTACTTGTTCTTAGTCTAATATCATCTTTATTTCAAAATCTTAAAAAAAACTGCACTTCATATTTCCTTTCAAGCAATTTAGATTAATTGCATACATTTTAGTTTGATTTTAGCTTGCATATCATCTTTATGGCTTTGCTTTCAAATAATCCATTGTTGAATTGGTCTCCCGGCTGTTGGCTCTCGTTCTGAGAGTATTCAAACACCCCATTCACATAAGAGGCAACAGGTCGCCTCACCATGAAATTTTGATTGAGTTCTTCATACTCTCTTCCGAATTCTATCAAGTGAATAATGACCATGTTGTGTTGTGTCTGATTTAGAGGTCACATTTAGTCACATACATTTTGGCGCCCACCGTGGGGCAGAAAAGATCAATTTCTGGCCTCATTCTTGATTGGTTTTTTAATTTTAGTGTTGGTTCCAGGCCTTGTACGGCCATGTACAGCTTGAAAATATTGTAATATAGTAATGGATGGATAGAATGATGAATCCTCTTTCTCATGCTTTTGATTTGGTTTATTTTTATAAATAAATGAATAAGTTATGATCATTTTGGTGAAAGTGGGTATTTGCAGATTTGAGATTCTCTGAATATAGTCAGATTGAAACGTTTGGTACAGACAAATTATGAAGAATCAGGATCTCTAATAATATTCATTGGAAAGATACGTGAATTAGATTTCATTTCCTTTTGGTTTGAGTCATTTTTATGCAGATTTGTGAAAGTTATGGGTATTTGAGTGAAAACTGGTTTTCAACAATCTGCATTGGAGTTGCAGGCAATGATTTGCTCTTAGAAAATGATTTATGAATGAGAAAAATAAATGGCTTACATATTTGAAAATAAGATTCATTAATAGTTACTATGAAATTGGTTTGGTTTCATTTGGATTCTTTTTGAGAAAGATATGTGATTCACTAGGCAGGGTTTGGTGTTTTAAATCTGATTTATGACAGAAAAATTACAGTCTGAAAAAGTTATTGGTTGAGAAACCAAATTGAATCGTAAGCCCTTATAATTTTGAGAAATGGTAGTTCTTGATGTTGGCTAAAAACTTAATTCTTTCCAGAAATTTTACTATTGTGATTTTATGGGTCAAATAAATCAATCTTTAAAGACTGTCTTGAAGACAACAATGTTACATATCTTATGGTTTGCCATTGATTTGTCTTGATTCTATAATTTTGGATGTGTGCTAAATGCTGGATTGCAGATCTTTGGACCTAAGGTGAGTTCTTAAAATCTCTATAACATTTGGACTTTGGGATTAAAATTGAACCTCTCATGTGTTTGGCTTGAGTGTTTACATGCTTTCATAGAACACATTTTAATTGATGCTCTTAATGGGAAATGAATGAACATAGATTTTCTTTCATACAAGTTTGTGTTTAAGTGAATGCTTGTGTTTAAACATTAAGTAATTCTTGGTTCCAATATCAAATATCTCATTGAGTGATTGAGGGCATGGATTCATTCCTTGTTTGCATGAAGAGTTAAATGCACCACTTTGTGGACTCACTTCATGTTTACTTGGAAAGTTAAATATTCCATGATTCAAACCCTCTTGCACTTATGAGTAGTATTGATTAGCAGTCTTAGATTACTTGTGATTGATCTAGATTGCTATCTTGGGTTATTGGACTCGCTAATCCGCCGGCCCCTCATTCCACCCCGTGGTTGCAATCTCAGCGCCACATTAAAAGGGAGGGGTCTATAGGAAAGAAGCGTTAATTGTTCCATTAGGCAACCCATTTGTGCTTTTTGGAACTCACTTGTTTTTTAGGTTGTGGACTCGTTTGTAGCTTATGTGGGGTGTTAAGTGTTCCACTTTGTGGACTCACTTCATATTTGCTTTAAGTGTTAAGTGTTCCACCTTTAGTGCTTCCCAATACTTTTGATAGTGAATTACTTACTTTTTTATTTCTAGAAGGCCTGCTTGGGGATTTCATCACCTCAAGGGACGACCTTAACTCCCGTGTTCCGGCGGAGTATAAATATCGAGAGGTGAATCCAAAGACACCTCTCTTGAGAATGAGTTAGATTTCACTCTTGGCTAAGCCTCAAAGAACTTTATACCTTTGAGAAGCGAAGGAGAAGATTTGGGTTACCGTCTCCCCCCGGCTATGTGATTTCAAATTCTTCTCATCTACGAATTTGTGCCTCATGTACCTTACGTATATCGAGGACTCCCTTTAGAAAAGCTATGTATATCCTTGTAGACAACTTGCTAGGATGTTGTTGTGTTTTAAGTGCCTGCTAAAACATTCTCAAGAACATACACAAGTAGAGTCCTTAGGGAGTAGAAATACTAAGTCACTATTCATGTTCGTGCGCAAGGTTGCTTTGTCCCTTGCCCATTGCTTGAAGACTATTTGCTTGAACTCCTTGATTGCTATCTTATGTGCTTGATCAATGACATAAATCTGATCTGCCTTTTTGTTCGTGATCTATTTTTTAATTTTTCTGTCGTTCATCATCAGAAACTGGTTGTCTTGAGTTAGGAATCGATCGATCTTTGCTTTGAATCGTATTGTCTCTCATTAGTCTACCTTATTTCATTGTGCTCTTGTACCTTGTGTTGCGATTGTCTTATCTCAGCTGTTCTAGCCATCTCTTTTTGACAATTCGTACCAGGTTCATCTTGCATCTTGGCTGTTCTAGCCATTTATCTCCTTTTCGTTATCTTAGAGATAGAGTCTAGCATTATCCCGAATCTTTTCTTGTTACATCTTCGTCTATGACTGTCAAGACTCGAAGTGGAAAGACTTATCCCTTTCAGAATACTAATCAAGATTGAAGTAAACCTCGTAATCAAGACATAGGTAATTCCGAATCTGTTATGAAATCTGAACTTTGTGAGAGATCCTCACATTCCTCCTCATTCCAAGAGTATTACAATCCATTGTTTCAGATACAGTCTAACTTATTATTCAAAGAATATTATAACCCATTGTTTGAAGACCAAAAAGAATTTGAAAGGTCACTTTCTAAAATCGAACCTATTGATTCTTTTGAACCTATCGACTCTTTCATGATCTCTCAAAATACTACCAACAATATGGGAGATCCATTCCACTTCCCAAGGGGAGGTAAATTCAACAAAATTCATGAGCAATCTCAGAATGACCAAGGTCCTGGTCAGTCTCAAAATGATAAGAGTTATGATCAATCCCACAATATTCAATATTTGGTCAACATCCAGGACCTTTTCAATTTGAAACAATGACAAGGGGAGCCTCTCCTAACATTTCTCCAGAGATGGAGACAACTATGCACGAAGTATCCACATGAATTACCTGAGTCTGAAAAGCTTGATATCTTCTTGGACAATCTTGTCCCAAATTTTGGATACCAAGTACGATTACGAGGTCCCCTCACTTTTGACAATATGATTAGGTGGGTTGTGAGGATAGAAGCATTTATGGTCAAGAAGGGAGAATTGACTTTGAACAAAGACATCAAGCAAGGACCTTCTCCCTCAAACAAGGATAAGGATAAGATTGTCAACAAAAACATAGATGTTATGAATGACAGGGTTGTTGACAATGTGATGCCAAAACCCTCAAAGTATGTCTTTAATCTTAGCTCTAGCATGCAAACAGTCAATGCCACTGAGAAGGCTACAACAGAAGCTCAACCGCCTTCTAGATTTTCTAGAAACAAACCTTGGATCTCTCACTATGACATGATCATTGCTCCAGGGAACGAGGATACTCCTAAACCCAAAACTCCCTTTGTCTTACGAGGCCCTACGCCTCCCTCATATAACTCCACACAGTCTCCAGCTTGTGCAAACAATATCACTCAATCTCATGCAAAGATCATTCTCCAAGGTCCTGAGTCTTCGACTTTCAGACCAAAACTATCTATGGATAAAGCCCTCACCAAGGAAAACATCCCCAAAGATCTCAATCTCGACCAGTTTCAATCTATGGTGGGTCATTTGACCTTGCCTCATTATTTATCATTCTCTAAGGAAGATGATCACTTGCTGAGCCACCTGCGTAATGCTCTCCTGCACACTGAAGTTATGATAGGCCCCAAGAGTATCCCCCGCGTCCTCATTGACAATAGTGCTAGCCTAAATACTTGCTCTGCTAAGATGCTTACCCAAGCGATAGATAGTTTTGTTCCCGCCAATAGAGAATCCATTGAGTTCTATGATGCCAAGCTAAAAGAAATAGAAAAGACCCTGAAGATCAAAGATATTGGCATGGGGGAATATCAGATTGAGTCCATCTTGTCATTGACAAATCTCCCTCCATCTCCACATTCCTATGAGGAACCTTCTGAAGACGGATTTGGTATTAGCTATCAGAGCTATGAGCTTGACCAACCTAGTTGCAGCTTGCACTCACATGCATATTTAGATGATGAAGAAACATAGATTCAACCTATGACATATGAGAGACCCTTGAATGATCAAAATTTTGATTCAGACTACCAGAAAAAGTCTTATCTACCTTCTCAAGTGCTTCAAGAACATGATTTTGGTCCTCACCAGGAGGATTTTATACACTCTACTGAATAGATTTCTACTACTACAACTACTACTGAATATGTCATTGCCTCTAATGGCACACATACTGATTGGGAACAACTGTTGGATGCTTCCCTTATCTTGGGTATGCTCCAGGGTATGCCTACTCTAGATTATTCCACCACTTCTGCTATTGAACAGTCTCCTACTACTACCAACTCCAATGGCACACATACTAATTGGGAGCAACTGTTGGATGCTTCCCTCCTCTTGGGTATGCCTCAAGGTATGCCTATTCCAGATTACTCTGCTGCTTCTACTACTGAACAAGATCCTACTGTTAAAGAAACACTTCCTATATTAGATGACAATAATGAAGAAAGTCTTCCTCTGACTATGTCTCTAGCTAAATGGGACTCCATATCAGATGCTACTACAGAAATACCAGTTGATGCTATGCACTTATATGCTAGTCTTAACAACTCAGAAAGAGGAGAAAGTTATGATCCTCCAGATCAAGCTATTGATGACGATCCTTTCCACCCTCCTGTGGAGATCATTCCTATGGCTCCTAGGCCATCTACTCCAAGCTATACTCCTATTGCTCCAGAAAATCATGGGTATGTAAGACCCCATTCTGTTATAGCTTCATGGAATATTGGTAGATCCAGAATTGAAATGGTTCCTATTCGTGCACTCTTACCACCTGAAAGGGGACCTAACTCTTGGAATAGACCATCTTGGTTAGGCTCACATAATATTCCTCCAAACTTATCTGACTCTTCTAAGATGACTCACAATCAACAATGCTCTATGGAAGATTACTTTCTTGATCTACCTAATGCATTCATGAATGATGAGGATGATACTGATATATTTGCACTTGAGCCCATCCCATCGATTTCTCTTCCCTCTTCATCTCCTAGAAAAGTGACCCATCCACTTCCATTTCCACCTCTCCACCTGAACCAGTCATAGAAGCCTCTTTCATCCATCATTCTTGAGTCTTTTGGAAGTAACTTGGATGTGCAACATAAAAATAAAAATAATGAGAATCCACTTATATCTCAAGGTCACCATGTCCCATCTAATTGACACGTGACTATGAAGAAAGGAAAGAAACAAAGGTGTTCAAAAGACCGCAAAGGTCCTCAAAAAGAAGAAGACAATCAAAAGCCAGAAAATAAAATAAAAAATGGATCTAGAAATCCATTCTATAGGCATTGTCATCAAAAGCACCTCAAAGTAAAGAAGAAAAAATTCAAAAGCTATGTGGATTCCAAAGAAAGAAAAAATCAAAGTTGTCATTCGAGCTTCCAAAATTCTCATGCTTCCCTCCATTCCATCACCCTTGCCTCTCATACTTTACACTCTTCACTCCATCTTGCCTTTTCCCAAAGTGCATATCAGTATCTCCTTATTGCTAATGGCATGACTAAGAAAAATCTAGAATGTACTCTTCCTAAGTGTTTAGAGTGTGGGAAATCTGACAAAGAGTTAAGTTGTGTCCATGAGGATATTTGTGGGTCTCACTTAAGTGATCTTTCCTTGACTATGGATCTCTTGACTGTTGGACACTACTGGTTGGCTCTCCTATCACTGCTACAACATCTGGTTCTGATTCTGCAACTTCTCAGCTAGCTACTACCACTGAAGGAGAGAAACTCAAAGAGCCCATCAACGCTCTTCATCTGAAGAAATTCTACAGCTGACATTCTCTATGTGTTCATGTACATACTTATTGATCCTAAAAAAATCCTAAAAATTGATATATTGCAAAAAATCTTAAAAATTGCAAAATGTCCTAAAAAAATGATCATCTTAGTGAAAACCTAGCAAACAGGCACTTTGATGTATCTATTATCCTGGTGAAAACTTGGTAAACAGGCGCCTTGATAATACAAAAAAAATAGAAAATTTCAAAAATACAAAAAAAATAGAAAATGTGAAAAATACAAAAAAATGAAATATTCAAAAAAATAAAAAAAATAAAAAAAATAAAAAAAATAAAAAAAAAGGAGAAAAGTACAAAAAAATTGAAAAACAAAAAAATGTGCCATTGATGAAAACCTGGTAAACAGGCATCATGGTAGCAAAAATAGAATCTCTGCCAAGATGGTGAAAACTTGGTAAACAGGCGCCACTTGTTTCCTAAAGCTGCATCTTCTCTCAGCACTGCTTGGCTCTTAGTTTCTTGCTTTAGTTTGCTTTCCCATTTTCCTGCTTTAGTTTGTTTCCTGCTTTTAGCTCATTTCCTGCTTTAGTTTTCCAGCTCATGCTCTTTCCTTCAGTAGTCTTTGAGATTTCCCTTGACTCTTCATGGATTGGAACTGGTTCACACTTGGGGGCATCTCCCTAGTCTAGGGGGCATTGTCCTATCGCTTTCGGAAACTCTTTTTGAGCATCGGTCACCAGTGGTTCTCACTGTGTCTGCCTGCTGATGCCTAGCTACTTTTGAGATTTCTCGCCTTGAGAATCTCTTGTGTATCAGTCGCCAGTGGTTCCCACTATGCCTACCTACTGATACCTAGCTTTCGTTCGATCTCTCTTCTTCGAGATTTCTCCCTTACATCAGTCACTAGTGGTTCTCACTATGTCTGCCTGCTGATGTTTCGCTAGTATCTATGAGATTTATCACTTTGAAAATCTCTCTCGTATCGGTCACCAGTGGTTCTCACTGTGTTTGCCTACCGATACTTCGTTAGCTTCCCGATATTTTTTTGAGACTTTGTCTCTTGCGATGGTCACCAGTGATTCTCACTGCGTCTGCCTACTATCATTATCTTGTTGAGACTTCGAACGTTATCTTTCCGAATCGACTTCAATCTATTTGAACACAAACGTAAACTGAAACTAAAACTCTTTGTGTGTTCCTGTGCAGTGTACTAAGCTTTTCTCTTGCTTGTTTGTTTGCTTTATCATTTCCCCTTGAGTGAATCTAAGCTGTCTTTCTTGACTGAGAAACACAACGATTGGGGGCATGATCTTTTCTTTATTTTCTGCTTGCTGGTTTAGTTCCAATGATCCAAGAAATCTACATAAGAGGGGTGTCTGTCTGTAAGAGCCTTCATCTCATATTGGATGGCCATGCATACCTCGACTCCTTTTATATGGATGCCTTGGTGAGGTTGGTTCTTCTGCTTGTTTGTTTTGAGTGACTTCTTTTGCTACATTTGGAATTGCTAACGCTCATCTTGCTAAGTGAACGTAGGGGTCACTGCGAGCACTCTTTGGCAAAAGAAAGATCTCTCGCATGTTTGGTGTGTTTGTTCGCAAGAGACATTCAGGTCATTCTAGCAAATGTGCTTTGATGCTTATGTTAACTTGCTAAATTAAAAGGAATAGGTGTTCAGGTCATTCTGGCTTCTTGTGCCTTAATGCTTACACCTCATTCCAAAAAATTTAAGCCTTATGTCATATTCATATTCTCATGTTGGGGAGAATTGTATGGCATCTTGCGATTATCCCATGCTTAAACGAACTCAATGATGATAAATACGATGAGTCCAACAGCCGAGTCTGGAGGATTGCATTTGTTCATCCTAGGCCTGCATTTAGACTTGCATCTTTCATTCTAGGCTTGCATTTGGAGCGCTTTCTTGTTGCTCTCTTGATTGCTTTCTTCTGGATCTGATCATCAAAGGTTCTCATCTTTTGTCCCAGTCTCATCTTGGCTGCATCTTTTTTCGAGATCGAAATTGAAATCTGCCATATCTAAGTGGCTCAAAATCGCGTTTTAAATATTGGACTCCTAGATCGGATGCTTGTGCAGTCAGCCTTCTAGTGTCATCTTCCTGCCAGATCCTCATCTTTGCATTATGTTCTCAAATCTTCACTTCTTTTCATCAAGTCAACCCTAGTCAAAATTTGGTCAACCATGGTCAACCATGGTCAAACTTGGTCAACAAGACCTCTGCTTTGCTTCGATTCGCTTCTGCAGCTTCGCGACTCTAGTCTAATTGCTTTTGCTCTACAATCTCTTGTTGTTTATCATCCTTCTGACATGTCATCTTTCAATTTCACTCCCGAGGGGGCAGGATGATTACATCATTTGAATCTTGTCGAATCTATTTTTGAATCAGTCTGATTTGAATCATCAGTCCTCATTGCTAGGGGCATCTTCACGCCTCGCATCTTGTCATCTAGAAATCTATCTCTTAGGTATCTGAGCAATCTAACTCGGATCCTCGAGGATCATTCTTCATTCTGGAGATGGTTCTTGAAATCTATTGGTATTGGGGCAATCTAACCCTGATTTCGGTTCTCTTCTAAGACCGTTGTCTTTGCAATCTAACTTGGACTTTGGAAATTCTCATCATCTGTCACTTCAGACTATTCTTTGAATCAACACATTGTTCGCACATCAATTCAAAGAGGGGCAAATGTAATACCCCAAAATTGGCTACCTATTTAATTTCATCAATTTTGGTGCATTTCTTCAATTTTCTATATCACCAAAGTCCTATCTCACTAAGCAATTTTCTCTCCTACCTGGCTCTACTTGACTTGATATCAGTTGCAAAGACCCTAAATTGCAATAATCAAATACTAAATTAATTCTTAAGTCTCTTTGAGTTTATTAGCTAAATTATCTTTATGATACATTAATTTAATTGTAAAGTCCTATGTGCTTTAAATTAAATTAAATCAAACCACCCCCTTTGGCTAATACACATAAAAAAGGAATTAATTAATTGCTTGTTATTTGAATGGACACCTTTTCTTGAATTAATAATTTGAGATATTTGAAAGGTCCTAATGTGGCATTTTCCATTCTTTTAATAAAGTAATTCATGCTTATTTGTCCCAAAAGGGATATGAAGGGTTAGGAGTTTCGAATCAAGAAACTCTTCCTCCTCCTCTTGGCTCTTCTATTTATTTGGGCTCTTTTTCTTCATTAGAGAAAGCAATTTTTGAGAGCATCCTTACTATAGCATTTTTTAGTCTCATATCTCATTATTTTCAAAGCTCTTTTATTGCATTATCTAGTTTAATTTCTCATATTAGTGTAATAGAATTTCACATTTAGATTAAATTTGCTTACTTGTTCTTAGTCTAATATCATCTTTATTTCAAAATCTAAAAAAAAACTGCTCTTCATATTTCCTTTCAAGCAATTTAGATTAATTGCATACATTTTAGTTTGATTTTAGCTTGCATATCATCTTTATGGCTTTGCTTTCAAATCCTCCATTGTTGAATTGGTCTCCCGGCTGTTGGCTCTCATTCTGAGAGTATTCAAACACCCCATTCACATAGGAGGCAACAAGTCACCTCACCATGAAATTTGGATTGAGTTCTTCATAGTCTCTCCCGAATTCTATCAAGTGAATAATGACCATGTTGTGTTGTGTCTGATTTAGAGGTCACATTCAGTCACATACAAGGATATCCTATTACAAGTGGCTTAATAAGTGATAATTAATGACATTAAGGGTTTAAAATGAATTAATAAGAGATTATGTGCCTTGCTCATGCCTGAGTTTCTAATTGAGTTTTGACTAGGATGGGAGTGGGAAGATGCTTTCCTCCTACGTGGACTAGATATGACATAGTTAATACCTAGTCTACATGAGAGGTTACTGATAGCACATAGAGTCACTAGGGTGCTGAGGTCTTGAGAGACTACCAAGATAACCTTAGAGTTGGCTTGTGTGATGACACTTCTCTTTATGCATCTTAGGTTTTCTACGTGTGTTGGTTGCCTCTGGTTGAGTATGTTTTACTAGGTTATCCTATTGTACCTTTTGAGTTAGAAAGCTTTCAGGATCTCTTCCTTAGCTTGTTTTGTTGATGTTTGTTATTTGAGTGAGATTTGTTGTTATCTCCTCAGCATGGTGGGAGTGGACCATTTAGGTTCCACGAGGTTGGGTGGTAGTGATTCTTTTACCATTTGAGATTTCGATGTTCATGTACCAGTGCTGGATGATCCCTGTGGTAGTTGTTCCTTCTTGTACTTCATTGATGAAGATGTGTACTTATCTTCTTATTCTATGTGACCTTGTATCATTGTACCAATTATTCATGAGATATCATGGTGTACTTTATTTTGGTTATTGTATTACATACCCTACGACATGTGCAGTGGATGTAGATTATTATGGATACCTTATGGTACCAGTTGTATCTATGTTATCTTTTATACGATGTTGTATGTATCATTCCTTTGTATACATTAGATTGTAATTATACCTAATCTAAAGTAGTTAATTAATGCTTACGTAATCTATGTCAAGGAACCCTTGAGATTTGTAATCTATGTGGAGTTGTATTCATGTGTGAGTTCTAAATTATATTTTATTGCTTCCACATTGTTTAACACTGTTGTTTTTTCTTAACACTAAAAAAAAAATTATTCTATAAACTTAGTTATATGTTTAGGTTAATTTCTCCTGGGTTCCTTGGCGGGGCATTACACATGAACAATACCTTGAAAGATTTTTGCCACCCAACCATGTGAAACTGGTAAAGTTTGACTCCCGCGCTAGGAGATAGAACCAAGGTACTCTCAAGACCTTAAGGCAATCTAATACCAACAAAACCAAGAAAAAAAAAATCAAAAGAGCAAGAGTAAAGCATACGAAACATCACCATGCTACAACACTGAGGTCAAGGTTCTAGGATACCACCTAAGTGAGTGTCATCACACAACTTGTGTATTGGGATCCTCTCTAGCAACCATGTAACCCCGGTCCCCTCTTTATGAATAAGGATCCACCCTGGAAGTTGCCCATGGTCCCAATACTCCAGCAGGTCTATGTGGAATTATTATATTTTCTTTCATTATCTTTTGAATCCCCCCTTCCCAAGTTAATTTTTAAGGTTATCACTTGATTACAAACTCACCCATAGGATCATCTGGCAACCACTTTGGGTTCTAACACTTATGGTGAGCCACCCACCTAGGGTTCCTAGTTCCCTTTCCCAACACAAGACAAAAGAACAAGGAAACACTTCTCATGTTCTAATTCATAGGTTTAGGAAAGTCTCCTGCGCACTCAGGCCCTCAGGATGAGTCCTAACCTTATCCATATGCATAATAAGAATCATAGAAAGGATGTCCAAACACAAGACACCTTAGATACAACATTTTGATCAACCTCATGCATTAGTTTTAATATTCAAAGAAGTAAAATGATGAAAACAGAGATCATGACCAAAACCAAGAGATGTAGGCCTAAACCCATAACATAAAGTGCCAAAAACTTAATTTTATGACCCCTGAAGCCCATATGAGTATTCTCATAGCCTAGTACGGGTATTCCCATAGGCTAGTATGAGTATTCAGGGCTAGGCATCTTGACTCGTATGAGAATCTGCTAAAAAACTTCCAAAATCACTTCCAAATGGATTTTACGGCCAAAACTAAGCAAAATGAGGGTTCTGGGAAGGTTTTTTAAGATAGACCCATTTGAGGTCTCCCAATATCACATCTATATCCCTCCTCAAACTCATAATAAACTCCATCCAAACAAATACTAAATCTATGTACAAAATTATCAAAACATTGATATAAAACTGAACAAAGGTCTACAAAAAGGAAAGTACTTGCAAGACTTCCTAAACCTTCCTAAACTTTCCTAAACTGTAAATACACAAAGAATAAAACTCCATAACATCCATAATATCAACAATAAACCTCCCAGGAAGAAATATGGAAGAGACATACTATCGTTAAATTCAACATTCTTCCCAAAAATACTATACATTTCCAACAACAAAACCAAATTAATATATCATTTAACACTAGATACTTTGCAGACTTTAAGAACATTAAATACAAACATATAAACACTAATAAACTTTCTAGGAAGAGATTTTCCCAAGAAATCTTACAAAAACATGTATCACAACTTCCTATAACCAATATACTTTTACAATCGATTAATTGCTTTAATAATTCATACATCCACAGAGCTTCAAAAACCAATCTAACACATTACATATTTCATATAAACACACACATGTAACAACGTACATGCAAGAAGGTGATTCTTCCTGGTTCTAGATCCTACCTAGAGTTCTGCGGGGAATCCCTTCCAAGGTTGAGCAATCACAGCGATAACCTTATGTTGATATTTGTAGCATCGGTCAAATAAATAATATTGACTATATGATTATTATGAGAAATAATTTATTATATATATTCATATATATCAATATATATAATAATTGATATTACTATATACATTGATATATATGTATATATAAAGTTAGATTATAATTATTCTTATAATAACTAAATAGTTAAATTGATAAAATAATAATAATAATAATTATGTAAATATTAGATAAATTAATATAATACTCAAGAGATATTTTATATATATATATATATATATATATATATATATATATATATATATATATATATATATATATATATATATATATATATATATATATATATATATATATATATATATATATATATATATATATATATAATCATAATTGTCTTTATATTAATTAAAAAACAATGAATAGACATGTCCCATGAAGGGACATGTCTCTTCTTGTCTCATTCTCAATATAAATGCAAGAGATTGTTGCATTTGGAAAACACATACAATGAGATAGTGCTATTACATTTGAAATGATCCTAAAACCTTAACATGGTATAGAGCCAAGTTGCAAATGTAAGATAGTAGTTTATTGATGGTGAATGTGTGACTGTCTCAGAAAATACAGTCTTGGTACGAGGACCATATATCACAAATGCATTGTTGGATTTTACTAAATTTTGGATATGTTGGTTATAAACAAATTTACAAGAATCTCACTAAAGCGATTGAAGAGAAAATGCCAGGTTCAAAAGTTATGGCTGACTATGTACGGGTCTATAAAAAATAAAATGTAAAAGAGCGAGGTTCCTTCTTTATAAGCCTAACCACTTGAAGGGAGATCTGATCAAATTGAAGGTTTTAATAGTGTATAGAACCTTTGGATATTGAAGACAAGTCATGTGAATAATTCAAGTAATGTTCAAGAATGACGACATCATTCTTTGAATTTGCATGATATTTTCTATATGGGCTCACCTTACAGAATGAAATACTTGAAATTTATAAAAGATAAGTATTTCATGTTTTATTAATGCACATAATTTTTGAGTTTGTAATTCATGCTATACTATTGGTTAGTAAAATATTGTATGCTTATATCATTGGTATTTTCGGTCAAGATAGTTTAGTGAGCTATTTTTAATCTCTCTCTGACATACCTTCAGGACAGAAGCACAAGATAATTACATTCAAGGGAGAAATAACTTGATGCTTTTAAATGAATTGATAATTGAGAATAGATACAAAGGGAGTTTGACATTTCAAAAGAGGTCAAGAAGTTGATAAACTTGAGCTTCAGAGGGTAGATGGTTCAGTCAACTTGTGACAATCTTGATCATGTTGATTGAGAGGGAGTTCACTATTGAAGGTGAAATACTTCTGAGGTAATCTTGATATAATTTATTATTATACTAATAAATCATGAATTTTTTTAATGGGCTTTCCCCCTGTGTAAATCATGAGGAAGTGATGACTTCCAAATGATTATCACTTGTATTTGTTAAAGTTATTGGAAGGTGACAATTTTGCAATAACTTTCTATTGTGATAGATATTTTTGTGATCTTAATTGTGGATAGAATCACCGATGGAGGCAATCCACACCAAAGCTCGTGAGTTTGTGAATAGAATTTCCAATGGAGGCAATTCACACGAGAGCTTGTGGATAGAATTGCCGATGGAGGCAATCCACACCAAAGCTCATGAGTTTGTGAATAGAATCGCCAATGGAGACAATTCACATGAGAGCTTGTGGATAAAATCGCCGATGGAGGCAATCAACACCAAAGCTCGTGAGTTTGTGAATAGAATCGCAGATGGAGGCAATTCACATGAGAGCTTGTGGATAGAATCGCCAATGGAGGCAATTCACCTAAGAAATTGTGGATAGAATCGCCGATAGAGGCAATCCACATATTGAGACTATGTTTCTATTGACTACATATTGAGGATGATGCCTTTATTGCTTACATCATATGATTGATGTTGCCAAGTGTCATAAGTATTGACATTGGATTGATTTATCCTCCCTAGCTAAGAGGGAGTGCTGATATTTATAGCATCGGTAAGATAAATAATATTGACTATATGATGATTATGAGAAATAATTTATTATATATATTCATATATATCAATGTATATAATAATTGATATTACTATATACATTGATATACATGTATATATAAAGTTAGATTATAATTATTCTCATAATAACTAAATAGTTAAATTGATAAAATAATAATAATAATTATGTAAATATTAGATAAATTAATATAATACTCAAGAGATATTATATATATATAAAATTGTCTTTATATTAATTACAAAATAATGAATAGACATGCCCCATGAAGGGACATGTCTCTTCTTGGCTCATTCTCAATATAAATGCAAGAGATTGTTGCATTTGGAAAACACATACAATGAGATAGTGCTATTACATTTGCAATGATCCTAAAACCTTAACACCTTCTTCCAAGCTTCAAGATTAATGGTTGTTCCTTTGGGGAAAATTTTTAAATTCTCATGAAAACAAACACCCTCTTCCTCTCTGAGATTCTCCCATCTCCAATTAAATCTTTTAATACCAAATTTTCTTCTCTGAGATAATCTACTCAAATTGTTCCGGAAAACCCCAAATCGATTCTCATTTCTCCCCCTCTCCCAACCTCTCCATTCCTCCAAATATTCATATCCAACCATATGGTTGGAGGACTTGCTTTACGGGAAGCAACTTCTCCAACTATTATAGTTGGTTACAACTATTAAACAACTCTCGTAAGCCTTAAATAAATGTTTTAATATTTTTATTAACTTATTTTACTTTACCACAACCATAAATATAATAAAGATAATTAAGATTACCAAATAACTCAAATAGCCCAAATGGAAACTAACTAGCCTAACTCCTAAGAGGTCTCGAGTTCAAAACCCCTAAGCAAGCTAGTTTTACTCAAAAAAAGATAATTATTTATATTCATTTTATTTTTACTCTATAATCACCAAATACATTGACACATACAAAACAAACATATAACTATATAAGTATATTTATATACACGTAAGTATATATGTGTGCACCCCTATATACATACACACATATAATAAATTATACCACACAATATAATATATATATTTAAAAGATAGAGAAGTATAATGCTTTAACATACATAAAGAAATAAAGAAAACATACTCAAAAACATAAATCTCATAATCAACAAAATTATAATACTGGTCAAACCCCCAACTAAAGTGACTTCCTAAACATGAACCTAAGTCAATAGGGAATTCTTGAGAGTATCTTAGAAATATCTCCACACAACAATGTTTGAAGATTTGAAGGCACACTTAGACCTGTGTAGCCAGGTGAAGTCGATGCCTAGTACCTGCATCCTACATCATCAAGCCGAGAGAACACACACACACACACACACAACAGTGTAAGACAAGGAGGGAGAGTGCGACATCATGTGAATCTCTCGTAGGAGTGACTACAAATGTCTCTCCTCATCCCACAAGCACATAGGAAAGTTTCAATACCAAAGCATAAATGAATTAGTGTGGTTAGCTCCAAAATAAACATTACTCCATATTGTATAACAAGAATGAATCATAATACAACCATGTAAATGTAAATCATTTACTAAATTTCATAAACTGGTTTTATCATCAAACATGTACTCATAATGCCTCATTATCTAACAAATCATAAAATTCTAATACTCAAAGTAGTAATCATGTCTATTCTCGAGTATAAAAAGTAGCATCATTATAATGGGTAACAAAAATAACCCTCAAGTGATTACAACCAATTAATCTAAGATAATCTAAAACATTGATAATGATCATCTCACAAAAAAAACATATAGATATATCACATCAAGGTCCTAAAATATCACAGACACATAAGACGATATAATAGGAACATACCTATAAAATATTTATCATTTCTCAAATTAGAATGTGAAGTTGTGGTTGAAAAGGAATCGGGTTATGCAAACACCTCAAGAAGAATCATATTCTTATAAAAACAATCATACATTTACATATAACACTCCCTAACTTCGAGTGTACATATCAAGGACATGTTAGGGTTGGAGGGGTATTACATATGGGGAGATGTTTTTAGGAATACCCTATCCTCATAAAAATAAAAAAATAAAAAAAGGCTTACAATTGTAGATCCAGAATTAATAAAAAAAAAAAAAGGCTTACAATTGCAGCTCTAGAATTAAATGATGCAATATAATTCACAATCAACACAATTGGCTCTCCAAAATTCATAAATTAGCAACACCAATGAAAAATAATCACACCATAACTAATCACAAATAGTTTTATTGATAAAAATATCTACCAAGTAACATGTAGGGGGATTTTTAGAAATCTTGTTAAGTGATAATGTTTATCACTTGTAATTTCCTTATGTTTTTGTGTTTTTTGAATGTTAATAATAACAATACAAAAAGATGAAATTATAAATCTTTTTTATATAATTTGCAAAAATATGGTGTTTTATTTTTATAAATAACAATAATAAATATTTACTTTGCATTTTAAGTAATTTATTAATATTATTAAATTATTTATAATTATAACTTCAATAAAGATTTAGTATATTAATATTATTATCAAGTGATTTAATTATTTCTTAGTAATGTTAATGTCACCAATATTTATTAAAGTAATTAATTATAAATTATTTAATAAATATTAAGAGTAGTGCAAAGTAGATATTTATATTTGTTTTGTAAAAATTCAAACATATATTTTTGTAGAGTGAAAGCAAAATTTAGATTTCAGAAGGATACATCTGCATTGATGGTGTATCCTTGATGTCAAAGAGCCTTTATGGACTGTTTTGGGGGATAAGTTTGTATTTATTAGGGATATTTATGATGATATTAATGAGGCATGACTTATGAGTCATTTTTATGTCTTTTTGAAGTCATTTGAGGGGCTCAAAAATTGCCTTGTAGACTGAATCCGACCCATGATTTATTGTTTCCCTAAATGTAGTTGATTGAAAAAACATAAGTATGAGTTGAAGGCTCATTTTTAAGAGAGTTCTTTCCTCTTCACTTGTGTATATTGTAGTCTTTATGAGTTCTTTGATAGAAGTGAATGCTTTTGTAACCCATTTTAAGAGAATATATAGATTTGTAACACCTTTTGGCAATGAAATATAGTTTGTACCTTTTCTTTTTTTCTGAATTTGTGTTTCCTTGTGTTGATATTTTCCCTTGTGGTAATTTTGGTCCTTGGGATAGTGTTGCATGTGGATGCCTTTTGCAGAAGTATATAGTCTTTGTAGGTTGAAAGCTTGTGTTGAAATCACTTTTAAACTATGAGGAAGTTATTCTCCTTTTAGGAACTGTTATTTTAGCCTTCTTACAAATTACTGATGCAAAGATTGTGCATTATTGAGTTGTGTAGGGAAGATTTTTATTACTGATTCTATTGTATGTTGGTTATCTATTAACTCTCAAAGATACAATTTGGTGCATCACCTTTAGGAATTAGATTTTATTTCTATGCATCATTCTTACCCTTTCCTTTGCAAAGATCTTAGTTTTGGTGTGTACCATAAGAACTCACTTTCTTTGGAGGTTAGCTTCCACTATCTGAGCCCACAATTAGGGAAGCTTTCACATGTTCACCAATAGGTTGAGTTTTCTCAGTAGGGGTGCACAATTTAGGTGATAACATGTTGTTGAGTGGATAATAAGTTTTGGATAGCAATGCCAGTGAATACTTGATGAATATCAACAATAATAAAGACATTTTTTTTTTACAAATAACTTCATAAAAATAAAATAATTAAAGTACTTGCGCCATTACCCTAACTATGACTGCTTGCTTGAACAAACATTAGATGTCTCTAGTGTTAGAATCTGAAAAGATGAATAACCTAGAATAACTAGTGCAAATGAAGAGAAATAAAATTGTGAATGTGAATGATACAAGATTAAAATAACAACATAGAGTTAGTCTCCATGAGAAAACTACAAATTCTAAAGAAGAAAAATTGCATCAGGAGAATGTAAGAGTAAAATCTGCATAATGCAATTATAATGCAATAATATGGAATAAAACTATCTAGGAGTGAGTATATATAGGAAATGAGATAGGGGAGAGGTGACAAATACATTTAATAGAAAGTGATCACCACAATAGCCTAAAAAAGATAACTCCCATGAAAGTTTCTAATACCTTGTACCCACTCACACTGATACCACTTTATTATTCCTAAGAAAGTTTAATTAAAAGTAGGGAAAACCTAGTAAAATGAAAATAAGTAACCAACTAGGAAATAAAAAACCTACATTAACACCCCCTCTTAAACACAACTTAGATGTGTGAAAAGATGATGGGTCCTAAAAAATGTGGTCATATTGGGTACCATGTACAAGAAGTCCCTTCAAAGAGAAGAAGCCCCTCCCAAGAAAAACAAAAGCCTTCTTTAAAAATAGGGATAAAGTAAAGAGTACTAAGAAATCCCCTCCAAATTTGACAACTACCATACCCTTAACAAAGCTCGCAAATGAAATAACTTTCTTTTAGTGGAGGGTTTGGTGAAGGTGTTTGCAATCTAATTTGATGTAAGACAATACCTTAGATCAATGATCTTATCATGAATCAAATTTTGGTAATACATGTTGATCTTAATGTGTTTGTCTTTGTTCATAAAGAAACTCTAAATCATGCAAGTGGAAGACCCTATAGTCTTCATCATTGATTTGATTATGCAAAGAGACCTGTACAGATGGTAACAAGACCTCATTTGATAGGATAGATTTAGAACCATAAACTAAGGCATATGGAGTGGTGCTCACGGGAGTGTGGATACTCATGCAATAAGCCCACAAGATAGGGTTTAATAAGACATGCTAGTCACAACCAACTTCATTGACCAACTTTTTTAGAATTTTCAAGATAGTTTTATTAGAGGCCTCAACTTGGTTGTTACCTTGAGGATATTAATTACAGAGAAATGGTGCTAGATATGAAAATTCTCACAAAGCTCACATACATCCTAATTTTTAAAGGTTCTACCATTATTTGTGATAACAGAAAAGGGAACACCATACTAACATATGATATACTTGAGGATAAATGTAGATTTTTTTTTTGGTGACATTTGTTAATGGAACTACTTCAATCCATTTTGTGAATTATTTGGTTGCTGTAATAATGCATTTATGGCCATTGGAAAAAAGAAGATGATTTTTTCCTATGAGATAAAGTCCCCACCAATAGAAAGGCCAAGGAGTAGTAAGTGGTTGTAGTTACTAAGAAAGTGCATGTAATAGGTCTCTATGTATTTGGAATTATTTGCATTTCATAACAAACTGATAGGCATCTTTTTCTATAGTAGGCCAATAATAACCAATACACAAAAGTTTCTTAGCTAAGGTAGGATTTCTAGAGTGTGCTCCACATATATCTTCGTGCACTTTTCATAAGGTAGTGTTGGCTTTGTCATGCTCAAGACATCTAAGTAAGGTACCCTCATAACCTTGATGATATAATGTATTAGCTAGAATGACATAGCAAGAAGCTCGATGTATAAAGGTTTTGCAGGAGTTATTGGAAAGGTCAGAGGGTAAGATATTATCCTGTATATAAGCATAGATATCTATATACTATTCAGAATTAGGACCAATGATAACGCAAGTCATCTTAGATTGTGGAGAAATGATGAAGGGTACTCCCCTTACTAACCCACACACACACACAACACAATAGGGAAATAAATAGAAAAATGCAAGACTTGAACAATTGCAAGAATATAAACACTTGCTTTCTATTATCTTCAATGGAATGAAATTATAATATTTAGAAAAATAACATGCTACAACCACATGGGAGTTTTCATTACAATAATCTGCAAGACAAAGCCACAAACTACTCTTTTGAAACTGAGCCTGAAACCCACCTTCATCCATGTATATGTAGCACCAATAACCACCTTAGAATAATCTAGAATGTGAACCATGTACCCAATTTTATATTATAACCACTTTTTAGAAATCTCTTGAAGCACCATATAGCTAGGATGGCATAATGTTTTCCCCAGACAATTTTTGACCTCTTTCAGAGCCTCTAAGGCTTTCAAAACTAAGTTCAAAGTTTTCATACCACCCTATCAAAACAAAATATTCAATATCTTCAAAACTGAACTTGATCTTGCCATGGAAATTTACTGGAAATCTTATATATCCAAAATGAACCTCCAAGTAAGTAATTGGAACAATCTGTGCTCACATGAGAAACTTACTAAAAATAGTAAGCTTTCCAAAAATAGTAACCCTGCCCAAAAATAGCCCTTATTGAAAAACTAGACAATATTTTGGGTGACGAAATATTTCTCTTACACTTTGGATGCTCCGACATAAAAAATTATAAGAAAATTCCAAGAGTGGCTCCACCAATAATTTATAGTATGCAATGTTACTGGGCATTTCTACAAGGGATATAATAGTGACCATGACATTAGCTGTTCTATTACTATCTCTAGGAATTTGCTCAAAATTTATTGATATGAATTAGGCTTTAAATCATCCATCATTATTTTATAAGGCATCATTTTTTCATCTTTTGTTTTATAATCATCATTGACCTATTTAATCACGAGCTGAGAGTCACCAAAAATAAATAACTCACACATTTTCCATTCTATAGCCATACAGAGTCTAGTAATCAATGCTTCATATTCTAAAATATTGTTTGTACACTAAAAATGAATCTTATAAGATTTTGGCATACAATCCCTTTGTGATGTGACAAAAATAATATCAACACTAGAACCAGTTTGTGTGTATGAGCCATCAAAATACAAGGTCCAAAGGCATTTATATTCCACATGGAATATTGATTCATTAGGTAACTCTATAACGAGTGGATGATCATCTTCAATAGAAGCTTGTGCCAATTGATTTTCTATGGCTTGTCCTTTTATGGATTTTCTTTCCATATATTCAATTTGTTAAATTCACTCAAGATCATAACCCATTTAGCTAACCTCCTTGCAAGTGTTGTTTTTGGAAAGAGGTATTTGAGTGGATCAATCTTTGTAATACATTTTGATTGATGTGTGATAGTACAATGCCAAAAATATTGTGAAGAAAAAACTACAAAAAGGAAATATTTTTCAATGGGAGTGTAATTCAATTCATAGCCTCCTAGAGTATGATTGATATAGTAAATAGCCATTCCTTTCCCTCCAGGTCATGCTATGCTAAGAGTTCCCCTAGTTTTGTGGTAGTTTCTGATATATAAAGGATTAGGGGCTTTTCATTTGTAGGAGGTACTAAAACTGGTGGTGACATCAAATATTCTTTGATCTATTGGAAAAAATGTTCACACTTATCATCCCATCTAAATATAACATTTTTATGTAACAGATGTTGAAAGGGATGAGATTTATGCCAAATAGATTGTACTTTCCCTTGTAATGATCTTAGCTAATGAATATTCTTTGGTGGTCACATTTATAGTATAGATTTGACTTTAGTAGGATCAAATTCAATTCCTTTGGTAGAAATAATGTATTCTAAGATCTTACCCATGGTTATCCCAAAGGAACAAATTTTTGGATTTAATCTAACTTTATATTGTTCTAATCTTGTAAATATCTTGTCCAATATTTCAATATGTCCTTCTCTAGTGTAGGACTTTCCAATTAAATCATCTACATAATCTTCTAGGTAGGTGTGCATCATGCCATGAAAAATGGTAGTCATAGCTTATTGGTAGGTAGCTCCAACATTTTCCAATCCAAAAGGCATGACGTTCCAATAGAAAGTTCCCCAAGAAAAGTGAATGTTGTCTTGTCTTGATCTTCAGGAGAAATTTGTATTTGTTTATAACCTAAGAAACCATCCATAAGGGTAAGCATCTCATATCTTGTTGTGAGATCAACTATTATGTCAATATTTAGAAGTGGGAAATCATCTTTGGGACAAGACTTGTTTAGGTCTCTGAAATCTGTATAGACACGAACACTCCCATCAAGTTTTGAAACTAGTACGAAATTGGAAATCCACTCTGCATAATCAACATGCCTTATAAATCCAATGTCTAACAACTTTTTCAATTCCTCCTTTACCAACAATGCCACTTGCAGATACATTTCTCTTAATTTATGTTTTATAGGTTTTGCACCCAGTAGTAAAGATAAGTGATGCATAACCAAATCAAGATCAAGTCTTGACATATTTGCATAGGACCAAGCAAATTTGACTTATCTTTCCTTGAAAAACCATATAAATGTTGCTCTTTCCTCAAGTGTCAAAGATTCAACTAAATGTATAATTTTGGTCTTTTCTTCTATTCCAAGGTATTTTGCCACTATTTTCTCCAATTGCATGGATTAATTTTCATGATAAGGTAGTTGGGGAAGGGTGTCAAGTCTTCCATCCTCAGGTTCCTTAGAGAGGTTTTTACTTTTGGATATGTCCTTTATTTTTACTTTTTTTAGTCTAATAGCATCGCAGAGCGGTTTTCACTAGAAGACCTATTTATAGTTTCTATAATTCGTCACTGAACTGAAAGGATTGGCATCCTCCCTAAAGTAATTTGTACTGCTAAGTTCAATAGTGAAACCAACTCTATGGTCCCTGAGGGGTGTGTCACTTTGTGCACCAAGGAAATTTACTATAGCCTCATTGTTTTGAAAGGTATCCAATTGTGGTGGTCCTTGTTGGTCCCAATCAATAAGTTCAAGATGGAGAAGGTGTAAAGAGTTATGATTAGACTCAAAATTATGGATTGATTCAAGGGTAAACATGTTCTCATATTCATGAATGTCAATGAAATCATCAAGTTTGTCAATGGTACCTTCCTCTTTAGAATGTGTTGCATTAGAGGACTCCCCTACCTCCTTCAAATTTCCCTTAGTACTCAAGGTATTACCTTTTTACATGTAATAACCTAAGATAGGAACTCTACACTTACCATTAGGTTGTATTTGTTCAAGAATGCCTTGTTTTTGTAATCCTAGAGGACTGTGTCCATCATATCCACACTATTCCATTCTCTTTATTCATTTTCCATATTGTTAAGCCGACATCTTAACCTCTCATTTTACAGTTTGTTCTTTTTTTTTGTATCCTCATCTTTGCATAACCATCATAGGAGATTTTCTTCTTCCATTTCATCATAAAGTGATCCTAATTTTCTGAAAAAAATTGGTTTGCAAACCATATTATTGGTATATGATGTGGTCTAAATCATTTATGGTTTGGGATAATAATGGGGGGAGATAAAGGTAAATTTTTGACACAAAGTGCATGACTCATTGAATATTCTCCCACTCCTTGTTCTTTCACTTTTATTATAACTTCAGTCTCATTAGATTTTGAAATGGATTCTTTTAATGATTCAGGATCAACATATGCTTGAGAAGAGGGTTCTTTGCGGTTACTTGAAATGGTGGATTCAATCTTAAGACTCAAATTATCACAATATATAAAAGGATTTGTATCTCCTGATATGGTTATCTCAACACCATTGTGAGGGAATTTGATGCATTGATGATATGTAGAGGGAATCACTTGTATTTCATGAATCTACAGTCTTCCGAGGAGTATATTATAATTTAGGTAGGTCTATGACTTGGAAAACCACATCCTTTACCACAAGTCCAACTCTAATTGGCAATGTGACAGATCCTTTGGATGAAAATTCTTCTTCATTATATGTTTTTATAGTGATTTTCTTTTTTTAAATCTACTACATTTTCAGAGAAGCCCAATTCTGTGATTACTTTCAGAGTGCAAATTGTTAAACCCCCTTCTTTGTCTATCAAGACTCATTTGATTTTAACTTCTTGAACAAAGGCTTCAATTTGTAAATGTGCATTATGAGGTTGGTGCATTGATGAATCATCATGTTCTGTAAAAGTGAGAGTATGAGGGGAAGTGATATGTCCTACCATAGCTTGGAATTGATCCACATGCGGGTCAGTAGGTACAATAATAGTAACAAGTGATTTTTCAAGGATATATTTGTGTTCATGAGATAAGCATAAAATCTCAAGCATGGAAATATGTACAGGTTTTTTTCCATAAATGCTTTAAAGGTTGTATTTTGAAGTCATGCAATGGGTTTAGGAGTAGGACCTTTAAGAGTAAATGTGCCTCCACGGATAGTAACATTTGAATCAATATCTTTACCTTTTATAATTAAGGTGTTGACATGATTATTAACCTCATTGATGTTATTTATGACATAATCATATTTAGTAGTGGCATAATTCACACCATCACCTAATTGAGGGATTTTTCCTTTACCTTTATCCTTGTTTTTCTTAGGGAAGGGATCTTTGAGCACCTCGCAATCATAGTTACTAGAAGGACTGTGTCCATCGACTGGTATTTTACCATCATCGATAAGATATTTTATTACATCTCAAAGGCTATTGCAACTATTTGTCTCGTGACCTTTATGTCGATAATATTCATAGAAATGATCTTCGTTCCACCATGGAGGTTTAACTTGCAGACTATATTCTATCATTTCTAGTAACATTATAACATCATTTTCAAGAAGTTATTATAATGTTGATTCAAGTGATTGAACCAATGATGTAAATGTTATTTTTGGGAAGTTCTTTTGAGGCAATTTTTAAATGTCTGAGAATGATCCTTCAATATTATAAATGGGTTGTGAAGATCTAGTATTCTTTGCCTCTACAACACCATCATTAACAACATTTTTGTTTCTAGCCTAAAAAGGAGTTTTGTTATTGTGCTTATTGTATGCACCCTAAAATGGTCGCCTAGACTTTGGGCCCCATTTATTCAATTTGTCAAATATCAATTTTTTGAATCAATGCTTTACAATATATTCAAATCAATTTCCTTGATCAAATCATAACTATTTCAATCATTTCAATAATCTCCTAAGGTTTAATCATGTCATCAATAATTTTATTTAATTAAAAAAAAATCCCTTTTAAATAAATAAAATAACTTTATTTAATTGAAAGTAATATCTCTTAAGTAAAATAAATTTATTTAATTAAAACCTTTTTTAATTAAATGATTTTATTTTATTTAATTAATATTCATCTTTTAATTAAATAACCTTATTTTATTTAATTAAAAGAGAATTATTCTTTTAAAATAAATAAAATCCTCTCAAAAGATCTTTTGTGATGGAAAAGGAAATAAATCAAATAAAAATAAAACAAAAATCCTTTTTTCTGATTCTTTCAATAAATTTTATTTAATTTAAAGAAATATTCTCTCTTAAATAAATAAAATAACCTTATTTAATTGAAAGAAATATCTTTTAAATGAAATAAAATCTTTTTTAATTTAATGATTTTATCTTATTTAGAATAATATCTCTCTTTTAATTAAATAATGTTATCTTATTTAATTAATAGAGAATCATTTTTTTAAATAAATAAAAAATCCTCTTAAAGCTCTTTGTGATGTAAAAAGGGAAACAAATAATTAAAAATAAATAAAATTCCTTTTCTCTCCACACTTTCTAAAAAATGAGCTTTCTTTCCTCTTTTTTGGATTTATCCCACATTGATCTTGGAGATGCATTCTTGTCATCAGTTTCTTATATAAGGAGTCCTCTCCTCAATTAGAGAGCTAGAATTTTCATACCGTTGTTATGCTGCAGGTTTTCATGGCGACATTGGAGCTTTGGAGATCATTGTTTTAGCTTGCATAGTTACATATAGATTAATATTCATAGCATTTTAGTTTAATTTATTTCATTGTTTTAGCTTAATCTCCATTTCAATAAAGTAGTTTATTTTCTTGCATTGCAATCATATAGATTAATTTCATTTGCATGCAAGAACTTGACGATTCAATGGAGATTAGCATTCTTGCTTCTCATCCTTGAATCTCTCATTATGTGGTGTACTTGCATAGGTTCAACTTAGTCAATCTGAGGGCCTCATAACAATTCATGCACTCCACAGATAGAGAGCTGTGAATCGATATTCGAGAGCTCATTATTGAGTATCCTTGAATGCAAGGATTCACAGAAGTGTGACACAAATCCATCACACACTTATTACTTGAAATTTCTTTATGATTTTTGTCATTATTAACTTTGATAGTACATGTACCATCCTAAATTGTAAGAACCTAATTGGTGTATAATTTAAGGACTAGTTTGTGTATGCACCCTAAAATGGTCGCCTAGACTTTGGGCCCCCATTCAACAATTTACCAAATTCTTGAATCAATATTTTTAAAAATCAGCATTTTATCAATATTTTTCATATATCAACTTCCTTGATCAAATCCTATTTTATCATTTTCAATTATTTGCCTTGGGCTAACCATTTTATCCTAAAGTCTTTATTTATTTAAAAGGAATATTTCCTCCCCTTTTATTAAATAAAAAGCCCCCACTTTTCTTCTTATCCTAAGTTGCACAAATAAAGCATTATTCCTATTTTATGAAAAGGGAAAAAGTACTTTTTGTCTCATATGGACACAAAAGTCAACTCTTATTTTCTCATTGGAAGATATTTGTGCACATGGATTGCTCCTCTTTGATGCTCCACCGTTGATTAAATATTTTTTCCTCTTAATCTCCATGGTCTATTCCTTTTCATTTCTTATAAAAGGAGAGCTCTCTTCCTCATTTAGCATCCATCTCTTTTATGCTAATGTTATGCTGCAGGTTTTCTAGGTCATTTGGAACTCTTTGAAGACATTCTTGCATTCAAGCTTTGAAGACATTATTGTTGCATTTCATTTAGCTTTCTTTCTTGCTTTCATAGTTGCATAATCATGGCAGGCTTAGTATGGACTTTCTTTATGCTATATATTAATCTCACATAGTTTAATTAGGAGGGATTGTAAGACTTGTACTTTCCTTTCATAGCCTAGTTTGCACTTTCATTTTCATAGACTAGCTTGCATCCTCATTCTTAGCTTACTTGCATTGCATTTCCATTTGATTCTTTGGGGATATTGGAACTCTTGCCCTTGTCTTCAATTTTGGAATCTCTCATTGTGTGGTTGACTAGCAAGGTCATAAGTTTATTAGCTCTAGCTGAGAGCAATTTTACAATCTTGCAACTCCATACATAGAGAGCTCTAGGTCGCTATTGAAGGTTTCCCTTTCATGGATTTCCTTTGATGTAATGACTTAGAGAAGTGCACTACTTTTGTGTGTACAGTTTGCACCCACCTTAGTGTATTTTCCATAACAGGACCTCATATGGCACTTAATGGACACCTAAATTCAAATATGGGCCCTCTTTCATTTTAATCTCATTTAAAATTGAGGCAGGTTCTTATTTCTAAGTATGCTCCTCTATTTTTCCTCTAATCTAGTAATTCATTTCATCACCTAGACTTTATATCACTATTTGAGGCTTTTAAGTTCTATCTGACCTCAAAATTGGTTGTACTTGATTATCCCAACACCTAATCCAATTTTAGCCCTTTTCCCTAGGTACACAATGGATAGAAGTTATATACCTAGGCACATAACATTTTAGGTGTTATGTACCTATCTAAAGTGACCCAAAATTGAACCGAAGCCTTATGTTAGGGTTTTGGTGGTAAATTAGGTCCCATAGTTGGCATGCATGAGTTTTAACCCCCAAAATGTTGTGAGAGCTACATAAACACCATACGTCTCCCCATTTTAGGATCTATAATCTATTGCAATATATTCATGACCAATTACAAGAAATCAAGCATTCAAACAATCAAGTGCAAGGAAACAAATCAAGTTCAAGAGCCATTAAGCTATCAAGTCCAAGTATTCAAGATCTAACATTCTCAATTATTCAAGGTGTTCTTATCCATAGATCTAGATTATTTACCACATTGAAGTCTAAACAAATAATTTCTCTATCAAGGAAGGAGATACACATTCATCTACATTCATCCAAGTCTTCTTCCTTCTCCCTCAATCAATTATTGTGTCAAATTACAATATCTATTATATGAGGCTTTATCTTTTTTGATTTATTTTTGGGTTATTATGTTAAGTAAAATCTATTGCATTAGCTATTGGATAACATTAAAAGAAGAATTTATGTTTCCAAGGTCTTATCTACTTCATTTCTTAGATCTAGCCTTTGCTACATGAAAACACACTTTCCTTTATTTCATTTAATTTCAAGGTTGATTCCTAAATAGGGGTTTGACTATGGAAAACTTCTTCCCCAATTTTCTATGTGAAAGAAAAGGTTATGTAGCTACCAAAACTTTTTAAGGAATATCAAGAGCTGTCATAGAATCCTTAAAAGTTTCAATAAAAAAACTAGGGTACATGATAACTCACATATTCTATTTTTGGGTATAGATTGTTCCAGGTGTTCTACAACTCGCAGAATTAGCTAAAATTTGGTTTACAGACAAGTTATAGTCTCTAGATTCTGAATCAATAGTTTTATGTACTTCTAGGATTCATTTGTCATAAATTCAAACACAAGTATTCATTTATCCTATCTCAATTCTAGTTACATATAAATCCTTTCCTAGTCTACATTTCTTATCTTATCATCTCTTCCCATTTCATAATTTACATATTTAGTGAAGGATTAGTGACCTATTTAGTGCTTGGGACCTTCCTTAGCCTAATGGGACATCTTCTTTTTGAATGTGTAAATTTGAAGATGAGTAATCTACCCCTTTGTTTAGCTTTAACTAATGTGGTCTATAGTCATGGTGCAAAATTATCTACAGGTGCTATTTTGCTACAACTTTATACTTGGGAGCACCTTCCTATCACCAGGCCTATTGAAACACAAGATAGAGACCTTGGATGGCCATATGCATACATTTATAAGGGAGTAGTTGGCCAATCTCACATGAGAAAATTGGATTAATGGAAACACATGTTGGACAACATTGATCAGGTCCACTCGCGACCATATCTTAGATGTGAGCCTTGGAAAGAGGATGATACATAGCTTCCTTTTATGTTTATGCATTGGTGGATGATTGGGAGGAATCCATTGGTCATTGAGATATTTTTCCTCCATAGGGTACTTTGAAAGTTTGGCCAAGTAAATGGCATGTTATAGGGTTTAGCCTTATATGCATGTGTACAAGTAGAGACATCTATGTGGGGTCCTTAGATAGACTATCACATTGATCATGATGAGATTATAGCTTCACCACATTTATCCTGGGATATGAGATATCACATTATTGATGATGTCATGATAAATGATTATGTGCAGTGGTTTACACAATATCCATTCCCATGGTTTACAGATCCTGCAGAGCCTATTCCTGATATTGATAATAGATTAGATTATGATGATGATTATGATGATGCTTATGATGATGATGATGGTGATGGTGATGGTGATGGTGATGGTGATGGTGATGGTGATGGTGATGGTGATGGTGATGGTGATGGTGATGGTGATGGTGATGGTGATGGTGATGATGATGATGATGATGATGATGATGATGATGATGAAGATGAGAGAGGTGGTTGGGGTGGAGGATAGGTTGCAGCTCGTGGTCTTTCTTGAGGTGGTGGTGTGAGAGTGAGAGGTGGAAAGATTGTTAGAGTGAGGATGAGGGGCACTAGAGGAGCAAGAGCTATGCATTAGATGAGGATTGCAGATTGGGGTCAATAGAGAACTAGGTTACTGAGACATATACCCATTCCTTAGGGTCCTATTCAAAAGGTTGCACAGGTTTCTCTGATTCCTATCCCACCAGCATAGGTAGTGTCAGCTTCACATACACCAGATACACTTTCTTAGGATGTTAGAGCTTTACAGACTATCATGGATCATATAAGGAGTTAGATGGATCAGTTGAGTACTATGATGCAGACATTTATGGCTACTATGGCCCAATAGGGTTCACAACCTAGTTCTAGCAAAGGTGTAGGCATAGGTACAAATATGATAAGTACACATGGACCAAATGACACAGGTGCAGGTGGTACTAGTTGAGATCATTGATTATCTCACCCTTTGTATTATATGTATCATTTTGATCAAGACTTTTGTTGATGGACATTTGATATTATTTGATGGACATTTGATATGTTTTGATGGACATTTGAATCATCATTTTGATAAAATCTTCTCATGTATGATGTCATTATATGTTGGACATAAATTCATTATTAGTACATGTAAGATGATGTCATTATATGTCATGACTGATTTAGGTATAAATTCTTTTTATATGTATGCTATTGATAGGTTCTTATAACTCTTCCCCTTCACAATAAGATAACCTATATGTTCTTGTCCCAAAGGAAGATGTGATAATGAATGGTCCTAGCCAATTTGTTTCTCATTTTCCCTTTTTTTCTCTTTCTGCTTGGTTCTTTGGATTCTCTCTTAACACTATATCACCCACTTGAAACTCCCTTGGATTGATTTTTTTGTTATAATTCCTTGAAATCCCTTTTTGATATACCTTAAGATGTTCATATGAATTTTTTGACATTCACCAAGTAATTCTAGTTCTTGGAGTCTTGCCACTCTATAATCTTTTTTTGTTAACAATCTGTGCAATGAAATTTGTAAAGATGGGATCTCTACTTCTAAAGGTAATACTGCTTATGCTCCATAGACTAGTGATAAATGTGTGTCTCTAGTTGGTGTTATTATACTTGTGTGGTATGCACATAATGTTGGATTCAATTGTATGTGCCAATCTTTTCTTGAGTTATCCACCGTTCTTTTCAAGATCTTAAGGATATTTTTGTTTATTTCTTCTACTTGTCCATTTCCTTGAGGATAGTAAATGGAGGATGAATGATGTGGAATTTCTCACACAATTCATTTATATCATTTTTCTTGAAGTGGTTTTCATTGTTTGTCATTATGGAATGCGGAATACCATATCTGCAAATTATGTGATTCAAAATGAACATTGCAAGTTTTTTGCCCATTACAATAGACATAGGCATGACTTCTACCCATTTAGTGAAATATTCTATTGTTGTGATTATGAATTTGTGACCATTAGATGATGGTGTATAAATCATCCTAATTAAATCTAACCCCCATAAAAGGGCCAAGGTGTAGTCATTAGGTGTAATTCTTGTGCTGGTGCATGAATCAAATTACCATGGTATTGACTTTTTTTTGGAAAATTTTAGAAAAATGACACACATCTTTTTCCATGGCTGACCAATAGTACACCATTCTATGAATTTTCATATATAAGGTAAAACAACTTGAATGCGATCCCAAGATTCCTTTGTGAATGTTTTGTAAGGCTATTTTCGATTCCACATCCTCTAGACACCTAAGAATCATTCCATCAAGACTTTTATGATACAATGTATCTAAAACAAGGGTATAACAAGAGGCTTGTCTTATAAAATTTCTTCTTTGATTTCTAGTTTGATCCAAATGCAAGGTTTGGTCTTTTAAGTAGGTGTAAATAGGTCCATACCAAGGAGAGTCATGTCCGACTAATAGGAAAATAGTTTCAGAATTAGGAAGGTCAAATATGGGTTGTTCCAACTCTTCTACCAAGAACTCATATTGTGTGCTTTGACTCAACATTTGTAGGAGAGAAGCTAATGTTTCCATGGCATCTATTGCTTTATTTTTTTCTCTTGGTATTTGTTCAAATTCTATCAAAACAAATTATTTCTTCAAATCATCTACCATCCTTTTTTAAGCAATCAATGTATCATCTCTTGTTTGATATTCATCATTGATTTGATTAATGACAAGTTGTGAATCAGCATATACTTGTAACTCTGTTACTTTACTTTCTAGAGCCATTGTCATGCCTATGACAAGTGCTTCATACTCAACAATGTTATTAGTACATGTAAAAATAAATTTGTAAGATTTTGGAATAGTAGAGCCTTCATGTGTGATCAATAAGATACCCTCTCCTAAACCACGTTGTGTATATGAACCATTAAAGTAGAGTTTCCATGTCTTGGCTTCAATATTTATAATTTCTACATTTGAGAATTCTACTTGAATGGGACATTCCTCTATTAAAGGTGCTTCTTCCAATTGACCTTCTATAACTTGGCCTTTTATTACTTTCCTATCCACATATTCAATGTCAAATTCACTCAATACTATGACCCACTTTGTCAATCTTCCAGTTAGGACTATTTTTCTCAATAGGTACTTCAAAGGGTCAATTGAATCTATGAGTCAGATTTTGTGTGCCAACATATAATGTCATATTTTTTGTGAAGAAAAAACCACCACCAAGCATGCTCTTTCAATGAAGCTATAGTTCAACTCATATTTGACCAAAGTCCTGCTAATATAATATATTGCCTTCTCCTTGCCATTTTCATCTTCTTGAGCTAGTAATGTGCCTAAGGAATGATCAATTTATGAAATGTATAATAACAAAGACTTGCCTCTTATTGGTGGCATCAATATAGGTGGATTCATAAGATACTTCTTGAGGAGTGCAAAGGCTTCTTCACATTGATCATCCCATTTGAATACTATGTCCTTCTGAAGGAGTTGAGTAAATGAATGACAATTTTTGGCTAATTAAGAAATAAATCTTCTTATGGATTATAGCCTTCCTTGAAGGGATCTCATTTGGATTATGTTTCTTGGTACACCCATTCCATTATTGCTTTAACTTTTACAGGGTTTTCCTCAATACCTTTTGTTGACACTATGTATCCAAGTAACTTGTCGGATTGTACCCCAAATACACACTTTTTTGGATTCAATCTTACTTTAAATTTATAAAGCCTTGTAAAAATCCTTTCTAGAATTGACAAGTTTTCTTCTCTTGAGTGAGATTTGGCTAAGATGTCATCCACATAGTGTTCTAGGAATTTGTGCATCATGTCATGAAATATGGTAGTCATAGCTCTTTGATAGGTTGCTCCAACATTTTTGAGACCAAAGGGCATCACATTCCAAATTTTTTTTCCCCAAGCACATATAAAGGCCATCTTATCCTACTCTTCAGGTGCAATTTTAATTTGATTATATCCACTACCCATCCATGAGAGAAAACATAGAATAACCTACCATCAAATCTACTATTGGATCAATGCTTGGTAATGGAAAATTATCTTTAGGGCATGCTAGATTGAGATCCCTAAAGTCCGTGGATACTCTGATTAATTTTTTAGGTTTTGAAATTGGTACAATGTTGGAGATCCACTCAACATAATCAATGACTCTAATGAAACCAACCTTCAATAATTTCTCCAATTCATCTTTAACTAGTAATGCAATATGTGGATGCATTTTCCTTAATTTATGCTTGACTGGTTTGGCTCCTGGCTTGAAGTTTAAATGGTGCATAATAATTTTTGGATCCAATCCTAGCATATCATCATAAGACTAAGAAAAATTTACTTGTATTTCTTTGCAAAATTCAATAAATTCTTCTCTTTCTTCTTTTGACAAGGAAGTTGCTAGATGTATAATCTTAGGTTATGATTTTATACCAATGTTGACTTTTTCTATGGGTTCAATGAAAATAGATGACCTTTCCTCATAATGCTCAGGTAAAGTGTCCAATCTCTCTTCCTTAGGTGCTACATTTGGGTTTTCACCTTCAGAAACATCTTTTATTTTTACTTTTTCTTGGTCTAGCATTGCCACATTTGGTTTTCACCACTAGACCTTTTTATTTTTTCTTCATTATTATCTTTTATTCCATGACTAAGAGATTGAAAACTTTCCACTATTATTTCTCCTTGATAGATTTCATTGGTAGAAGAGGGTTCAACTGCATTTAGGTATAGGGCCAAGGAATTATCATTTGGAAATATGGGCATGTAATTTGGCTCTATAGAGTTCCAATCAATTAGTTCCAGGTATATAAGGGATAAGGTATCATTAGGTAAGATTAAATTCATAGGATTGAAGGACATGAATTCATTTTAGGGTTCATACATTGTATCACTTAAATCTATGATATGTGCTTGCTCTAGGTGTTCCATATGACTTGGATCAAAATTTTCCTCACTCGAGCCCTCTTGGGTTTCTTGAGGATAAAAGTCTCATGGGTTAAACCTATCACTAGATTATTGCATTGTTGGTAACCATGATGGTACATAAGGTTCCCCTATCCATTGAGATCTTTCCATTTCTCATCTTGAAGCAGGTTCTTGAGTAGAATCCAACCCTTGATTTGAGCTTGAAGCTTGACTTGAGATTACCTCTTGATTTGAATCTTTTATTTTACTTGAATTAGATATAGGAGAGTAGGAATGAATAACATCCACCTCTTTGTCTTGACAAGATCCTTCAGATAAAGAATCCCATTCCCATTCATTAGAATCCTCATCACTTTGGGAATTTAATTGTAAAATTTGTTCATAAAATTATGGATGATTATTTTTATTATATCCTTGGTCAAGGTATCGTAACCATAATTTTTATTTTCTATCTCTCCAAGTCATTTCTATGGGTTCCACTAATCCTTCATTTTTCTTTCCCAAGGGTCATTTTCCTTTGTACCCCATCTTTTGCATGATTTTATATCCCTTTCCATATTGGTGTGTTGGTATGCTAATATTTTGAATCTTTACTTCATTTGATATCTAATTTGAACTTGATACTTCTATATCTTTATAAAGCCATTTTAAGATTTCATTATCATCTTCTTCTATGCATGAAGAAGTACTAGCTCATACAAAATGTTCATTGCACTTTTTAGGAATATTGGAACTAGCTGGTTTTCCATGAGACCTAGAGGAAATAAGTAAATCCATCATTGATAAGGAATATTCTCCCATGCCTCTTTTCTTGATTTTGCATTGTTTTTCAAAAATTTTCATCATTGTATCCATCCTTTGATAATGTGTTTCTTTAGCTTTAATTTGAGAAGATTTTGAATTGTCCTCTTCTTGGTGTAAGATATTTTCTTCTTCTTTTTCTTTGGAATCTATCCAACTAACTTTCTCTTTTCCTTTAGTTGATGTAGATAAGTTAGTTTTGTCTTGATTCTAACTACCAAGGATATCTTCTTCTTCCATCTTTCTTTTCCCTTTTGCTAGAGAGCTATCATTTGAGTTTTGACCTTGAACTATTTTTCTTGATGTAGTACATTCACTATTATAGGGAACCAATGAGTCATTCAACGATTTAATGTTATTACAATATTGGAATGAATTCAAATCTCCAATCACCATGATTTGTTGTCCCATATAAGGAAATTTTATATATTTATGATATGTTGAAGGCATTGCTTGCATTTCATGGATCCATGGCATCCCTAACAAAATATTATATGTCAATTCTAGATCAAGCACTTGGAAAATTGTTTCTTTTTGAATAGGACCAACTCGAATAGGAAGAACCACTATTTCCTTTAGAATATATTTATTCATCATCATAAACTTTGATTGTAATTTTTATTTTAGGATCAATGGCTTCTTTAGAATATCCTAAAACTTTAACAAGGCTCAAGGTATGAATATTTAGGCCGTCCCCTCCATCAATAAGGACTCTTTGGACACTATCTTTGTGTATCAATACTTCTGTATGTAATGGAAGATTTTGAGGATGATTAAAACATATGTCATCTTATTTAGAAAAAAAGATAAACAATGTGGTGCAATGAGGTGTCCAACCATGTTTTGAAATTTGTCAACATCCAAGTTATGTGGAACATTAGTATCAACAAGAGCTTTTTCAAAAATTTCTTTGTGGATTGGTGAAAGTTTCAATAATTCCAAGATTGATATTTGCGTAGGTGTTCTTTGGAGTTGGTCCACAATATTGTATTTTTTTGAAGATGATGATGTTTGACTTGGTAAAATGACTTTAGGGGTAGTCCCTTGCAAGGTGATTTTTGACGCTTGCCCCCTAGTTACAACATTAGAGTTTTCTTATTGTTGTTTTTGTTTCACCAATATGACATTAATGGTATTTTCATACATCGATAAAGAATTTATACTTTTTTCATAAGTATGGGAAAAATTTACTATATCATTTCCTCTTTTGTTGTTTTGATTTAAATTAGATGTTTCTCCTTTGTCATGACTTAAGAATGGAGTCTTGAAGGCTATATGATCTTCATTATTTTGGGGACCATCAACTTTGATTGTACCATCATCTATTAAGTCTTGAACCACATGTTTGAGCCTTGTGCACTCATTTGTCTTATGCGCTTTGTTTTTATGATATTCACAATGATGGACATCATTCCACCACGATGGTTTGACTTGTGGTTCACAAGGTCTTGATTCTGACAAAATAATAATTTTATTAGCAATGAGGGTTATTAATAGTTTCTCTAAAGGTTCTCCCAAGGGTTTGAACTTCCTTCTTTGTGTTATGTTAAAGAAAGTTCTCTGCTTATTAGCTCCTCAATTATTGGAAGAATTGTTGTTATTATTAAAATGAGCCTTGGATGTTTGATTAACATTGTTGGTTTGATTAGACCCACTTGATAAATTAAAGGGAGTAGCTTTAAGGTTGTTAGCTTCCACAACACCATCATTCATAAGGTTCTTGTGTGTATTCTTTAGCCAAAACCTAGGTTTTTCATTGTTGTTATTACCACCCCTATTATTGTTAAAATTATTATTAGTGTTAGAAAAACTTTTTTTTTCCTTTAAAAGTTTTATCTTTCCTTTCTTTACTAACTCTTATTCAAACTTGACCCCATTTTCAATAATATTCTCAAAATTAGGGGGACATTGAAGTTGCAACCTCTATTTCATTTTCATATTTAAATTATTCATGAAAATTTCCATCTTTTCTTTCTCGGGTATGCTTGTTGGGCATTGAGCAAAATCTGTTCTCCATCTTTGGAGGAAGCTTAGAAAGGGTTCACCATATTTTTGTTTGGTATCACATAGATTCAACATGGTGGTTTCATGTTCAATATTGTACAAATAATGAGTTACAAATTTGGATGCCAATTATTCAAAAGTTTTTATACACGGGGATAGTTTTGAAAAGCATTCCATAGCTTTCCCTCCAAGGCTTCTTGAAATAATATCATTAGGTACGTTGTATCATGCATGAATTCAATTCTTAGAGCACAAAAGTCTCTTAATTGGTCTTGTGGGTCTGATTTACCCATGTATTTATCATATCTTGGAAAGACCACATTTGGAGGAAAAGGTACCATGATCAAGTTTTTATCGAAATGAAAAGGGCATATTGCTTCGATTGAAAATGGTTTAGGTTCTGTTGCCTTCTTCATGCTATTAATTTGGGCTTTAAATAACTTGAGTTGGCTAATCATATCCCCTAATATATTTTAGTTTTCCTCATCCTTCTTCAAGGTTGATGTGTCATAGTCATGAGGAAGTTTAACTCCTAATTTTGAGCTAAATTTAGAAAGTGTCTTTCTTTATCCCTTTCTAAAAGTTTATCCAAAACCTTTAGGAATAAGGGATCTTGGACTACTTCATTAACCATTTCTTTGGTTTCTTCTTCATTCCTTTGATTCCTATGGTGATTTTCATTTTGATTTGCATGGTTTCGATCTTGGTTATGGTCATGATAATAATTATTTTCAGCCATCAGATTAATTATTTCTTCAAATAGGTTACGAATTATATCCTCTTGTTCTTATTCTTTGTTAAATGGAGATTGGAAAATGTTATCTTCATAAGGAATCTCTTGTCTAATGCAAGTTCCATCTTCTTGAAAAGATATCTTTAAGTGATGAGATCTAGTGTAAACCAACATTAACAAGAGTTGTGGGGATTGAATTTATTCCCTTTTGATGATCTCTCTTTTGAACTAGGAAGATTTTTAAAAGATTTATCAAATTTGAATGGATTTTTGTTCCTTGTAACATGTATCATCAACTGTAGCAAGATCAAAAACACTTGTCTTTAATTATTACCTCTATACACAAAGGTTTATATTTTTGAGAACGTTTACACAAGTCTTTCACAATAAGACACTTCATGCAATATACCTAAGGTAAAATTTGGCTTTTAACATGGCTCTAAAGGTAGGGATTGATACATTATTTTGGAATTTTAGTTTGGGTTCCCATACAAAAATATCAAATGAATCATACAAGGAGAAAGTAGTCATGCACATGCGATTGAGGCCTATAGCCCTACAAGTCCAGACATTTGATATTTTTTCCCTATAATATTTTCAAATTAACTGAGGTCTTTATTTGTAGTGGGTGGAATAGGTTCTCTTCACCTAGCTCCCACTTTGGGTTGTCATTCTCACTGGCCTCATTAAGGCATGTTCTTAGGAGGCAGACCCACTAAAGCTCTAACATATGCAATGAAAACAATGAAATGAAATGATTAAGTAGGTCTAGGAGTTTGATTCATCAAAAGGTGAAGAACATATCCCTACTACCTTTTCACTTACAAACACAATTAACATTGTTCTTTCCCAAGACTTTTAATCTAATTGAATTCAAGCATGTTTGGCATTCTGATTCACTATAAAAGTGAATAGCATATGCCTAATGCTTTCCTTCACAAACAATGGGGCTTATTTAATGTGTTTGTTCAACTTTTTAGCTCATTTTTCCTCTCAAGTTTTGGCACTTCTAGGATTTTGATTCACTATAAAAGTGAAGAGCATATCCATAATGCCTCACTTAGGATTCAAATTTGCTTCTAATTAAGCTATATTTTTGAATTTGAAATGCCACAAGTTAAGCAATTGCATAAGGTCTTAGGATTACCTTATTCAAGCTAGCAATGGCTAGATGCATTTTTGATTTTATTATTTTCATTTTTACTCACCTAGTAGCTACAATTATAGCTCCTTAGCATCCCCTTTCACAAACGTTAGTTCAAAAACACCCAATACAAAGTGAGAAAAATTCAATAGTTTAAAATATCTTTACAAATTTCTTTTCTAAAATGATTTCAATTTCAATCAATGAGAAAAAAATCCAATTCAATGACATGTATTTAGACTTATAAGCATTAACAATTTGATCATATTTATCATATGCTTTTAAATGCTCATTCATATCATTAAGAAAATTGACATAATTGATTTTCTTTTGTAATTTAGGCAACTTCCTTTTTACTTTGTTCTTGAAATAATCCATTGATTTGCAAATGGATTTACACACCTATTTATGCCCTGTGATCTACAACACAAAAAAGTATTGTCATTAAATTTGCATAATTTAATTTTTGAAGCAAACAGAGTTACGTGTTACAAGAATTTTCATATGTGTTGCTATTCTTATGAATACACTCTACAAAATTTATTAAAAGCACTACTCTGTTACTACTACATGCTACTAAAATCATTAACAATTTAAACGTGCTAAAACAAAGTGTCAAATGTGTTGCAAAGACATGGTGAATACGTTGAAAAAATTATAGACATGTGATAGAATAAATTGTGCATGTGCTAAAACACTGTGCAAAGGCATCAAACTTTTGTTTATAAGCACTATTTCTCCATGCAAAGGTGTCGGACTTCACTTTGTATGCAGTATTTCACCACTCATATGCACTGATTCACCTACAAATTAGAAATCTTCAACACAAATGGATCCAATTTAGAAAATAAAGATCAAATTCAGTTAGTAGAGGCCTTGAGCCCCACAGTGGGTGCCATTTTGTGTATAAAAAATACCTTCATGAGATTATTTTGTTAAAGAATCAACTCAAATTATGCAAATTCAATACTTAATCCTATTGAATTGAAAGAAACAACAAGAAAAATCTCATGGATCTGTATCTAAAGAAGCTAATGTATTTCTCTCAGCTTAAGCATCATTAGAGATAGCTCTAGAATGATAAATTAAAAGATCTATGATGTAATTATGCCTATCTTTACTCAAATGATGCTAAAACATGTTAAAATATGCTAGGAATTCACAAGTAAAATGCTTATAATGTGGATGCAATTAACAATTACGAGAGTGGATCCTTTTCTCCTGATTTTTATCTCCTTTTATATATTTTCCCAAAGCTTAGGGGTAGGGTAAGTTTAACCATGCTTTAGTTCGAGTCAAGTGGATGGTTTCAAATGTTGGGACAATTTAAATTTTTTTTTCTCAAAGGTTGGAACAAAGAGATAAATGAATGCTCAAGATGCATTCTTCAGATGTGTGGTGGCGAATTGATTTTGCTTTGATCCATGTGAGCTCAATCCTTAATTCCCATTGGTTGATTTAATTTTGTCTACATGTGGTTGGTGAATAAAATAGGAATTAATAAGTGTTTAAATTGATTTTCTTTAGCCACATGTACC
The DNA here is from genome assembly GCA_027943335.1 of Chamaecyparis obtusa. Taxonomy (NCBI): domain Eukaryota; kingdom Viridiplantae; phylum Streptophyta; class Pinopsida; order Cupressales; family Cupressaceae; genus Chamaecyparis; species Chamaecyparis obtusa. The sequence continues at coordinate 1,122,952 of BSBK01008546.1, read as the reverse complement.
CCTTGAATGGGTTGGATTTGATTTGATTTAACTATACATTTAATTTGATTTAAATCAATTGCACAATTAATTGATCTTTTTTAATTTAATTAATCCTTTTGGCTTTGATTTTGATTAATCTCTGATTTTGTCCTTGATTTCTCACTTTGATTTAGCTTGACCATTTTTAGGTGTATAAAACACATTGAATCCTTTTTTCATAAAGTTAAAATCAAATGAGTCTTGATAGATCAAGGAGGGGGTTTAAACACTTGTACTCCTAAACAAACACAAAGAAGACAGTAAGGTAAATTGAAAAGCTCAAAGTATCAAAAAATTGCCTCAATTTTGAGATTAATTTCAAAGTAAAAATGTTTAAACCCCCTCCTCCATCTATCGAGACTCATTTGATTTTTAATTTATGAACAAAGGCTTCAATGTATAAAGTTGCATTGTGGGGTTGGTGCATTGATGAGTTATCATGTTCTATAAAAGTGAGAGTAAGGGAAAGTGATATGTCCCAACATAACTTGGAGTTGATTTTGATGCAAGTTAGTAGGTAGTAGCAAGATATTTATTAAGGATAAATTTGTGTTCAAGAGATAGGTGTAAAATTTCAAGTATGGAAATCTGAACAAGTGTTTTACCTAAATGCTTTATAAGGTTGTATTATGAAGTTGATACAATAGGTTGTCTTTTATAATAAAGATGTTCACATGATTATCAAACTTACTAATTTTATTTATGAAATAATCATATTTAATAGTGGTATAATTCACACTGTCACCTAATTGAGTGTATTTTCCTTTACCTTTATCATTTCAATACTTAGGGAAGGGATATTCGAACACCCCATGATCAGAGTTTCCAGAAAGATTGTGTCCATCGACTGGTATTTTACCATCACCGATAAGATCTTTTATTACATGTTGAAGTTGATTTCAACTATTTGTCTTGTGACCTTTATGTTGATGATATTCACAGAAATGATATTTCTACCATGGAGGTTTAACTTGAGGATTATATTCTCTCATTTCTGGTAATGTTATAAAGTCATTTTCACAAATTTATTTTAATGTTGATTCAAGCGATTGACCCAATAGTGTAAATGTTCTTTTGAGGTGATTCTCCTTTATTTGAGAATGATCCTTTGAGATTATAAATGGGTTGTGAAGATCTAGTAGTCTTTGCATCTACACCACCATCTTTAACAACATTTTTATTTCTAGCCCAAAAATGAGTTTTGTTATTGTGCCTATTACTTGAATTTCCTTTATGATATTTTCCATTATTAACTCTGACAGTACATGTATCATCCTAAATTGTAAGAAACTAATTGGTGTATGATTTAATGACTTTTTTGCACCCACATTAGAGTATTTTCTATAACAGGACCTCATATGGCACTTAATGGACACCTATATTCAAAGAAGGCTCCTCTTTCATTTCAATCTCATTTAAAATTGAGGTAGGCTTTTATTTATAAGTGTGCTCCTCTATTTTTCCTCCAATCCAATAATCATTTCATCACATAGTCCCTATATCACTATTTGTGGCTTTTAAGTTTTGTCCCGACCTCAAAACTAGTTGCACCTATTAATCTTGCTTATACCCTATCATATCAGTACTTGGTTCAAAATTTGGCCCTTTTTCCTAGGTACACAATGGTTTATACCCAAGTACATAATATTTTAGGCATTATGTACATGTCTAAAGCGGCTCAAAATTAAACTGGAGCCTTGTGTTAAGGTTTTGGTGGGAAATTAGGTTCCATGGTTGGCCTACCTAAGTTTTAACCCCTAAAATATTGTGTGAGGTATATAAATACCCTACATCTCCTCATCTTAATATTTTTCATCTATTGCAATCTATTCATGACCAACATGGTAATCTTTAAGAAACACCCCTTCAAAAAAGGTGTAAAAAATTGGCAAAATTTAGAAAACTACATAGGAAAACATTAATTTAATTGACAAAAATTTTTAGTTTTCAAAGAAAAAATAATAATCTCAATTGGTGAATCATTCATGCTCCCTAAAACTATGTGGAAAATCTTGGCAAATCATCCATGCTCCCTGAAACTATGTGCAAAATCTTGGTGAATAAAAAACAATATTTATAGTATAAAAAATATATATTGGTGAATATTCAAAACATCACTTAGGACTATGTGTCAAGTTGGGTGTTACATGTCATTTACTGATGACTAGTTTGTGGTGACAGTTTGCGTAGCTTTGAAAAGCTAAAAGGAGGGTCAATGCTGATGATTACGAAGATACACAATGGTCATGTTGATGGTGTGTGTGACTTCGGCTGTTATGTTGGTGGTTTAGAATTGTAGGCCACGAAGATACATAAAGGTCAAGTAAGTTTGTGGTTGACAATTTGTGTAGCTTTGGTAGGCTAAATTGAAGGTCAATGCTGATGGTTACGAAGATATGCAAAGGTTAGGTCAGTTTGTGGTGATCGATGATAGTGTGTGTAGCTTTGACATGCTAAAAGGAATGTTGATGCTGACAGTTACAAAGATACGTAATGGTCAGGTTGATGGCATGCATGACTTCGACAGTTATGTTGGAAGTTTGGAGTTGAAGGCCACAAAGATATGCAAAGGTCAGGTTGACAATGTGGGTGACTTCAGAAATTATAATTACAGCTAGGATATGGGGGTTCTGAGGTCACGCTGGTAGTTTGCGTAAATTCACCGTGAAGTTATAGTGACAGTGAAGACTGAAGTACAATTAGGGACATTAATGAGACTTATCAATGATTTTAAATTATTCAGTAGTGTACATAATCTAGGCCAAGATTTTGATTAGACATTAAAAAGGATAATGTGTACGAGATATGAGCTGTGATTCATCAATATTGATTATTTTTCTTTTCGGAGCCAAGTCACCTTACGTGAAACATTCCTTCAAAATTTAATGTAGCTGCCAAGTTACTAGTTAAAATTTTTAAAATCATAGCTAGGATATGGTGGTTCCGAGGTCATGCTGGTAGTCTGTGTAACTTTAGCAGTACATAATCCAGGCCAAGATTTTGATTAGAAATTAAAAAGGATAATTTGTACAGGATATGAGCTGTGATTCATCAACATTCATTATTTTTCTTTTCAAATTCGGAGCCAAGTTATGTAGGATACAAGTTACGAAGGATACCTTTGCAATTTTCCTTTATCGATATTCATTATTTTCCTTTTCCGAGGCAAGCCACCTTACATGAAACATTCCTTCAAAATTTATTGCGGCTAGCAAGTTGGTGATTAATTTCTTTATATAATCCTCGGTAGTGGAATAGTATAACATAGGGCGCTTTCTAAATTTCTAAATTTGGATGACAGAATGGGTCTTCCAGTAGCTGAGGGATCATCAAATGAGAAACCGAAACCTATTATCCAACCAAATTTTGAAATTGAGGAGGAGATTCAGCAGGATGTCCTCAATCATCTTATGTCTGTAGCATGGGATCATGCTACCAGTTATGCTAGATACCAAAGCGACATGTTCGAACTCAAAGTAGAACATGACAAGGTAGAGATGCATGCTATTTTTGAGGATCGTGGCTTCAACCAGGAGGGGTTCTAGGAGGAGATGATTTGGTTATTTTCTGGTCTTTGCATTGACTGATATTTTTTTCTTTGTGGATAGTATTATACTATAAGTTTATAACAAATTACTATTAGTCGGACTAGGCTTTTCTAATTTCCTCTAAAAGCATCTTAGGATAATTTTTGTTACTTGTAAATTTGTAATTTGTAAATACGAATATTCAATATGCTTTTCATTTTGGTTTTCATCCTTGGAAATGGTTGGTGTGGCCATCAACCGTGCAACCATCGGGGCCCAGCCCATCAAAAGACCATTCTGCTGATAGTCAGACATAATGATGCCTCCTATCATGTTGGCTATAATACACTCTAATCTATGGGTCTCCCCATAGCACTGAACTAATATCTCCTAGGAAATGGAGCCGGTAAGCTTTGTATCATCTCCAAAAAATCATCTGAAAGCATGTAATCCCGAGTTCCCAGAACTCACATAATTAGGGCGTGGACTGTGGAAAGGAATACAAAGTATCTGATAGACATCCTCTGGTGTAACTATAATCTCTCCTGTCGGGAGGTGGAAGGTCTGGGTCTTTGAGTGAAACCTCTCAATCAATGCGGTCGAAAGTCTATGGTTTACCCTAATCTTGGGCAACTAAATAAGATACTCAAAGCCACAAGTCGTAAGATGTACCCTCATTGGGTCAGGTAGTGAAACACATAATCTCTGAGTCGTTGGGTGTGAGATGCACACATGGAAATCAGGATAGATGACCTACACAACACATAAACAAGGAATCCTATTAGAAACTTGGTTGAAAAATAGGCTAAAAGTATAGAAATTGAAAAGTTAACTATCTCAAAAGGTACATTAAATGCTCAGGAAACAACCTAAGAAATTAGAAAAGTCAAAATTTTGACCTAAAAAGGTGTTTTTAGCTCACTGTTATCCATACAAAAATACAAACTGGTATCAAAACTCATACACATTTCAGTAGCTTATCATACGACAAACCATGGTTATATGACAATATATGTCTTCCCATACGACATATGAAGGACCCGATGAAATGTCGTACGACTTTTGGGCCCCTCTCATACGAGTTTCTATTGGTTCTGGGACAACACTCTAAATGAAATTGAAAATTCATATGAGTCCCAATGGACAGTCGTATGAGTTTTCATACATGCAAAAATTGAAAAATCCTAACATATGAAAAAAGTCCTAAAAATGCTAAAAACATGCAAAAATGGAATTTACGAAGAGGCACAGAGGTCCACTTACCGGATGTCCATACTGCGGAGGTCGCTGATGTCACCGACTGCGCTCAAAATAGTGTGAAGAGATAGGTACCTTCATCTCGGCCATTTTCTCACTCAGAGGGCTCCACAAAGGTTTCATTGGTCAACTGTGAATAATGAATTGAAAATGATCCCTTTTGGTCCTTATATAACTTTTGACCTAATTTTCAAAAGTGCTCCGTTTCTCATGAAAATTGCACCCCTGGCTAATTTCAACGTTCTGAACCCATTTTCAGGATCAAAATTGAAATTTGAGATCATTTACTATGTCAAAATCATGATTTAAAATTTTTGGACCTAGGACGACCAACTGCTTGCATAATCAACCTTCAATCATCACATAAATTCAGAATTCAACTTAACTATTTATCTTACATCAAACTATTTGAATTTCAACTTGGTCAACCATGGTCAACTCATGGTCAAACCTAGTCAAACTTGGTCTCTAGGACCTCTAAATGATGCAGAACGCATTCTCAGACGTGTATAACCAATTCTCAAATCAATTAACATGTGTCTAAACCATTCAACGCTGACATTTCTTATTAGATTTTGATTTTCATCCCGAAGGGGGCATGGTATTGCACATCATTCAAGTCTATTAATCTAATTCTGTCAATCAAATATTTCTCTTAGTGATCAAGACAACAAACACGTCTAGTTGCTGATTCATCTAAAGACCTCGTCGCTTGGGGCACATCGCTTGGGGCATATCAGATTCATCGAGATCCATATCAATTTGGTATCCTAATCTATCTTGTAAACTGTATCAGCTTTTCGTAACCATCGGTTCATTAGCATCATTTCCTTGATTCTTCATAATTGAAGGATTCAGATGTGATACCAATATGATTCCTCTAGACATTCAGGTCTGGAATTAGGTCACTCACTTCTTCGTAATCATAAGGTTCAAAATTAGGCATTTTGACACTTTTTCATAATCACCGGGTAATTGTTGCTATAGTTAACATTATCTTTGGTCAATCAGGACCTAACATCTTCAAATCTTTCAATCGGTTTCTGTCTCAGAATCGGTTCATCTTTAAAATTAGTTCCATACATCAAACACTGACTAATCTTTGAACCACTGTGCTTCACACAGTAATTCAAAGAGGGGCAAAATGTAATACCCCAAAAATGGGCTATAGGTTCATTAACCTCCTACATTGACAAATCGATCAAAATTGACATAAAAGTCCTAACCTAAGGCACATCTGCACATCAAATCATCAAAAATCTAATTGATTATCCTTAATTCTGCATCGGGGAATATTCCTTGAATATTCCTATTTTTCATAATTATCCTGATTAAATATTATTTGGCGAGAAATCACATTTATCCTAAAGTTGATTAATTGAATATGATGAATATTTAATTAATTAATTTAATTATGCCACTTAATTATTTAATTAGATTTAATTGCATTTATTCATAATTAATATTATTTTTATTTTGACAATAAATCAAAATTCCTACAAACAATCAATTGAATATTTATTTAATTGATTTAAAATCAAAGTTGTCAAATTTAATGATTTAATTTGAATAAAAGTTTGATTTAATAATTGATTAACCCATAAATCAATTGTTTTAATTCAAAAATCAGTTAAGTTGAGAATAAATCACTTTATTTTTAAATTAATTTATAATTAAATCATGCACAATCAGAGAAGCAATCAACTTTAAAATAACTAATATTTTCAATTTGTTAACTTTCTAAACTCAACATCTGATGATGAGTTGAAATTTGATCTAAACTCTATTTTGAGTTAAACACTGCTTTTGCATGATTTTTTGTGAGTTAATTATCTCTGATTTCTTGATAACTCAAAAATCAACCTGAGTTTATCAAGAGTGATTTATCATAGCATTCACAGTATTCATATCATTGTTAGATTAAATCTGCATATCATTTCGATTCATTCTAGATTAGTTTCATATCAAGTTTTTCATCCTAATTGCATAGAAAATACAAAAAAATAGATTAATCTGCATTCATACAATTTTTCATTCTTTTGCATTCAAATCCTTTGTTTAGGTGTTGCATTGTCACTGATCTCAATTTCAATCTGAGAACATCATACTTGCACCTACTAGAAGGTAGTAAATCACATGGTTAGCTTAGTTTCAATTACTTGCAGATTTTGATTTTGCTAACCTCTAATGTTTTACTGAAGTGTTGTGTCCACAACTAGGTACAATTTTCACACACACAAGAAGCTTGTCACTTCTCTTTCTGGGGAAACCACAACCGTTGGCATTCAATGTTCAGTTACTAGTATAGCAGAAATATAGAAAACTAAAAATTTAAATGTATGGGTATCATTTTTGAAATTAATACTAATAGTAATACACATGACTGATGAGAAGACTCTTTTTCAAATAGTGTTTTATGTGTTATTTTCTTATACTTTAAATTTCAATACAGTTACAATTACACTGACACAATAACATCTTACGTGAATCATGAACAATAGTTTTATAAATTGAAAAATATGTAAATTGTAATTTGTAATTATTAATATGAGTCAATATTCAAGATTCAAGAAGTATAGTCATAATATTAGTATAGGAAGTTATGAGCTTGAACTTTGAAGTATTTGTGATTCTGTATAAAATTATAAATACCTATTAAATGAATCTAAATGCTAAATGATAATCACTTCACTGACTGAATGAGAAGTCTGACACTTCTAAAATCTAAATCCCACATGGCACATGGAAATTTAGAATTTTGGAACCCACTCCCACTCTAAGTCCTGATTCCTAAGGCCGAAATTGACTAGTAGTAACTTGTAAGTAACCCACTCCCAGCTCTGAAGTTACACCTGGCTATTTCGTAACTTCTCAATGGTTAATTTGTTATGATGGTGATGGATTTCAAAGTTACGCCTGGCTGTTTCATAACTTCTCAGTGGTTAAGTTGTTATGATGGTCATGGGTTCTGAAGTCCTGACTAACGGCGTGCGTAACTTTGGAAGGTGTTGAAAAGTGAGAGTAAGTTGCATGCCACATGGAAAGTGATGAAGAATGGAATGTTTGCAGAGCTTTGCTAGGGTTTCTTGGTCATTTGTGATAACAATTATGAAGTACAAGTGTCAAAATCAAGAATGACATCTTGATTTGAAGTCATGCTAGGCTGTATCATAACATCTCAAGGTTTCTTTTCCCAGGTTAGTTTAATAGTCCTGAAGTTACAAAAAGGTGTTGCATGACTTCATAAGTCTCAAAGTTTTAGGATTTCAAATTCAAAGGGCCAAGGTGCCTGATTTGCAGGTAGAAAAGTTGAGATAGGGACCTAGGGTTAGATGTACCATTAGCGTAAATTTGGCACCATGCCAATTATTTTCTCTCAGATTGCCACCAAATCTATGATGGAAGTGACCGTTGACACTTATTTGAAAAAGGTAATTACTAATTTCATGCGTGTGCGCTTGATGAGATTTTAATTTTTAATAGAGTAGGTGGCTTGGTGGCTGGTTGTGAGCTTCTCATTAGTTATTAAAGAGAGTTCACAGAGAATCCATATTCCATAATTTTTTAGAGTCGAAGAGCAACAGAGAGTTGAAACCTTTAAGTGTAGAAAAGGAGCTTAGAGTTTAGTATACATAAAGAATAGCAGAACAAGGATCTTTGGAGGTTGTTGTAGTACCAACAAAGAGTGTGCATTCAAGAACAAAGAGGCCCAACATATATGCTGAAGAATGGATGAAACTGTTCCCTGGATCCTCAAATTTGCAATCAGATAATGCTTATGAATGGAGGGATGTCTGCCCAAACACAACTGGGTATGAGCTCTTCATGTATTTCTATAACAATATATTGAGAGGCCCTCCTATTTCAAACCCATGGGATAGGAACTTGGGAAAGTTGATAGTACCCAAGGTATTTTTTGATGTAGACCTCATGAAAGTGCTAATTCAAGCATACAATCCAATGACACAAGTTTTCCATAAGAAAGACAAGTCTATACTCTGCATGTTAGACAAAGTGACTTTTATTCAAGATTTTGACCTTCAGGGACCTATGAGTGTGGATATTAACCTAGCATAAGAGGAGGCTCTTTTTAATAGACAAAAAAGTTACTACATTGGAAGGGTTATGAGGAAGCATATTCCTAGAGAAAATAAAGAGGAAGGATTTTTTCCAAAGAAGGTTGCAAATTCATTTGATATTGAGCTTTTCTTTCCCTATTTCTAGATTACCATCTATGGTCTACACAAAGTTATTGGAATAGATGGAGGTTTGACAGTGAGTCCTAACATTTATGTCATGGCTAGAGATGTTAAGGACCTGTACACCAACAAGGAGTTTTATTATGTGGGGCACATAATCAATGTAATGCATACTAAGTTGATGAATGCAAAGATTGATTTGAAAAGCTTCAAGTTCAATCACTACTCCATGCTGATGCACCTGATCCTCTATTGCAATATTAGCTAAATCAACCCAGAGTTCATCAATGAGACTGAGAATGTAGGAGGAACTATTCCGCTTCAACTCTGGACCAGGTTATGGGATTAAAGTTACCATTTCTCTAATTCCATTGCTTTTTATAGTGATTTTGTGGATCCAATAATTAATTTGTCAAGTATTGTGAGGGATATATTTCCTTTAATTGTTAGAAAATTGCTTAGACCCTTTTCATTTCAAATTGACAATGAAATTAAGCACAATTGGGGTGATATGTTTATTTTTAAGAATTTTTTTGTTATGAGAGTGTATGATTTCCTTCAACTCCACACATACTGCCAAAATATGTCCCATAAAGATTGGCAATAATAGAATTCATGTGGCAGCTTATCATGATGGATAGAGAACACTTAGGCCCTAAAATACATAAGGAAAGCTTTCTAGCAAGGAGGTTCCAAATAGGAGATTTCTCTATAGGTAAAGATGTTGTGGACCAAATACATGAATTCATGAGACAATTTAGATTTCCCTCTACTAATACAAGGATGTATGACCCTGAAGACTTTGTTAGAGGAGCACTGAGAGAAATGAGGAATCACAATTTGGCTCAAAATTAGCCTATGCCAGATGAGGATGTTATTAGAAATGTGCTTATTGTACATATTGGTGACGAGAGAAGCCTTAAATGGAAAAATATTGTAAGGGTAGAGGAAGAATTGAAAAAGGCAGACCCTACCTTCCCTGATTTCTTTCCTGATCTCAAATACATGCCGAGAATTGACATGTGTATAGAGAATAATGAAGATATTATGTCTAAATTGCCAGACACCCTCGAGGAGGAGGAGGAAAGAATAAACCTTGAGGAAGTTGAACCTGATGTGGTGTTTATGGTAGAAACAGAACAAGATGAGCCATCCACATTTTACCAGGGGCCATTAAAGAAACAAAAGTTGATGAATGTACCAAAAAAGGCAAGGAAAAAGGCACTACAAATACTGCTAGGTAATAGCCATTACTTTGTTGACTTAAGACAATAATTTTTGACATCATAGGCAAATGAGGGAGAAAAGGCCCTAGATGAGTTAGAATTGGCTGCAACTAGATTGGATGATAGGGTCATCCAAGCTAAAGAGTTTATAGATGATGATGAATTCATCAAGTCCGATGAGTTTAAAAGTTTTCTCTTTAGAGTTAAGTAGAATGAATTAACATTGTCTTTGAAACTAGGGGAATCACATGAAAAGACTATTGAAATGATTGAAAAATTATAGGCCTATGATCCCAACAATGAAACATTAAATGTGGAGGAGGAAAGAGACCTTGTGAAGAGAAGTGGCATGTTTTTGATCCCTAAATGGGACTTAGAGTCCTCATTCTTAATTGACCAAATCAAGAGGCAATATAAAGCTCTAGCTTATAAAGGTTTTGGTCCCAATGGAATACAAAGGGGTTCTGGATTCAATATGGACACTAAAACACTAGAAGTATGGTGTGTGGCCCTAGAATCTAATAAGCTTAGATTGGTTGACATCCAAGACACAACACATGGTAGCTAATTAATATGGAGGTTGTAGGACACTACAGGATCAGAGATAGAAAATATCCTACATCATACATCCTCCATGAATAAAGAAGTGGTTGAGGACTTAGAGAACAGGCTAGCTAGGACATTCAGAGATTATGTGTCAACTAGAAAAAAGTTTGAAGAAGAACCAAAGAAGAATTGGATAAGACTGTGAAGGAGCTAAAAGATGAAATAAATAGTCTAAAAAATTAGTCCAGGGCATTTACAGAGGTCTGTAATGATGGGGTCTAAAATAAGTATGAGGGGGGCTTAGCTCTAGAACTTGCAATAGAAAATATAATAATGGACGTTGATCAACCTTCTGATACTAGAATTGCTGAAAAGGAGACTTTGAAGAAGATTCTATTGCACAGAGTAAATATTTTAAAAGGGAAGTCTAAAATTATTCATAGTACTTTCATTTCAGGGAGGAATATCGATGTTCTAATTCCTTGTCTATACTAACCCCATTATTTAATACTTGGGGCCCATACTTACAATTCTTTGATAGATTAATTTTACTAACGGGAAAAAAATTGGAGTTACCTGACCAAATAATTGATGTTAAAGAAATGGTGTTATTAGTAAAGGATTTGTATGCATTTTTCACTAGAAAGTTACAAAACATTCAGGAAAAGCTAAAGGTTTTTGCTAAAGAGTCTGAAGGATATATCCTTGCTATTGTAGACACATAGGGACACTTGAAGGACTGGCATGAGTGAGTTGATTCTTTCATCCAAATTTTGGATGCTAGCGAGGTGGCTTCTTATTTTGTTGGTGATGCTGACATTTCAACTTTTTATGAAGGTGTGGATGAATTGTACAAGAAGGAGATTGAAATGAATAAGTTTGTTACTAAATCTCAAGCCATAATGGATGCCAAGTGGAAAAAATTCCTTGAAGACTTGGATACAGTTAGAGTGACAACTTGGCCATCAAAGAGGGAAATTGTGGTGTGGGAAAACATTGGAAGGATTCAAGTCTTGCCACATTGACATGGATGATGGAAGTAGTTGAGACAATTATGGTTTTAGATGAAGAGCCAATAGAGGGAGGTCAATTAATTCAAATAGGGTATCTCATCTTTGCAGTTCACCTACTGTGGATACACCTTTGGTGCAAACCAAGACTGATTCTGAAGAATCTGGGCTGCCAGCTGTCGCTCTTATAACTATTTCCAAACTTGTTTGCCAATGTTAGTTTTTATTTTATGATAGAAGTCTCTAGTACTATGATCATTGATCATTGATATATAAATTTCAAGGAGGTTAATACAAGGATATTTTGTAATTTTCTGATAGAAGACTCTGGTACTATGATCATTGATCATTGATGTATAAATTTCAAGGAAGTTAATACAAGGATATTTTGTAATTTTATGTTCCTTATGAACAAAGATCTCAAGATTGCAGTTGCAAATTTGTAATTTATTTAAAATTGAATTTATAATGTCATATTATTATATTAATATTTTCTTTTAGGAAATTAGAAATTTAGGAATTAAGTAAATGCTTTTGATTCAAGGAATTAAGGAACTAAGTAAATGCTTAGTATTAGGAAATTAGGAATGACTAATGAGTATGACAAATTGACAATTTCTAGGAAATTAGGAAGCTTTGACCGCCAACAATGTTCCGAAGTAACGCCAGACTATTTCATAACTTCTCAATGATTAAGTAGTTAGGATGGTGATGGGCTCTGAACTTCTGAGGGACTCCTGACTAATCGTGTGCATAACTTCAGAATTAAAGTGACAATTAGTTAAAAGTGATAGTGCGTAATGGTGTTGAAAGTGACAGTTAGTTGCATGCCACATGGAAAGCATAGAGGAATGGATTGTGACATGTGTCAACGGTCATATTAATATTTGTCACTTTGTTAGGAACAGTTTAGAACCTACGATAGTAATGTTCAAGTGGTTTGTAGAGCTTCGCAAGGGTTTCTTGGTTATTAGTGTTGGTGGTTACGAAGTTGCGATGAAGCATTTGGTGGATAGGTGTAAGTTTGGAAAGGTTAATAAGTTACAAGATTAAACAGTTCAGAGGTTATGAAAGGCTTTGTGTGGGACTTCACAAGGTTATATGAGAGTGGAGATGTTAAGAAGACCGTCACTGTAACTTTGAAAGGGTTCCAAAGGCCTCTAATTTTCATGTAGTGAAGTTGAGACAAGGTTAGATGAACTGTTTGTGTAACTTCAGAACCAGGCCAACTTAAGATTTGAATCTTGATTCTTGAAATAATATGGCTACATGACTATGAGGCATTGAGGGCTGAGGTGTTTACACTTTAAAGTTACACTTTACAGTGAGGAAAAAGGACATTATATGATTATACTTCAAATTTCATGAATATTATACATTAGTATTATACTTCAAAATTTAAATTACAAAAATCATGAACAATACTTATTACTTGTAATATGAGTCAAATAAAAAATTGTCAATATTCAAGTCCAACAAGTACAGTAATAAGTATACAATGTATAAATACCGATTAACAAAATGCTAATTCTAAATAACTTCACTGACTCCTTGAGCAGTCTGTTGCTTCTATATCCTACATGGAATCCAACTCTTGAAATTGACTAGTAGCAAGAGCTTCTTCATTCTGAGTTGGGTATTCAAAATCAAAAAAATCTTCATCTTCATTATGAGTCTCGGACCAAGATCCATCGTTTGTCTTAGAACTAGTAGTAGCACCACCAGGTTTTAAAGTGTTCAAAAGCCCTTGTCTTTCACACATGGAATTCCAAATTACCAATGCCCTATCATAAGGAAAGTCTAACATTGTAATGAGTTATAGACAAACTCAAACAAGTTTCCAAATTTATGTCTAGTTTGTTTCTGATCTTTGATTTCAAAAACCCCAATGCATTGAAAACTCTTTCATCTTCCACCACTAGTACATTTGAGACCTTTTTTCGACGGCTGATTGTCTAAATTTAGATAGTATATCATCGATTAAGAGACACCATCCGGTGTCATAGTTTTGTAGTCAGAAACACTGACAGTTACGATAGGTGTTGTACATACGACGTCTATAGTCATCGCAAAAGGGGGTTTCAACACAACGAATATACTTGTTGGGTCTACTTGTAGCCATCCCACATTCGATAGATCTTCGTCGGATGTAGTTAGTTACCAACGGAAATGCTGTACTTGCAACAGGTAACCGTCATAATGTTCCAATGCCTAGTTGTTGTTGGAAGATTGTATACTGACAGAAATGCTATTGGTGCGATAGTTATCTATTGGGAATTTTTGACAGATTGTTGTCGTTTCTCTGGGGCCATCGTAATTGTGATGAAAATCATAATTTTTTTTATAAAATATATATATTTGTCAATTGAGTTTGACTTGACTAGTGTTCTTGTAGATTTGGTTGTCATTCAAAGATGAATTTACAGTAGATTTGGTAGCGGCTCATACATTATTGAGTCGAGTCTAGAGACTTGGATTTGTAGATCACTATGGTGTTCGTGATGACTTGGGATAAGTCTTCTTCTAGGTGAACCGAGATGAGAGACTTGGATTACAAAAAGTGGGTCATTCGATGTGACTTATGAGACATTGGATGCCTCTTCATAGCGGGTTCGCAGTGCGGTCTGTGGTGTTTCTTTGTGACTTGGTTCTTGGTAGCCATTGAGATGAATCGATATGACTTGATCTTGGGTCAAGAATTATTGAGGCGAGCTGAAGTGATCATTTCTCCTTGAAGTGATTGATGTTTCCAACAGATAGTCATCGCTTTTAGTTTTGTCATAGATTATTCTTTGGTTTTTGTCGTAATTGCGATGACTCACACTATTTTTAAAAAAGAAATATATATTTGTCGTACATTGATTGAGATCTTAAATTATTGAGCTTCTCTTTATTTTGATAATAGTTTAACATTCTCTACTTAACAGGGCCAACCATGTGAAGGTGGAAGCTCATCTAGCCCCTCCTAGGATCCTCTTATGAACCTTTACGACACTTTAAGACCTCTAAGATGTATTCTTAGGGATCGTAAAGGGTCATAAAGGGTCATAAGGGGTCTTGGGACACAAAAAATGAGAAACATAAATGTATGCATCATGGTCACAATTGTTTGGAGACACAACATAATTGAATGCTATACCTAGATGATACAACACAACCACTACTCTTGTAGTTCCAAGTTGACACTACGGGATCCAAAAACCAAAGATAAAGAATCTATATATGGTTTTTGGATCCCACAGTGTCAACTTAGAACTATAGGAGTAATGGTTGTGTTGCATTTTCTGGGTATAACATTCAATTATGTTGTGTCTCCAAACAATTGGGACCATGATGCCTACATTTATGTTTCTCAGCTGTTGTGATACCTACATTTATGTTTTGTAGCTGTCGTGTTTATTTACATGTTCTTTGTGTTTGGCTTCTCTCCCTCGCATCGAAAATAAGATTTTCCCACTCTGAATTGAGAATGTGCGTGCGACACAAGCAGAATATGCACGGATAGCAAGTGGAGCTAAGAAGACCCAACATGTTTACATTTTTTTCTCCTTTGTTTCTTGTACACCATCTCTATCAGCAAGTTTCTTCATGGATGGCCTCCACTATCTTCCCCACTACAACTGTAACCATTATTCATTCTCTTGTGGTCATTACTATCTTCTTTATTGATTAGACCTCCATTGCAATTTCTCTGATGAAAAATTCCAAAGTCAATGTTTGGTATTCCTTCATCTCCACTCAACTCCATCACTTATGTGTATGGCTTCTCTCCCTCGCATTGAAAATAAGATTTTTCCCACTCTGAATCGAGAATGCGCATGCAACACAAGCAAAATATGCATGGATAACAGGTGGAGTTGAAAAAACACAACACGTTTACATTTTTTTAATAGGTCAAAATTACAATGTTCGCAATGGTCTATAAATTAAAATACAAAATTAAAGACCTCTATAAAAAATGCAACCTTGTGTTTTTCAGCTCCACTTGATATCCTATGTATATGAATTGAGATTGCATATTGAACTAGGCATCTCCTTCTGCATTGCCTGAAACCAAGAGACTATCACAGTTAACATCTAAATGGTACGTCTCATCATCACAACTAATCCATCTTAAACAATTGATTAACCATTCTAAACAAGATGATGATTTAAGTATTGTGTTTTAGAAAAGAACCCATTGAACATTCTAATACTAATTTCTCCCAAAATATGAAATCCACTAAAATTTAGCGAAAACCCCTCCAACATTACAACAGTTTATAAAAAGAAACTCAGTGTCTAAACATGGAACTAAGCTCAAACACATGTAAATAAACATCAATCATTATCAAATAAGCTGCATAAATGAGAATCATTTTTTTTTGGCTTTCTCTTTTTTTTCTGCTTCCTTATATTATTGTAGAGGCATATCCATGTCAAGAGCATCATTTATTTTTGGCCGTGCACGTGATCTCACTGTCCTTTGCAAAGGTAGGTCCTCTATAATAACAAATAAAAGGCTTCAATTAAAAACATATTATCATAATTGGGGTTAATTTAAAATATATTCATTATTGTTACAAGCATTTCAATACATTAAAAAACATAAACGTGATGCTCTTTACCTTGTCCAACCACATCATCTTGCCCAACGGCTTGAACCTCAACATGCTCATCAGGAACAATGTCCTCTACATCCCCTGCAACTGCAATACAAAATGTTTTATTAATCCCAACACATTATAATTAAATTTTTCTTACTACGAAAAATTCAATTTAACATATTTGTTTGTATTAAATATTCATTAATCAAAATTTGAATAGAAAATGTATACCTTGAGTACTACAATTCACATTAGAATCAATGCCTCCATTGTGCTCGGCCGGTGCAATATCAATATTAGCAGGCTACATTCCAATGTAAATAATTAGTGTATTTATCGACAATATATACATATAAATACAAGACAAATACTGATAAATGTTAATCATTCAGTTTACTACATATAAATATATTCACTTTAAAGTTTTAAACAAATATATAATCAGTGTTTCCTTACTTAAAAAAAATATATTCACTTTATGTTGGAACTTAACATCAAATAGGGTAATTGGTAAATTTTTCAACTTGAAATAAAAATCAATTGACTTATTTACTTGATCAATAGATCCAATAGAAGAACCTTGTGCACTCATTGCTCAGTATCATTCAACCATGACTTTATAGCCTTGTTTGAAGCCTATTTTTTTGTCCTCTTTTGTAATCGGTTTTTTGAACTCCAAGGCCTGCATTTTTTATTGGTATCATGAATTTTATTGTAGTGAATTTCATCAAAACTAAATTGATTGCAATTTAATTATAAATATTTTCATACAATTTTTCATTTACTAATACTTACAACTCATGCAGCAAGTTTTGAATATCCACCCGAGCCAAGCCTGTGTTGCCCGTGCTTTTGTTTGTTTGCTATTGTTGCCTTTGTTGTGTCAGACAACCTATGTGATGTTTGAAGTATGTTAGATCACATAAGTACAAAGAGTAAATAGTACATAATTTCATTATTAACATTATCACGTACCTTCTTTCCTTGAGTGATACTACTCGTCCACTATGTCTTGCACTTCTCTCAAGTGCATCCTTTTTAAGATCCTCCCACTCATTAATAGGAATATAGGGAGGCCGCTAGTAATAAGGGGTGTGTTCTATTTGGCTCCTGTAGTTGTCCCTAATATACTTCAAAATAGTGCCCACTTTGTCAAGGAGTCTAAGTCTATGAAAGACTTCGGGTCCAAAAAGTGTTGTCATAGAGTCAATGAGCTTATTCTTTAACCCTTTATCTTGTACTGACCACCTTTTAAGAAAAAAATTTGTTAGATTCATAAATGAAGTGAAGCTACCTTTTAATATACTTGAAGAAAGGGATGAAATGAAATCTAATCTTGCAATGAAATCAAAATATGATACCATGTGTGTATGGTCGGCCCAAAAATGTGCAAACATTCATCATTAAGTTTTTCATAAAATAGATTATTCCCTACAAGATAATTACGAGATTATTATAATTAGTTATTGTAAGGGACCACATAGGGGGTTAGTGCATTACATTATGAGTATTATATTGTATAGTAAAAGAAAGGATCAATCTTTAAAGTACCTGGAAGCTGGGCTACTCTCAAGGGAAGTCCATCTTCATTGCTCATGAGCAATTGATCACATTGTATTGTTCCCATACATTTAACATGAGTACATCCAGGAATTGCGTCATCACCTCCTACATAAAATGAATCCAATATTACAAAATTCCCTCTAAGAAAGAATATATAGTTCAAGTGAAATAAACACATGATAAATAAGAGAGAAAAAGAGGAGTCTACTTACCAATAGTAGGTGTACTTGTTGACATTTCATGTGGAACTACCTTTGTGGATCTGATCCTCATACTAGGCGCCATACTCAACATAGGTTCAATAGAAGGTTCTGAACAAAAATATTGTTAGAGCATAAAAAAATATGGATAACCATGGACAAGATGGAGGATAAAACATGCAATGTACCATCTGAAGTATTTTCATCTAAGGTAATGCCCTTTAATCTATTTAGCATCCCCTGTAAAGAGAACACATATATATTTTAGTTAATGACATAAATAAAATAGTATACTATAAAAATCATTATTGAACTTTTGTTATAATAAAAAACTACATTAATACTTACTCTATAGTTCTAAACATGGCCAATCAACATATCCGCTGCCCTCTATATTTCAAGAGTGTGAGGTTGAATATTTGCCATTCGAGCTAACTCTTTTGATATTGCACGAAGGACCCTTTCCAGTGCAACCATAGGATCAACCTCTGATAAAAAATCAACATCAAATGGATCATGCTCATTCTATGGCTCCTCATGGACTACTTGTTCCTTTCCCTTTCTTTGATCAACACTCGTTTGTGAGAACAATATTATTAGCCCTTTATTTAAAAGTAATCCAAAATAGTAGAACAACAAAATATACACATTAACATAACAAAAATATGCATTAACATTTTTCTTGTATGTGCATTTGTACAACAACAATGAGTTTTACCTATTGGGAAGAAGAAGTCCCATGAGAACTATCACTGCTGTGCGTATCCTGTGGCTGTTGATCTATACTATAGCTCCGTATTTCAAAAAAAATCATTCAGACATGTTAAAACACATGTTCTTATTTTAAGTTATGTTGAATAATAGATAATTATCAAAATGTGTACCACCTTGTCCATGATAGTAATGGGGTTTTTTGTATCTATGTGATTCAAATTGTAATCGATAAGCAACTCCTCACCTCCATGTATTGATTTGATCATGCATACAAATACACGATTTCCCTCGTGCACCTCAAATATGCAATTGGGTTTCTTCTTAGTTGACGCAGGTCATGTACTATTTATAAAACCTGAATATTCCCTGATGCTTTTGGTCTTTTGTCAACGTATATAGCTACTTTTTTACTTTTTTCACTAACTTTTTGTTGTTTATAATTTTCCACGAGTGCATACCTACACATACTTTTTTAATATTTAACAATTTGCATCCAACTACTAAAATCATAACAAGGTCTGACATACTCCATCAATTCAACAACTTTGTTGTAAGAGACCTTTATGCGATCCATGGAAAATAGGCCCAAACCATGTAATAAAGATGGTGCTATGCGATATATCCTCTCTTTAACATAAAAATCAGTGTTTATTGGAGGAAGTTCATCGGGGACCCATTGTTTCTGTAGATGTTTGTACCTAAACGGTAGCTCAGAGTCACCTTTTCTCTCATCATCATAAGAACACGACCCCCCTTGAGCAAGGAAAAATTTCATGCGTTTATTGAATTTCTTTCTGATCTTTTGACCTTGAGTCAATCTCATTGAATTACACATACTAAATGTCTCACTTTCTTCTTCCATTCCTAGATTTTCCTCACTTGAGGAAGACAATTCTGACAAATACCTTTTTGCATGTACCTACACCTCATGCAATGAGAAAGATAGGTGGCAATGAGAGAGATATTTTACATATGGTAAAAGACATTAATCTCTATGGGGTGTATTGAATTGTACCTGACAATCCATGAGACTGTGTGGGATACTTGACATAAGATAATAGTTATATAATCAGACAAACATAGTTCACTCCATAGTTTTCATTATATCTTGTGAAGGACATTTTTCATTGTTAAAATTATCTATTTATCCAACAATATTTTGAATATCTTAGTATTGCATATAACTAAACATCTCAGCATTGCATGGGACACCACTATTGTGGTATTTCATCAAACAGTTCTCGTGCCTTGCCACTAGTGTTTTTATTACATCTTATGAATGACTTTATACATTGTTAAAATTATCTATTTATACTTTCAAAATTAGCTCACTCCATTGAAGGGAATAAAGAGAATCCCCTGTGATTTAACATCATTGAGATGCCTCCTTTCATTAGCTTCATGTCACCTTCTCATAGCTTCCTATGTGTTTCATCCTTCATTTATACACTTACTTCCTAAGGGGTATTCTTGAGTTCAAACACATTGAGCTGCTACAACTAAATTATAAATCATGAATTCACTATAAAATTAATTCACTATAAATCAAGGGGCATTATAAATCATGAATTCGCTATAAAATTAATGTATTGCTCTAGATTTCATATGGACATTTTGTCAAATGGTTGGCATGTATGTTTATTTAAATGGAGTTACATCATTTGGAATGGATATATGACTGATTGATATCAAATTTTACAATATTAAATTGATCATAGTTAGAAAACTCAGACACAAGAAGAATATGAGTACAGCCAATTTTCAGAAGAATATGAATGAATGAAAACATACATAAGTGGATGAACATAAATAATGAAGGTACCTGATATTGCCTGAAGTAATGAAGTGTTGACCCTGGGTTCAATCCAGTATGCTTATGTATGATCCAGAAACTACAAGGAAAAAAAGGATGGGGTTAGATCCAAAGGATCTAAGCAATGCCTAACACCCTATTATTGATCCTCATCTACAATTATGCATGTGCATAGTTAAGCCATACACTTCTAAAAGGAACTATGCTACAAAACATGTGCACTTAGGAACATGTGTAGTGTATAGGCGCTAGAATCCAAATGAAGCCCTATATTTATGTCTCTATGAACACCTGGTGAATCATTGTTGTGATTGCATCATCCAAATAGTGCAACAACAACACCAGATGTTGTTGTTCCATCTGGTGTTGCTATGGCATCATTTCCAAATGATGCATCCACAATAGTAACCCACCATGCCCATCAACACAAGGCATACATGATTGAGCATAAGCAATGGAAGGGACATTATCAAGGTCAAATCAGAGGTCAAATTTCATTCCTTGAAATTTTATATTTGTACAGTTATAAAATTTCATACCTCAAAATTTTATAACATAGTTCCTTAGCATTTGATCTTCATATTGTAGCCATGACTTGAGGTAGGCATTCAAACTTTGTCTTCTCATTATCTTAATTTCATTTTGATGGCATTTGTTGATTTAATTGCGACACTAGCTTGGTTATAAACAAAAAAAAAAGAAAAAGAAAGTGTCATTTGTAATTTTTTGTGAATTTGAAGAGCTACCGCGAAGATGACACTGCACTTTTGCATGGTGCGAAGAGGGCATTCAAGTTTGGCTCACGAGCTACAAGCTAGGGCATCATGCATTGTTTATGAGCTCACTATTTGAGCACCTCATGTCCCTATTTGATTGGCCAATGCTCTATTTTTTATATTGAGTTTACATCATATATTTAGTCTTAATAAATATCTTATAAAATAACATAAAACTAACAAATACTTTGTCTTAATAAAATCTTAATAAAACAATATATTTAGTCTTAATAAAATATTATAAAACAACATATATTGTGTGAAGTGTTTGATCTCTCTTTATTTGTTTTGCTATTGATATTCACTATGTGGTACTCCCCGCTTATGATCATTTCATGAGGAAATGTCTTGATGGCTCGTGGGCTGCAAGCTAGGGCATCATACATTATTCATGAGCTCACTGTTTAATACTTGCATTGTTTACATCTTTTCATTTGGAATGCTTGATGACCCGCGAGCTTTGAGAGATAGGGCATCATTGCTATTACCTTCAAGGCATTGTGTGAAGTGTTTGATCTCTCTTTATTTGTTTTTCTATTGATATTCACTATATGGTACTCTCTGTTTATGATCATTTCATGAAGAAATGTCTTGATGGTTCGTGGGCTACAAGCTAGGGCATCATGCATTATTTATGAGCTCACTGTTTGAGCACCGACCAATCAAATAAGGACACAAGGTGCTCAAATAGTGAGCTCATAATGACATAAATAATGCATGATGCCCTAGCAAAATAGAAAAACAAATAAAGAGAGATCAAACACTTCACACAATATATGTTGTTCTATAAGATTTTATTAAGACTAAATATATTGTTTTATTAAGATTTTATTAAGACAAAGTATTTTGGGTTAGTTTTATATTGTTTTATAAAATTTTATTAAGACTAAATATATGATCATACATTAATACACTTACTATTTTGAATTTGAGCTCGGACATCATGCAATGTTATTGCTGTCATTGCATGCTTGCTGCTATTGTGCACCATATATTATTTTATACACTGTTTATTTCATTGAGACTGTGAGCTTGACATTTGTAATGTATTTTTTGTTATTGGATCAATGCTACCATGTTGTTGAGGCTGTAGATACATTAAATCACCACTGACATTCTATTTTGATAGCATCAATATAACAAACAGAGCACCGACCAATCAAATAGGGACATCAGTAAGACATTTAATGCATTATTACTTCATCATGATGATAAAAATTTCATTGGCTCAAAGCACATAGAATGTGGGTAGATGCATTGAATCACCACATGCCTTGGTTGTTATTGGTCTATGAAAGGTTTTGGTTTGCCTTTCCCAATTAAGATGTCATTAAGATTCAAAAGGACTATAGTTTTGGTGAGGGCACCTAGGTAGGGCTGTTTGGTACCTAGTGTTCCTAAATTTTGGCTTGTAGTGGCCTTAGCCAAGCCACTAGGTTAGGGAGAATCCTATTTGGTCTCTCTAGGTGTGCTAGCTAGTGTTTGTTCTTCTTTGTTCTTTTGAGTCCTTGGTGTGTCTTTTGGAGCCTGGTTGCAGCAGTCTTAGCCAACTTTTCTAGGTTGCTTGTCATAGGACAGTGTTCTAAAGTTGAAAAAATGGCCTCTTTAATGTTTTAGAGGTTTGAAAATGGCCTTTATGACCCTTAATCAATCATGGATTGAGTTCTTTTCAGGTGTGTGTAGGTGGTTTGTCTATCCACCAAAAGTTGCTTGACAACTTTGAAATTTGTCATGACAGTTTTTCTTGCAAAAGCATGTAACTGGTTCAAAAGATAGCTAGCCCAATCCATGGGCCCTAACACTAAGGAGGGAGCTATTTAAGCTTTTAAAACCATAATTCAAGGCATAGGGAAGAGTGCAGTATGAAGAGCAAACTTTTGGTTGCAGTTAGACTGTGTAACTAGTTTTCCTTTGACAAAGATATACATTTTTGTGTTGACATAGGTAAGAAATGGATTGAATATCCAACTGTAATGTTTGCATGTGATGATTGTTAATGTTTTTGAATTCCTAGGATATTTATTTAGCATTTCATTTCAGTTTTGAGTTAGTCTTCATAGTTTTCTTTATTTTGGCCTGTCTCGGGTTACTATTGACAGAGCTTTGAATAATGGAGTGCTAGAGCACTCTCCCATTGTACAATCTATACGGGTCTATGGGATTTGTGTCTAGACTCCCTATAATAAATTTTGTGCAAAGGAGGGGCCCTAGAAAGTTTAGGATGTATCTATAAACTGATGCCCTAGGCAAGCTATCAATGTTTGGTTAGGGGTCAGTGTGCTGTTGCAGAGTAGATGGAGTGATTGAGGGCACTCAAAGCCTAGTTCAAATGATGTGGAGGGGAGGTAAGATGCATGATCAAGAATCTCCAATGTAGAGAGAGCTTAGGGAATTGTGGATACAAGGGAAAATACTAAACCCTCACTGTTACAGACAATGAGTTACCAAACCCTCATTTATAGCTCCATTTTTAGCAAGCCTTGTATGGACAGTATGGGAAAAGGAGACCAACAAAATCTTAAAGCCCTCCCAAAAGGGTATTCAAATCCATAATTAGTTGGATGCTTTTCTCAGAGAAATTTGGAGTTATTAGTAGAAAAAGGTCAATTAGGCCTACTAAACCTAGTAGCCTTTTTAGGCTAGACAACAGACAAAACTTTTTAGAAGGGATAGAGAGGTTCCTAGAATAGTGAACTTTATCATATTCTTGGTGTCATAGACTGAATGGAGAAAGGAGGAGTTTGAAACTTCTTAGAAGGGGACTAGGATAGCACCCTTAAGGCTAGGAGATTAGCCTCTTTGATTCTAGGAGGGCCTAGGACAAAGTTATAGCAAGGACTATGTAACATCAAGTACCCTAGTTTGCATTATTAGATTATCTTATTTAATTTGTGTTCATTTCATACAAAGATACATGTAAATGAATTTTTTTTTTTGCATCTAAAGATTACATGTATATATATGAAAAATAACTTGTATATACTATACAAGGATAATAACTTTCAGAAGAAAATGCAAGAGTACAGGCGTGCATAAGAGGATGAACATAAATAATAAGGGTGCTAGATATTGCCTGAAGTGATGAATTTTTGACCCGGGTATGAATCTAGTGTGCTCCTATGTGATCCAAAACTTGCAAAGAAAAGAGAGATGGGGGTTAGATAAAAAATATCTAAGCAATGAATGACATCCTATTATTGATCCTCATTTACAATTATGCACGTGCATAGTCAAGCCATACACTTCTGAAAGAAAAACCATGCTACAGGACATGTGCACTTAGAAGAATGTTGTAGAGAGTAAATTACTACATTTATGTCTGCATGAACACCTGGTGAGTCACTATTGTGATTTAAAGTAAAGATTATAACATCACATTATGGTTGGCAGCCCCAAGGAGGCCCCATTGCATGCAGTGAGTAAGCTACATCAAAACAAAGAGGTACACAAATCTGCATTATCTATACTAATGTCCCTATTTGATTGGATGGTGCTTTGTTTGTTATACTGCTGCTATCAAAATAGAATGGCAGTGGTGATTCAATGCATCTACAACCTCAACAACATGGTGACATCGATCCAATAACAGAAAATATATTACAAATGCCAAGCTCACAATCTCAATGAAATAAATAGTGTATAAAACAATATATGGTGCACAACAATAGCAAGCATGCAATGACAACAATAACATTGCATGATGTCCGAGCTCAAATTCAAAACACTAAGTGTATTAATGTATGATCTAATAGCAAAAACCTCATTGATCATTACCTTTCACTCCTCCATCATTATAGAAGAGATAACTACCTACAACTATATTTCATAATTCCTCCTTTGAAGTATAAATATATCAAGTATAATTATGAGTTTACATCATATATTTAGTCTTAATAAAATCTTATAAAACAACATAAAACTAACCCAAAATACTTTGTCTTAATAAAACAATATATTTAGTCTTAATAAAATCTTATAGAACAACATATATTGTGTGAAGTGTTTGATCTCTCTTTATTTGTTTTGCTAGGGCATCATGCATTGTTTATGTCATTATGAGCTCACTATTTGAGCACCTCATGTCCCTATTTGATTGGCCGGTGCTCAAACAGTGAGCTCATAAATAATGCATGATGCGCTAGCTTGCAGCCCGTGAGCCATCAAGACATTTCCTCATGAAATGATCATAAACGGGGAGTACCACATAGTGAATATCAACAACAAAACAAATAAAGAGAGGTCAATAAGTTCACACAATGCCTTGAAGGTAATAGCAACGATGCCCAGGCTCTCAAAGCTCATGGGTCATCAAGCATTCCAAATGAAAAGATGTAAACAATGCCAGTATTAAACAATGAGCTCATGAACAATGTATGATGCCCTAGCTTGCAACCCGTGAGTCATCAAGACATTTCCTCATGAAATGATCATAAATAGAGAGTACCACATAACTAGTGAATATCAACAACAAAACAAATAAAGAGAGATCAAACACTTCACACAATATATGTTGTTTTATAAGATTTTATTGACACTAAATATATTGTTTTATTAAGATTTTATTAAGACAAAGTATTTTGGGTTAGTTTTATGTTATTTTCTAAGATTTTATTAAGACTAAATATATGATATAAACTCAATATAACAAACAGAGCACCGACCAATCAAATAGGGACATGAGTTGCTCAAATAGTGAGCTCATAAAAAATGCATGATGCCCTAGCTTGTAGCCCGCAAGCCATCAAGACATTTCCTCATGAAATGATCATAAACAGGGAGTACCACATAGTGAATATCAACAACAAAAAAAATAAAGAGAGATCAAACACTTCACACAAACACTTCACACTTCACATCAAACATACACTTCTAAAATGAACTATGCTACAGAACATGGGTGTGTGTTAATGTGATTCAAAAGCTATTATGGAAGATTATTTTATTATTGAGATAAGGATATCTTAATTCTACAAGAATAAATGTTTTGAAAAATATTTAAATTTAATTTTGACAATAACATGAGGAGTGAATATATTTGAAGCTTCAGTGAGACTTCATACCACACACTATTCGTAGATTATGTTCAATGCGTTATTTACGCTTGTATTGGTGGAAAAACTCTTGAAAATGCACAAAAGAGATTGCATTCAACCATGTTGTTTACATGACACATGCTGTTTACCTCCAACCTAAATTAGTGTTGCATAAAAATCTGTGAATGGTGTGTGGTACGAAGCTTCGCTCAAGCTTGAAAATGATAAGCATTATGATGTTGAGGTGTGGTGTGGTAAGCACAAGTATAGTTTCCCGTAAGCTACTATTGGTATAGTTTTTTTTTTTTTCAATAGTTGCAGAATCCAGCTTCTCCTATACTTACACGTATGTATACATTTTGGGCTTGGTTTTAATGTCATGTAAACTTGAGTGAAATAGTAATAATATTTAAGAGCAACAAGTATGGCATTTTAAACAAGTATGCATATACATTATATAACAAGAGTGATATATTTTAATAGAAACACTTAATGAGATGGATGCCTATATAAAAAGAGGAGTGATATATTTTAATGGCAATGGACATAGAAATTGCAGTGAAACTCTATAATTTATTATTGTAAGTGGACATAGAAATTGCAAAGTAGTAGGATGATTGTAAGTGGACATAGAAATTGTAGTGAAACTCTGTAATTTATTATGGCTCAGTGTTGTATATCCATAGTCAATGTCTATTTAAACTTTAGGATGATACTTATATGATGGCTTAAGTAAATTGTTCTTACCTTGAGACTAGTACACCATGTGATATGAGGATGGTTGTTATAATAGCAATTGTGTGTCTATGGGATACTTTTATATTTTGTATTAAATGATGATAGATACAAATGGATTTCTTCCTTTTGCAACAGTTTATATTCTGATACTTATATCTTGAATTTTCAAATGACCAATGAGTGATAATTTCAAAAGTGTATCATAATTAAAGGCATGTGAATTCATATTGTACTTAATCTGAATGCCACTATGTAATATTTTTACTTATGATATTAATCTTAATATATACCTATGAAGATATCCCTATTTTATTATTGATGTCCCTATTTACATCTTTTCATCAAATGACCCAAAAACATCAAGAATGGTCCTATATAGTCACTAATAGCCAACTTTTAGAAGAATATGAATGAATGCAAAAATACATAAGTGGATGAACATAAATAATGAAGGTACCAGAAATTGCCAAAATTAATGAAGTGTTGACCCGGGGTTCAATCCAGTATGCTCTTGTATGATCCAAAACCTACAAGGAAGGAAAATATGGGGTTAGATCCAAAGGATCTAAGCAATGCCTAGCACCATATTGCCAATCCTCATCTACAATTATGCATGTGCATAGTCAAGCCATACACAAACTCAACAACATGTTAGCATTGATCCAATAACAGAAAATACATTACAAATGCCAAGCTCACGGTCTCAATGAAATAAATAGTGTATAAAACAATATATGGTGCACAACAACAACAAGCATGCAATGACAACAATAACATTGCATGATGCCTGAGCTCAAATTCAAAATAGTAACTGTATTAATATATGTTTGCATTATGCCAGATATTAAACAGTGAGCTCAAGAACAATGCCAGTATTAAACAGTGAGCTCATGAACAATGTATGATGACCTAGCTTGCAACCCACGAGCCATCAAGACATTTCCTCATGAAATGATCATAAACGGGGAGTACCGCATAGTGAATATCAATAACAAAACAAATAAAGAGAGATCAAACACTTCACACAATGCCTTGAAGGTAATAGAAATGATGCCCTAGCTCTCAAAGCTCACAGGTCATCAAGCATTCCAAATGAAAAGATGTAAACAATGCCAGTATTAAACAGTGAACTCATGAACAATGTATGATGCCCTAGCTTGTAGCCGGCAAGCCATCAAGACATTTCCTCATGAAATGATCATAAGTGGGGAGTACCACATAGTGAATATCAACAACAAAACAAATAAAGAGAGATCAAACACTTCACACAATGCCTTGAAGGTAATAGAAGCGATGCCCTAGCTCTCAAAGTTTGCGGGTCATCAGGCATTCCAAATGATAAGATGTAAACAATGCAAGTATTAAATAGTGAGATCATAAATAATGTATGATGCCCTAACTTGCAGCCCATGAGCCATCAAGATATTTCCTCGTGAAATGATCACAAATAGGGAGTACCACATAGCAAATATCAACAAAAAATAAATAAAGAGAGATCAAACACTTCACACAATGCCTTGAAGGTAATAGCAATGATACCCTAGCTCTCAAAGCTCATGGGTCATCGAGCATTCCAAATGCTAATTAAGATGTAAAAAATGCCACTATTAACAATACTATTGTAGACACCGAAAAATCCTTCAGAAAATAAATTATTTTTGTTTTCTGAAAATCTTTGATGACATCATCATTTATTAATTAATTATTTATTTAATTAATTAATTTATTTTTATGGCATTAAATCCCTCTCTCTTAATTAAAAATCTTTAATTAAGGAATCTAGCCTAAAAATGTCATTTGGACATTATCCCTAATTTATTAATTATTTAATTAATAAATTGACCAAAAAACCTCAAAAATAAATTAATTTATTTTTAATTTATTTTTTATCCCAAACTTGGCCAATTTCCTCTAGACCACTAACCTCTTCCAAAATCTTCTAATCCCTTCTTAATTTCGATTAAAAGGTTAATCCCATCTTTTCTAACCCTAATCCCAAGGTTAAATATTTAATTAAGGTTAAATATTTAATTTTCATATTTATTGAAAATATTTTAATAAATATTCCTAAAACTTAAGCTTTTGGAATGAATAACTTTTATTCCATGAAACTAAGGAGAAATCTAGACTCTTCTAGAATCTTCTCAAATCCACCCTCTTCACCCTTCCTAATCCTTTTCTTTGTCCTAATCTAATCCTAATCCTACCCTTAAACCTTTGTGCAATCCTAACCAAGCTTAAGACTTTCCTAAACCAAAGCAAAGTCTTTCCTTCCAAATATCTCAACCACAAAGCATTTATTGCTTCCCCAAAGTCTTCAAAGCCTCTTAAAGCCCATTCATTGCTCTTATAAGCATTTATTTGGAGAGTTATGAGCTTGGAGCCCCCTTTGTTGACTCTTCTTTGCCCTTCCCTTCATCCACTCACCTTGTGACATGTGTCACCTCCTGATTGGCTGAGAACTAGCACAATCCATGTGCTTCCTTTTGAGTGAATCTTGGCCTCTCTTAAGGATTTCAATCCTGGCCATTCATTCCTCCTACCCCAAGCCTTTAGAAATCTTATAAATACCCTCACTTCCTAAGGCAAATCATCTCTCAACTCTCAAACTCAATAGAAAAGTTATAATGTCATTTTCATTCTAGCATAAGCATAAACTCATTATTTTAGATCATTTTCAAGCTTAAATCACATCTAAATTAGCTTAAATGGATTAACATAGATTCATTTCTTGTTTTAATCTTAGTTCTTTCATTTAGCTTTGCATATTTGTGTGATCTTGAAGCCTTTGAGGCAAAATAGGTTCCTCATACCTATTTTGTGTCATTTTGGGTCTTCTTGATCCTCAAATCATTTATCTTGCATGCTCCAAGTGCTTGAGTTTGCACACCCACATCCATTTATATCTAAGCATATCAAACGGTGCATGGGCGCACCCGTTTTAGGCTTAAACTGAGGTGGCTTTGATTTTAGTTTGTTTACCTTTGAATTTGATTTGATTATATGCCATGATGTTTGCTTGTCTTTGGCCTTCGAAACAGGTTTAGGTGCACTCTCAAATCCTAGTCTACATTCTGGCACGCCCGGTGGGACTCAAACCACAATCATTTTGATGAAATTATGCTTTATATGCTTGTATTTTGCAGGAAATAAAGAAATGTCGCCTTCATGAAAAGAAATGACGCCTACAGCAATTAAATGTCGCCTTCAAACAAAGAAATGTCACCTTCAACAAAAGAAATGTCACCTACAAACAATCCAGTCACGCCTTCATGAAATTAAATCATGCCTTTGAGGAAAGAAATGACGCCTGTGAACTCTGTTTTCACGCCTGCATAACTGAGAATTTCCTGTTGTCGGCAATTTCTGTTCCGTCTTAGAATTCTTCTTCTGTCGCCTGCACGTAAAGAAATCACGCCTGTAATAAAAGAGATCACGCCTCTGGTTTTTTTATCTGTCACCTTTTGAGGTACAGAATGTCGCCTGTAGGAATTAAATGTCGCCTCTGAACTTTCTAGCGTCGCCTATAAGCTGGACAGTGTCGCTTTTGGTTTTTGTCTTGAGTTGCTTAAAGACTGGTTTTTTTCATTTATTTTATTACAGCAAAGGTCAAACTCAATCTTGAATGAAACTTAAGGAAATGAACTTAGGTCCTAGAGTGTCATTGTCAATTTGAAAAGCAAACCAAATCTCGAATGCACTAAAGGAACAAACAACTCTATTCCCTATCTCGTTTCAAATTCCAAAGCAAGCAAACAAATTCAATCTTGAGTGATCTAAGGGACAAAACAAAGCTTTTTTAAAGTTCTTAAATCAACTCGCTAATCAAATCTTGAATGCACAAAAGGAAAGAACTTGCAACCGTTCAAAGCATTTACATTTTGAGGAAAAGAACAAATCAAAATCTAATCACGAGTGTCTTCATTTCAAAGTTCAAACATCACTTAATCAAATTGGGAAAATGAACAAAATCTGCTTGATGTGCATGTAGGAGTTTTTCAATTTTTGCATAATCCTTGTTAGAGTAAGCAACGTGGAACATTTGAACTTGGACAAGTTCACCTGTTCTGCTTTTAGCGAGGCCTGTCCAAGGAGAAGCGCTTCCTCTTCGGAGAACGACCTCAAACTGGTATCCCCCCCGGCCGGTATACAAATAAGTGAATACCAAAAGAATCACTTACATCTCCTAATCGCCGGGCGTTCGTGCCAAACACGTGTCTGGGGATGGTAAACATTCCTCTCCCCCAGCATAATTGGCAAGGCTCTTAAGTGAGTCACGGATGATCAGCAAAACTGGGTATGGAGACACCACGGAACTATTAAAAACCTGATAAAATAGAGGCTACCCTATCTACATCTGAAAGTATCAAAATCCTTGTGCAAGGACCGATTCCAAGGGGTTTACCGGGTCGCCTCAAGATTACTCACCATTTGTATTCCCTTCTGGGGGATACCAAGCTGTGGGCAAGCGATTTTGATACTCACCTTCCTTAGGTAGATCTGTTTGAAGTGCTTGACAGTCAAAGACTCCGTGAAAACACTTGTTGAAACATACACTTTCAAAGCTTTGTCAGAGTCAGTTGCCTTTGTTTGTATCCCACAGGGTTGCTTTGTCCCTTGCGGAGATTGCTTTGACTTTAACCTTTGCCATTGGAAACCTTTGCCTCAAAATCAGAAGCCTCTTTTCCAAAGTGATGCCCAGCAAGAACAAACATCGTAAAGCAAAGTTGCCCAAATCCCAAGCCTATCAAGAGCGAAAAGTTATCAAGAAAAACACCAAAACTTATCAATCCATTATCCAAGCAACCCAAGCAGAGGAGAAGTCCCAAACCAGACTTGAGAACATTACCCATAACGCCCGCATCAAACAGTTCACCTTCCCTTTCCGAGTTAACCATCACTTTGTCAACCTTGAGCCAGAAGATTAGCCTTTTCCTTGTTCATGTCTTTTTCCATCTTCAGATCTTGAAATCTTGTCTCCAACAGCCTTGCATCTTAGTTTCATCCTAGTTTCACCCTTTGCATCAGCATCAAAACCTTAGTTGCATTTCAAAACATCATAAAGTTGCATTTGCATTCATCTTCCTACCAGCATTCTAGAATCAATCCTTGTCATTTGCATTATCCCTTTAGATAGAGCATTGTCCCTTCACCCTTCAATACCTTTTCCACCAGCATCCCCCATCAGCTTTCCATATCTTTCCAGCAGATCCACCATCTTTTGTTCCAAATCCAGAGATCCACCAACACTTAGTGTTCTACCCTTTTGAGTTGTTCCTATCCCTTATCCAAGATCAGAGACCATCATCTTCTTTTTTGGCACAACGTGTTGTCATAAAGAAATCAAACCTTGTCCTTGCATAGCCATCATCTCGAGCAAGAGATTGGAGTGTATTGATAAGAAACTTGTTGACCGAAGATCATCAGTCTATCTTAGGTTGACCCCATCATATCTCTGATCCTCCATTTGGGAAAAATAGCAGCTTATTTGTTGACCACTTAGTAATCTTTCACCAACTTTCCACCAGCAACCTATCTTTCCTCCACCATCTTGATCCATATCAGTTCCATCCAGCTTCCATCATCGCCATCTTGATCCCTATCTTTGCATTGCATCCTAGAAAGTCATCATCTTTAGAAGTTCATCAAACTTTGCATCCATCAACATCTTTTAGCCAAACATCTTGCATACATTTAGCACTTGCATCTCCATGCCTGTTGAGACCAGATCTCGAAAAAGAAGAAGCATGAATCCTTATCCACCAACAACCTCATCTGATCCCAAACTTTTCACCAACGCCATGATGACCTACAATCCCCACATCCAAGCCAGTAACCCATGTGAAGATCCAAACATCCCTTCATCCCCCTTGGCAAACCAAGCATTTGCAAATCCTCCAGAAAGCCCACCAGCAACCAATGCCCTTGTACCGCAACATCAACAAAGCATGTTTGCCCACTATCTGCCAGAAAGTACCTCCATCCCACCATCTCTCTATCTACACATCCCCATCAAAACTATCCAAGTTCCAGCACAAGCGTATTCTCCGTTTGTCCAATCATTCCCTGATCCTATCATGCAAACACCCCAAGAGCTTTCCACCATTCCCCTTTTCTTGCAAGGAAGCCTCGCCAGTCCCGTAACACAAGTTGCAGCACCATCCGCTCCACCTCATACCCCTTTTGCTTCATCATCTGCTATGGCTGCCCAAGCCCAAAACCAACACTTAAACCAAAGTCAGCTTCCACCTCTCACGCAAGCTTTCACACCAAAAGCTTCGCCACCATCCACAAGTCAAGCAACGCCTTTCACCATCAAAGGAGCACCATCACCCTTCACCCCCCAAGCACCTGTACCTTCTTCTTTGGGGTTAGCGCAATCGCTCCCCATTCCAACCTCATCCTTCTCTTGGGTGTTTCCTTCATTTTCCTCCTCACAAGCATCCGCTCAACCACAACCTCAACAAGCTCCTCTCTCTCAACCATCATTCATGTCCCAAGCTCCTGTTGCTCCTACCATTCCATCATCCGCTGCAGTGCACCCTAACACAAGCTCTTAGTGGGGCCTTACACAAGAAGAAATGAAAGCATGGGGAATTCCATCTCAATCCCCTACATCTATGGTTGCAAGTCAAAAAACTGCCTTCACCCAAGTAACACAGCAGCAACTACCCCAAACATCGCCAGCTTCAAGCTATTCGTCCCAAATCCCAAATACCTTCCAGCAAGTTCCACCACCTCAACAGCCAACTTTTCCCAGCTATCTTACCCCATCACCCTTTGCTTCTAGCTTCCCCACATTTGTTCCACCTCTAAGTAATGCAGGCATGCACCCAGCTTATATCAGCCAAATGCAAAGCCAACCTTAGCAACTACCACCATCATACCCGCAAGCAGCATCATTCCAACAGCCTCCCCCACAGCAACCACATGTCCCCTTTCAGCAAACACCCATCATTCCTCAACAATAGCAAGTCCCTTGCTATCAGCCTCAGCAACAAATCCCTATCATCCCCCAGCAACAACAAGTTCTCACCCATCAGTTACAATAGCAAGTTCCAAATGTCCAATATCAGTAAGCAGTCCCACAACAACCGTCAGTTCAACAACAGCAAGCAGCCCAACAACATCAAGCGGTTCCATATCATTTACCACAATATCCCCCTATGCCACACTAGCAATATCCCCAACAACCATTGCCCCAAAATCAGTTCCAACCTATTTATCCACAGCAAACGCCATATCTAGTTCCACAGCTTCCATCACAAGCAGAAGTCCTAGTTCCCTCGCCACTCAATGCTGAGTGGGAAGCAATGAAAAATGCTCTAAAAGAGCTACAAAGTGGAACAAAGAATAAAACATACAAGTTCAAAGAGGTGTGCTCATATCCCTTCGATCGATCCATAGCAACTATCCCTTTCCCCAAGCATTTCGAGATGCCCAAGTTCGACAAGTATCGATGGAAAGGAGATCCAGTAAACCATATCAAAGAGTTCTATATGGCGTGCCAAGAAGTAGCTTACAGTGATAACTATCTCCTGCGCCTGTTTCCCAAAAGCTTGGGAGGAACTGCTATTGAGTGGTTTTACAAAATACCACATGGAACAATAAAAACCTTTGCTGAACTCTCTGAGAAGTTCATCACACACTATGCCCATAATGTGGAGAATGAGTTGTCCTTGCTAGACCTATGCAACTCAAAGCAGAAAGACGGAGAAAGCCTTGCAGAATACTTGCAAAGATGGCAGAATCTTACAACCAGGTTATCATATCAGCCGCCAGAGAAGCATCTAACAAAGATCTTCATTGATAACCTGCATCCAAAGCTATCCCATCACATGCGAATGAACTGTCTCCAAACATATCAAGACATCAAGAGCAAAGGCATAGGCATCGAGAAAGCTCTCCTAGACGAAGGCACTATTCGTCACTTCAAGGATGATTCCAAGAACAAACCCAACAATGATAAATCTCGTTACTGGAATCGTAACAAAAATGTTGTTACAGATGGAGCCACTGACACTAAAAATGTACAATTCATTGTGGCTAGTCCTACACCAGCTCAAACATACCAACCGCCACAAGCACTCATCTATCAGCAACCCCTAGCTCCTGCATATCAAGCACCTATTTATCAGCAGCCTCCTCAAGCTCATCAACCACCTGTGCAACAGTATCAGCAACAATACCAACAGCAGCAGCCAGCACGTCAAGGCAATCTTGTTAACGCAGTTAACATTGCCCCAAGGCAGAACAAACCCAACAATTAGAACAATCCAAAGAGGACTTTCACACCTTTGGGTGAGCCTCTGGATCAGATCTTTTATCGGCTAGCCAAGGCAAATATGATCACATATCCGCCCATCCCACAGAAGGATGACAATGCACCAAAGTCTGATTGGTATAAAGAACATGAATACTGTGATTACCATCGTGTGAAGGGGCACACAACATTGAAGTGCATGCGGCTTAAGCACTACATCCAGGATCTCATCGATCGCAAGGAAATCCAGGTCGATGCACCAACTCAAGCTTCACCCAATGCCGGTTTGCAAATATATCAAAATGTGTTCCCTTAACACGATACCGGGAAGAATCAAGCCAACGCCAATCAGCCCCAAAATCGTGGCAAAGGCAAGCAAGAAGATCACACAGCGGCCTTCATCAACTATGACAAGTATGTCAGATGCATAACTCAAGTTGAGCCCATCCAAGATGAGCCCACCATCAATACCATCCACGTCAGAGGGCCGGATCGACAATGTGCTGCAACTACCCGTAGTGGTAGGATAACTGTTTTCGGTGCTCCTCCGAGATCAGCTGCTCCTCCAAGGCCAACATCTACTGCATCCACAGCACAGTCTAACACCAGGCCAGCATCAAATGCACGCGCAACACAACATAATGCACCAAGAGCACAATACAATATCATAGAGCATCTTGGGAACATGCCAGCCCAAATATCTATCTTGGATTTGCTCCGCACATCACCCATCCATCAGGAGATCCTGGACAAAGCTCTAAAAGAAGGCCATGTCCCCATGGACATTAACACAACTCAGTTTGAAACTCTTGTGGGACACCTATCAGCAGCATGTGCCTTGTCCTTCAAAGAATCTGATATACCAGATGTCGCTCCTGACCATACTCTCCCTTTTCGCATTGCTGTCATGGTCAGAGATTTTTCCATCAAACGAGTTCTAGTGGATAATGGCTCAGCCCTCAACTTGTGCATATTAAAATTCATCAAGAAGATCGGGTTCACGGAGGCCGACATACAACATGAGATGATCACTATTAAAGCATATGATAACTTGGAGCGTACCTCTGAAGGTACTATGACTTTGCCTATCCAGCTAGGCCCAGCAACGCAAGATACTCTCTGCCATGTTGTTGATCTTGACCTACCGTTCAATATCCTCCTCGGTCGTCCATGGATCCATTCCATTAAGGCCGTACCATCTACTTACCATCAGTGCATCAAGTTTCCACATCAAGGCACTGAGGTTACCATCCACGCTGACCCTAACCCCTTCGCATACTGCCTTGCGATGGAAGCATCTTTCCCTCATTCTACTCATTGTCCTGGAACTGATATTGGTACTTCTATTGCTAGCTCATCCCGATCCCATCGCGATCCAGAGACCATCCTCTCTTCCACCTTATCATCCATCAAGATCAACAACCAGGGTTGTGGTGAATACAACCTCAGTGATGCATTTGCTGTAGGAGCTCTTCCACGTGATCCACATACTCAAGGGTGCCCAGATCACCAAAACAAGCCTGTTGAGGAACATTATAAGCTCAAGAAAATTGGAAACATGACTTTTGAGTCTCATGGTACCATCAGTAGCAAAGAAATGGATCCAGATATTAACAAATGGTTATACAAAGATCCCCCATCACGTGACACACAACTTCTTGAGTACTTCAAAGAGAAATACCCAATCCCCTACAAAAATGTCACAGAACACTATAACTATCAAGGTGGTGGTCTAGGACCACAAGAGGACGGAAATTTGTTTCCTATCATACCATCCCAGAACCCAGAACAGCAAGGACTTGGCTTTAATACCTCTCGCCTGCTTGAACAAGAGCCCAATACCACAACTGTGGACACTAACATGACCAACGTGAACTTTTCGAATAGCCAGGATGACCTCGTGGAAATCGAAGACATCCCCGAAGAGAAAGACATCCGATCCTACGACGATATCTTTGCTGACGACACCCTCCTGGGGACTTCTGTTCTCCAACAACTCTCCATTAACCTCATAGATCTTCCCCTCACAAACCCTGACCTCATAGATTGGGACCAACCAAGCATTGCACACATCGATGAGTTCCAAAGCGCACAAGCACTCCTAGAATTCATGGGGGCATTAGATCCAGCAGTCAATCAGGATCCAACATCAACCTCTGTCTATCAGCTTCACCCAAAAGGATATTTTGGGGAAGAGGCAAGCTTTAGTTGCAAAAATGAAATAGCAAAAGAACATCATGAGTCTTTATGTGAAAACCCTTCTGGGGCACATTCTGATTCCAAAATAGTAAAAATAAAGGGCGTATCTTCTAGTGAAAACCTGGCAATTCAGGTGCTAGAAGATGAAGCCTTGCCTCTTCCCCCTATCCAAGATTATAGACCAGAGTAGTCACCGATCATCATAGAGGAGACCAAGCCAATCAACTTGGGAACAGAAGAATGTCCAAGGATCACCTACATTGCAGTCAACCTAACAGAAGGAGAAGAAATCGCTCTCAGTGCCTTGCTCAAGGAATCCATTATCAACTTTGCATGGTCATACGCCCATATGCCTGGGCTTGATCCAAACCTTGTTGTTCATCATCTATCAGTAGATCCAAACGTCAAGCCAGTAAAGCAGAATCTAAGGAAAATGCATCCAAAGGTAGCATTGCTCGTCAAAGTAGAGCTTGAGAAGCTCCTCCAAGCTAAGATCATCAGAGCAATATATTATTCAGAGTGGATCTCTAACATGGTGCCAGTCACAAAGCCTTCTGGCGACATCAGAATCTGTACTGATTTCAGGGACTTGAACAAGGCATGTCCTAAGGATGACTTCCCATTGCCAAACATAGACATGCTTGTAGACCTCACAGCGGGTCACGAAATGCTATCACTCATGGATGGATTTTCAGGCTACAATCAGATTCATATAGCAGAAGCAGATCAACATAAAACAACATTCACAACCCCATGGGGTACCTTCTGCTACAACATGATGCCATTTGGGCTAAAGAATGCAGGGGCCACATATCAAAGAGCAATGACAGCGATCTTCCATGACATGATCCACAAGATCCTTGAGGACTATGTGGACGATATCCTTGCAAAATCCAGAACAAGAGACGAGCACCTCAACATCCTAGAGCGTGTATTTGATTGTCTGAATCATTATGGCTTAAAGCTTAATCCTAAGAAATGTGTCTTTGGTGTTACATCTGGTAAGCTTCTAGGCTTCATCGTCTCTAGACGAGGCATAGAGATCGATCCTAAAAAGGTAAAAGCAATAACAGAGATGCCTCCACCAAGAAATCTCAAACAGCTCAGAAGCCTACAGGGCAAGCTTCAATTAGTACGACGATTCATCTCTCAGCTAGCAGATAAGTGCCAACCATTCTCACATCTCTTATGCAAAGACACCAACTTCAAGTGGGATCCCATATGTCAAAGAAGCTTTGATAAGCTCAAGGAGTATCTAGCTAATGCTCCAATCCTAGTACCACCGGTTTCAGGATGCCCATTCATCCTTTACATCTCAACAACAGCTACAGCACTAGGGGCACTCCTAGCACAGCATGATGATGAAAATAGAGAACGAGCTATCTACTACATCAGTCGCACTCTTGTGGGCTATGAGCTTAACTATTCACCCATGGAGAAAGCATGCTTAGCAGTGGTCTTTGCCACTCAAAAACTTAGACATTACATGCTTAGCCACACAATCAAGCTCATATCAAAGGTGGACCCTCTTAAGTATCTGTTATCAAGGACAACCCTCACAGGCCGTATGGCAAAATGGGTCATGTTACTTAGCGAATTTGACATTCAGTATGTAGATCGCAAAGCAATCAAAGGGCAAGTCATTGCCGATCAACTAGCAGAAGCACCACTGGTGGATGCCTATCCACTAATCATGGAATTCCCCGATGAACACTTATGCATGATTGAAGAGCAGCCCATGTGGAAACTATACTTTGATGGTTCCAACACATCCCATAGCTCTGGGGCAGGAATCCTATTCGTCACACCTCAAGGTGACTATATTCCAAAATCATTCAAGTTGGGATTCCCCTGTACCAACAATATTGCAGAATATGAGGCACTCATCTTAGGTCTCAAAACAGCTATCCAATGGAACATCATAGAATTACAAGTATTTGGAGATTCACAGCTGATTATCAAACAAGTCCTAGATGAATATCAGACAAAGGATGACAAATTGCTACCCTACAAGCAACTGGTGGATAAATTGAAAGAGCATTTCTTACATCTACAATTCAATCAGATCCCAAGGCTTCAGAACAAAGCAGCAGATGCAATGGCAACCATCGGATCCTTATTGGAAATACCACGAGACGCATCACAGTATGAATTTCTAGTCGAGCAGCTACATTCACCAGCTTATGAGAACGCCGATGCAGACATGGTGTGTGTCTTGGTTGGTCCCCAATCCCCATGGTACCATGAAATCCATGCATATCTAAAAAATGGTATCATATCTCCCCATCTCACCAATAACCAACGCCAAAACCTTATTCGCAGAGCTTCCCGCTACACTCTTGTAGCCAACACCCTATATCGTCGTGGGTATCACAATGTCCTATCTAGATGTTTAGACTCAAACGAGGCCGTCCTGACCTTACAAGAAGTTCATGCTAGAATTTGCGGTGCCCACACGAGTGGCATGGTTCTAGCAAAGCAGCTACTTAGAGTTGGATATTATTGGCCAACAATGGAACATGATGCGTGTGAATTTGTCAAGAAATGTCTCCCATGTCAACAGCATGCCAATTTGATACATGCACCAGCACAGGATCTACAGCCTATTGCACCACCGTGGCCTTTTTCATGTTGGGGCCTCGACCTCATTGGCTTGATCACCCCCCTCTCTTCGGATGGACACAAGTATATCATAACAGCCATAGAGTACTTTACCAAATGGGTTGAAGCGATTCTGCTCACCCTAACCACTGGCATCCAAATATCCAAGTTCATCCTCTACCATATCATTTGCCGCTTCGGCATACCATCTACCATCTTCACAGACCATGGCACACCTTTTGAAAACCAGCATGTGGATGATCTATGTGCCAGACTCCACATCCATCACCGTTTCTCCAGTCCATATTTCCCTCAAGGAAATGGCCAAGCTGAGGCAACTAACAAAACTATCTTGAAAATCCTCAAGAAGGTTGTCAATGATTCTGGTCGTGACTGGCACCTCCAAATCAATCCTGCCCTCTGGGCCTACCGCACTTCTTATCGCACTCCCACAGGCACCACCCCATACTCTCTTGTATATGGTGCTGAAGCCGTTCTACCGATCGAGGTTGAGCTCCCATCCTTGCGCGTCTCCATGAAGAACTATACAACTGATGAGGACTATCGTGTGGCCCGGCTCACACAGCTAGATCTGCTAGATGAAAAGAGACAGCAAGCTTACGATCACCTGGTTGCATACCAGAATCGACTCAAAAGGAGTTATAACAAAAAGGTTCATCCTAGACAATTCCAGGTTGGTGACATGGTCCTTAAAGAAAATCAGAAGGTCCTAGCAAATAGAGAAAAGAAAGGCAAGTTTGAGCCTACTTGGCTAGGCCCCTATGTTGTCACCGCATCCTTTGGCTCTGGAGCCTATCAGCTATCAACACCAGAAGGTGAGCCCTTGAATGATCCTATCAACATCATCCATCTGAAGAGGTTCTATGCCTGAACCTGATCCTGCATATATCAGAAAATCCAAAAACATTCAAAAAAGCAAAAAAGCAAAAAAAAGCAAAAAAAAGAAAAGAGAGAGAAAATAATCGTCCAAACGGTGAAAACTTGGCAATTCAAGCACCTTGGACAAGTATGTTGGTGAAAACCTGGTAAACAGGTGCCAACATAGTAAATTGGGCTATTTATCTATTCAGTTGTCCTTTCAGCTACCGTCCTCTTCCTCCATCCATAACAGATCTCCCAGCAGTTCCATCTCCCCTAAGCATTCGGCTTCCATCTTCCTCCAACCCATCTGCAATCCATATCCTGTTCCAAAGCTTTGTACCATATCTTGTACCATATCCTTTTCCCTTTCCTGTACAGCGCATTCCTCACTGTATATATCCTTCTTGTCTTCGTCCTAGTGAGAGTCCCGCTGAGTGTGATCTTCCTATCCCCAATCCTGAGCTTCTGTACATATCCCTTGTGCATATCGTTCCTCCTTGTTGTACATAACCTTTGTCCGTCCTGCAGCAGCATTTGATCAAATATCTTGTCCCATCCCCAGCCTCAAAAAACTTTTAGCCCCACTTGGGCCTTGTGCTTCAGCAACATCAATTGTCGACTTATCCTTGCTCATCCTGATTATTCCTTGAACTTCAGCTTTTGCCAGCGAACAACTACACTTATTCTCTCACCAACCCATGGGTCCTTGAGGATATATCATTCCTCCTGTCCGACCTAATCTTCCATCCTGGTCCTTGAGGATATATCATTCCTCCTGTCCGACCAATCTTCCCACCATCAATCAAACCTAATCTCTCTCCTTGGAAAAGGATGTCTTTTTGGAGTTATCATTTTGATCTTGGATTTTTGTCCTTTGGGTCTTGTTAATCTTTTTGGCTTCTCCTTATCCCACCAGGGTCACCACGATTCATTATATCACGGTGTGCTGCGTGTGCGGATAATCTGGGGCAAGGTCTTTTGATCTTTCACTTCTGCCTGTGAGTCAGTTGTGTGTTTGTGGTTCCTTCAGCATCGGTTCCGCCATGTCACCTCTGCGCTTCATGTGTGATGTTGGGGCAACCCTGTGTGTTTGTTTAGCGTCAGTCCTTGTCAGTCCTCTGCAACACTGGTGACAAGGCCTCGTGATCCCAGTATCCTTGGCAGGTCTCTAGCATTGCTATATTAAATCTAGGTTGTGCACTCCCATTTGCACTTGGAGCTATCTGGTCCCTTGCATTTATCATATAGATTAATCTTGCATCTTTGCATACAGCTGCATCTTGCATCTTGCATATCATCCATATTTGTTCTTAGAAGTGAGGTTATTTATCTCCCCTTTCTTCCTAGGCCTTTGCTTCCTCGTCCCGTCAGGCACACTCTGTCCCAGGGCGTAATCCCTCTTTCTCTTTGTCCCACTAGGCGCATCTTCCATGATTTTGTCCCATCGGGGCATGTTCCTCTTTCTTCTAGTCCACCCAGGCGTCATACCCTCTTCTTCTGATTCTAGCCTCGGCATCTTGTTTTCTTGTCTTTGACGCCATGCCACTTGCGGCATCGCATCAAAGAGGGGCAAAATGTAGACACCGAAAAATCCTTCAGAAAATAAATTATTTTTGTTTTCTGAAAATCCTTGATGACATCATCATTTATTAATTAATTATTTATTTAATTAATTAATTTATTTTTATGGCATTAAATCCCTCTCTCTTAATTAAAAATCTTTAATTAAGGAATCTAGCCTAAAAATGTCATTTGGACATTATCCCTAATTTATTAATTATTTAATTAATAAATTGACCAAAAAACCTCAAAAATAAATTAATTTATTTTTAATTTATTTTTTATCCCAAACTTGGCCAATTTCCTCTAGACCACTAACCTCTTCCAAAATCTTCTAATCCCTTCTTAATTTTGATTAAAAGGCTAATCCCATCTTTTCTAACCCTAATCCCAAGGTTAAATATTTAATTAAGGTTAAATATTTAATTTTCATATTTATTGAAAATATTTTAATAAATATTCCTAAAACTTAAACTTTTGGAATGAATAACTTTTATTCCATGAAACTAAGGAGAAATCTAGACTCTTCTAGAATCTTCTCAAATCCACCCTCTTCACCCATCCTAATCCTTTTCTTTGTCCTAATCTAATCCTAATCCTACCCTTAAACCTTTGTGCAATCCTAACCAAGCTTAAGACTTTCCTAAACCAAAGCAAAGTCTTTCCTTCCAAATATCTCAACC
Source organism: Chamaecyparis obtusa (assembly GCA_027943335.1). NCBI lineage: Eukaryota > Viridiplantae > Streptophyta > Pinopsida > Cupressales > Cupressaceae > Chamaecyparis > Chamaecyparis obtusa. The sequence goes on along the minus strand of BSBK01008546.1, from coordinate 1,079,555 downwards.
ACAAAGCATTTATTGCTTCCCCAAAGTCTTCAAAGCCTCTTAAAGCCCATTCATTGCTCTTACAAGCATTTATTTGGAGAGTTATGAGCTTGGAGCCCCCTTTGTTGACTCCTCTTTGCCCTTCCCTTCATCCACTCACCTTGTGACATGTGTCACCTCCTGATTGGCTGAGAACTAGCACAATCCATGTGCTTCCCTTTGAGTGAATCTTGGCCTCTCTTAAGGATTTCAATCCTGGCCATTCATTCCTCCTACCCCAAGCCTTTAGAAATCCTATAAATACCCTCACTTCCTAAGGCAAATCATCTCTCAACTCTCAAACTCAATAGCAAAGTTATAATGTCATTTTCATTCTAGCATAAGCATAAACTCATTATTTTAGATCATTTTCAAGCTTAAATCACATCTAAATTAGCTTAAATGGATTAACATAGATTCATTTCTTGTTTTAATCTTAGTTCTTTCATTTAGCTTTGCATATTTGTGTGATCTTGAAGCCTTTGAGGCAAAATAGGTTCCTCATACCTATTTTGTGTCATTTTGGGTCTTCTTGATCCTCAAATCATTTATCTTGCATGCTCCAAGTGCTTGAGTTTGCACACCCACATCCATTTATATCTAAGCATATCAAACGGTGCATGGCTGCACCCGTTTTAGGCTTAAACTGAGGTGGCTTTGATTTTAGTTTGTTTACCTTTGAATTTGATTTGATTATATGCCATGACGTTTGCTTGTCTTTGGCCTTCGAAACAGGTTTAGGTGCACTCTCAAATCCTAGTCTACAACTATGATGTAAACAATGCCACTGAAATTGAGTTAATGAGAAGACAAAACTCGAATGCCTACCTCAAGTGCCAGTGCCCTCTTCCCAAACGGTGTCGGCCTCTTCGCGCATGCCAAAATTGGATGCCCTCTTCGCGCCACATAGAAATGTAGTATTGTCTTCGCAACAGCTCTTCGAATTCACAAATTACAAATGACTCTTCCTTTTTTTTTTGTTTATAACCAAATGGGTGTCGCAATTATGACAATATCATCACTATTACGACACCGTCGGGGGCACTTGCAAAAAAAACACAAAAAACATACACAAATTGTAGTGGTGTTGCAAATTGGCATCGAAATTTGACCCCAAATGTTGTAGTGCACTGACCCCGATATCATTTTTTGACATAAATTAGCAAGTTTTCAATATTCTGATATTGAATCACGCAATACTTCACTCTTCTCTATCCTTTTCCGAAGCCTGGCTATTGCACCAGTTTCAAATGGATTCTCCAAGTTTTTCAACTACGATTTCATACATGATGCAAATTGTCTACATTGTTTTTTAAGATTAGTTGAATCTAAAAGTCCTTCAATTGGTTGTCCATTGCAATCTACATGTTTTGAAAACTCTCTAATCAATTCATCATTTTTTTTATGAAAGATATGTGCATCAGTTTTCTTATCTCCTACGTTTTTCCAAAAATGAGGAAACACACAACCCATGGCTTCAAGAATTTCTTCTCGAGGGAATATTTTATGAATCTCACTTGAAAGTTGGTAGGAAATTGACTTCAAATTATCACTAAAAGATTTAACAATCCTATCAAAATCAACCCTTTTAACTGGAAGTAGTCTGCCTTGCTTGCCCATCTTAGATTGGTGCATTGGTATTTCATATCATTTCACAAACACACATAAATCATTTTTTGCATTAAATTGTAAAAAAATCTTAGCATGATTCAAATCTGTAATTTTCTGCCACTTGAAAAAATTTAGGCTTTGAATTGTTGTCATATCTGAGTACAGAGAATCTAGGGCAATGCATGTCATTCTATGTAAACTGCTATACTCATGGATATACATAGTTCTATCTTGGGATTTGTTAACAAGTTTGTTCATTAAATCTAGCATGGGGAGAAGACTGGCTAAAGTTAATAGAATCTCTATATCACTTAAGTTATGTAACAAATTAGGAGCTTTGTCTATTGTGAAGCGTTGCTCATATATTAGTTCGATCAAGGATTGATATTCTATTAGAACTCTTTCTACTGGTCCATGTACAAAGATCCATCTGGTCTCAACATCCTTGAGAAGCTTGTTTCCTGGTGTTACTCCCTCTGAAAAAATCTTAAATTCTACAAAATGTTTAGGACTTTTGCAGAATTAAGAGTATAGATCGTGAACTAGATCTTCAACTTTTGACATAGTAGGAAAATCACTTACAATTTTATATGCTAAATTCATTTGATGGGCCATGCAATGTATGCCAAGTCTGTAAGGTGCAATACTAGTTTGTAATCTTGCACAAAGACCATTCCTTTGGCCTTGCATTACTGCAGCTCCATCAGCTCCAACAAACACTAACTTCTTGCCAATTGTCAAATCATCCATACCAACAACTTCATTCAAAACATTCTTCACTTCAAAATATGAGTTTTTTGCTATTGAATTGCCCCTCATTTTACGAACACAGAGTAGATGAGCTTGACGTACATGTTCTTTTACTATATGCACATGCATATAGACCCAAGTAGTGTTATCTACTGTAGTAACTTCATCTATGGATAATGAAATGAATCTAGAGTGTTTTATTTTCTCCTATGAATTTTTCTTTTCCACCTTAGAAAGATAATTTGTCATTTCCCATCAAACATTTGTTGACCAATGTGACATAGGATAGTGAGGAAATCTTAGAAAGGATAATAAATTACCATATTCTAAGAAGTCTCTCACTACTAGCAATTACTGCCATTCTCTTGTTATGCTATTCATATTATATGGCATACTTAACATGAAGACATTCTTCTTTTGATTTCCATCTCACTATTGATATTTCTTGTCTGTCTATGGTCTGTTTTTCATAAACCTTACCAATATGCTTTTCTATAGTGTCAAGCTTTAGCTGCAACTTCTTCTCTCTTTTATTTTTCTAGGTACAAATCTTACACCTTCATTCTATTGGTTGTTCATCATTGTTTAGGATTGCTTCAATGAACTAGTACTTTGTGTATACCAGAAATAGTATCTTCATAGGATTAGTATTGACAATAAATGAAATAGAAACTAAATAAACCACAATCGAGCAATCTATCTAAGCTAGAAATTGACAATTAAGCATCCTATGGTTCTCTAACTAAGAATGTTAATGTAATGCTCTCAGCAAGCTTTCATTAATGATAGTCCTAGAATGAGAAAGATAAATGATTAAAGCTAAAGCTAATTGTTCAATTCTAATTTGAAAGCTAAATTAAGTCTAGATTGCCTTTCTAAGCTCAAATTGCAAGAGGTTTGATGCAATTATAAGATGTGTGGTTATTAATTATGATTGATTTTGGTCTTCCTTTTATAGATTTTCCCAATGGTAGGGGTTGTAGTGTAGTTGATCATGATTAAGCCTTGGTTGAGTCTTTGGTTCCACCCTTTGAAGACAATGCAAAGTTTGTGTCCTCAAAGCTTGGGACAAGTATATAAGATGGATGGACAAGATTCTCTTTCACTTTGAGTGATTGAGATTGAATTTGGCTTGATCCATGTCAATGCCTTCTCTCAAATCCTATTGGTTGATTGAATTTCCTCTCCTTTTGGGTTGTTGAGAGTAATTAAGATTTATTAATTGATTTAATTCATTTGTTTAGCCATGTACCCCTTGAATGGGTTGAATTTGATTTAATCCAAGACTACACAATTATTTGATTTAATTGTATTTTGATTTGATTGCATTTGATTAAAAATGCTCTCAGTTTTGATTTATCTTGAATTAAGACTTGATTTTAATTCTGATTGGCTAATTATGCATTGTGATTCAATTACTTCAATTTTGTCTTAAATTTTCTTTGATTTGACTTGATTTATCATTTAATTGTCTTTGTCCATTTTTAGTTGATTACAAATGCCCCTCTTTGAGTTGATGTGTGAAGCATGTCGATTCAAAGAATATTCTGATCTTGCTTGATGATAGGTCCTGATTCATTGATGGTCGATTCTCTTATGTTTGATATGAATTTGATGCAGATTTTGATGATGTGACACTTTTGATGATGATAGTTCTAATATGATGTGATACTATGATGGTCATTTTGATGATCTTTCTATTGATGAATCCTTGATACGATGTTTGATCTCGATGTGATGCCCCATTTGATTGATCACGAAAAATTTCCTGATAAAAGCTTTCACTTTGATTTGATGATCAATCTCTTGATTCTTGATGATGTTGTTGATGTTTGATATTTCCAATAGTATGCCCCCTCAGAAATGAAATAAAATTTGATCGTTGTTTGATAATCTCAATGATATTGGTCATTTCACGTTGATTTAGTTCAATTTTTTTTAGTGAATTTTAATTTCATTTCCGATATCAATGTTTGGTCCGTTTGATTTCAAATGCCCTTACTTTGGCTAGTTTTATGATGAATTTAAGTTTTTAGGTCAATTGTGATGAAAAGGTCCTCTCTTAGGTCAAAGTTACCTCTTGTTAGGTCAAAAAGCTATATAAAGGGGTCAAAATCCCTTTTTACTATTCATTTTTACTTCCACTTTTGACTTTTGCCCTTTTTGAGCTTTTTGACTTCCCACAATGTCTATCCCCCTTCGCGAGCATCAATTTGAGAAATGCCACCGCTATCATCATCTACCTAGCTCAAGACCTCTGGTGAGTCCGTATACCTCTTCATTTTTTTAATTTATGCATTTAAGTTCAATTTTTCCAATTTTTTTTTTGATAAACAACCCTTTTTTTCACTTTTTTTCCTGAATGGGCACTTTTTCCTATTTTAATGATGCTTTTGCCTTTGAAAGTGCACTTCCACACTTTTAATGAGTGCTTTCACTCACCAAATTTATGCCCTTTTTTGCTTTTACTCTATATATGTGCGCTTTTAATCATGTTTTTCGCTTTTACAACTTTTATGAGCACTTCTACTATGTCTTTGGGCACTTTTGATTATTTTCCTGCTTTTAAAACATTAATAGGTGCTTTTAATTTTTTACGCTTTTGCACCATGAAATAGCGCTTTCACTTTGCAAATTTTTTTATATTTTTGTTCAAGTCCACTTTTTGATTTTTCAACATCGTTGATCAATTGATAGATTAAGTTCCCAATCTTGATATTCTATAACAAGTTGTGATATGTCAGTTAGGAATCATTTATAGTTGGAATGTCGTCTATTAATATAGATTCAGATGATGGGTGATGATAAAATTTCCATTCTATCTGAGTTGAAACACAAAATTTGATTGTGGTTTGATAGGTTTATAAATTTTTGATTGACTTAGGATAGTCCCATAATTTTTGATTTCAATTCTGATGTGTTTGAACTTGCTTTTTATAGGAGGATCTTGGGTCTTTACGTATTTGTGGTTCGTATCATTTGTCATGGGATATGATACCTGATTTGAGTGCTGCCGACCATCGTCATATTGCCCGGTGTGGCTTGTCGTTTCTTCTTTATCTTCCTTGATTCCAAGTGAATCGAGGTCTTATTACTACTATGGCTGAGCATTGGCACTTAGACCATAACACCTTTCATCTTCCCATGGGGGAAATGATGATTACACCTGAGGATGTCTATTACATTTTGTGGTTACCTACCTGAGGAGAGCTTGTCTACTATGATACTGTTTATGATGGCTCAACATGTCGATGAGTCTTTGGTGATCCTTCCATTGGTGATCATCATATCCAGTGGGCTCAATTCATTTCATTCCCTATTTTACCAGCTATTCTAAGTACTCTGATCAGTGGTTTCCTACATCCTAATAGGTGTGGTCATGGGTTTTCTGTTGGGTGGGGTCCCATTCTGGAGGATTTGATGGCAGAGCCTCATCGGTTTGACTGGGGTTCCTATGTGTTGGCACAACTATATCATGAGTTACACACTGTTGTATATAGACATTCTACCACTTTGACTGCAGGAGCTATTTTGTTACAGCTTTAGACTTGGGAGCATATCCCAGTGACACATCTTGTGATAGCACAAGATCGTTAGCCAGGTTGGCCTTTTGTGTGGATGTATAGTGGTATCATTATCCAGACCCACATGGGTAAGCTGGATTAATGGCGATGTCAGATTGATGACATGGATACTGTCATTTGGAGGCCTTATCTCAGATGTGAGGCTTGGCCAGAGGATGACGATGAGCTTCCTTACATGTTCTGCTCTCGTTGGATGATCGATCGCTCTACATTTTTTATAGAGAGATTCTGATTTTGTTGCATTTTCTATCAGTATGGGCATTTTCAGGATATGCCATAGGGCGTAGCTATGTATGCTTGTGTACAGGCCGAGAGGTCATTATGGGGCCCATGTGTAGACTTTGGTACAACTATACGAGAGATACAAGAGATTGGGTATCATCCTTGGTCTCCTAGGTCACAGATCATGGATGCAGGTATCACTGAAGAGTATGGTGCCTGGTTACATTGATATCCTTTTCCTAGGTTCACAGATCCTGCCGAGAGGATTCCCACCATTAAGGAGTTATTAGATGGGGATGACAATGTTGGTGGAGATAATGATGATGATGGTGAAGATGGAGATGATGGTGGAGGTGTTGGTCATGGTAGGATCAGGGGTTAGCATGGATGATGGGGTTGTCGCGGAGCTAGAGTAGGTAGAGTATAGATACCAGTGATAGTTGTTGCTTTGATTCCTCCTAGGGGTGGTGATTAGGAAAGAGGTCGATGGGTTGACATGATTTACATCAGGTGGCTAGAGATCCAGTAGATAGGCCTAGGGCTAGGTGCCAAAGGGAGATGGATGTAGGTATTGCACAGGTACTACTTGATTAGGTACAGGGTCCTCCTGCTTAGTAGGTTATTCCTCTGATTGTTCCTCTGGTTCAGGTAGCTTCTTCTGCTTCTACTTATGTTTTAGTTTCTATGCCTTCATCGTCTTCACATCCATCCTCTTTTTAGTTTATTCTATCTTTGGGTGATCCATCTTGTTCTATGCCCTCTACTTCTGTTCCTCCCCCTCAATCTTCTATGGCACAGACTCCTGCCCCAGCCTCAACATCAGATGTTGCATCTTTGCAGACTCAAATTTTAGTAGTACAACAACAAGTTTCATAGTTGAGCTCTATGATGTAGACTTTTATGGCTGCTATGAGTCAGCATGGTTTACAGGCCAGTTCTAGTCAGCCTCCAGATATTGCTCTTGGTCCTGATGGTCCCGATGATCCTAATGACTTTATCAGTTAATCTATTCTCTTAGATTTTTTCATTGTTTCATTTGCACTTTGATGTTTATATGATCTCCTTTCTATTGCTATGATCGAGACATTGGACCCTTTTTGTATCATTTTTGATCGATTGATGTTGTTTGTGTTGATACTTTGATAGCTGATGGACATTGATCTTTAGATATTGCTTTTATGATCATGTTATAAACTTTGATATCTTGTTCCTTTATGATGATGGTATGATGGACTCTGATGCTTTGTTTGATAGATTTGACTATATATGATGTCTTTATGTGTTGGATCTCTTTTTCAAGTGTTTTATGTAATATGCAGCTCTATATGATTCTATATTCTATATGCTTTGTTTTATGCTTTTCAGAATAAAATTTTTAATGTATGCATATGTCCTAATGATGGTTAAATGTTTTGTCTTATGTATGACATAGAATAGATGAATGCAATGTGTAATGGTATTACTTAATTATATTGATGTATATAATGGATAATAAATGGATGATGAATCTAATGAATGCATTTCTTTTGATATGTAAATGTGATGTATCTATGGATGTTATTCACTTGATATGAAACTGTGATGTAATGATGCAATGATCATGAGCTTTCAATGATATATGTAATATGCATGGATGGTACTATCATGTATGATGTGCATTTAATGTTGAATGATCTTAATGGATTATTTTTAACTAATGCAATGCACTTAATGTATGCACCTTAAATGAGATGAATGCAATCTAATGATAATGCCTTAATGAAATGCACTAATAATTCAAATGTTAGACACATCTAAATATATGAAAAGTTTAATGAGGATGACTTAATGCAACTTAAAAATGACCTTAATGCAATGCAAGTGAACTAATGAAATGCACTTTGTTTTTTGATTTGTTTTTGATTTCCAACACACTCGATCCTATATAGTTGTTTTTGATGATCTTTTGATTTTTTGAATTGAATACACCCCCTTTTTATTTTCCTCTTGCAAATTAAGCTAAGAAAAGAAAAACAATATATACAATGCACTTAATCTAAGATGTATGTAGCTAACTGTCATTATTCATAATTTGGAGCTTATAATCATCATTGAGCATTTTTGGATCCTATTTTAGTACAACCATCACTAGTTCAACTATGATGATATGAATACTTTTTGCACCTCTTTATTTTCTGTCCCATCTCTCTTTGGGTATGACTATCACTGATTAAAGCCAATCATGAGAGTACGAATACTGATTTTTTCAGATTCTATGTTGCAAGTGGATGTTGGTGTTATGATATTGAAGATCAAAATAACCAAGGTATCCTTTTGCGTAAATAAGCAAAAATATCAGTTTTATCCTATGTATAAGTCCTCAATGATTTTTTGATGATCACGTCCTTAGACAAATAATACATAATTTAAAACTTTGATTTTAAGACAGTCATTCAGAAATCAACAAAAATATCATCCTTTCATCATAGCTTCTCTAGTCTAAAACTTTCATCGATTCGCTAGAAAGACATGATTTCATCAATTGAGTCAACACTTAGAAAAATTTATTCCAATGTTTTTCAAATCCATATTTCAAGTGTAGTTCCATCCATTTCATACTTTTAATCCTGATAAAGATAAGGTCATGTGAGATCTTGGATCAAATTTTGTATTTTGGCTCAAATTGGATTAGAATGTAGATTTGATTAAGTGTTCCTCTTTCAAATTTGATGAATTGATTCCATGATTGAATAAAGCTTTCTTTGATGAATCCTTTCTCCTTTTGAGTAGATTGTCCCCAGTTTGAGATAATTTCATTTGTGGGACTTAGGACAATTTTCAGATTAGGTGACCAAAATCTTGAGGTATTTGCAAATGCAACTGTGGGGTTTTATTATGCAATATTTACAAGGTGACCTTCTAGGTATGTGATTGACTTGGACTTTCAATGGCGCCTGTTTACTAGGTTTTCATCGATTGAATAGATCTTTCTCTTTTTTCTATTTTTAAAGCTTTTCTCTTTTTTTGCTACCAAGGCGCCTATTTGCTAGGTTTTCACCAAGGCACTTTTTTCTCTTTTTTGGATTTTTTTGTATTTGTCTTTTTTTCAATTTTTTTTTCATATCATCAAGGTGCCTATTTTCTAGGTTTTTACCAAGACAACATCTTTTTGAGGATCATATATGAATCTTTTTGCTTTCTTCATGCTCAAATTTTCACTGTTTTTGATCTTTTCTGCTTTTCAAATGTTTTTGGTATTTTAAAGATCTCTTTTGACTATATACAATAAATATGATGCCTTCCATATAATACTCTTTATACTCTTTCATCTACCTCATGTATAGAACCTCTTTATATGTATGCTATTGATTAGTTCTTGTAGCTCTTCTCCATCACAATTTTCTAGTTTGTAGGTGCCGGTCCCAAAATTTTCAACAATGATAAATGGTCCTAACTAGTTTGCTTCCCATTTTCCTTTCTTTTCTCTTTTTGCTTGATTTTTGGGACTCTCTCGCAAAACTAGGTCACCTATTTGAAATGTTCTTGACTTGATGTACTTGTTGTAAGTCCTTGACATTCTATTTTGGTACACCTTTAAATGATCAAATGCTTGCTTCTCTTTTTCATCTAAGAGTTCTAGTTCTTGCAGCCTAGCAACTCTATAGTCTTCCTCATTATCAAGCCATGAAGAGATACCCTCAAAGATGGGAGTTCTACCTATAAAGGAAAAATTGCTTTTGTTCCAAAGACTAAGGAAAAAGGTGTAGCTTTTGTTGGCATTCTTATGCTTGTTCTATAAGCCCATAAGGTCAGGTTTATTTTGATGTGCCAATCTCTACCTGAATTGTTGACCGTTCTCTTCAAAATTTTCAAGATGTTTTTATTTGTTGCTTCTGCTTGTCCATTACCTTGGGGGTAATAGATTGAAGAAGAATGATGAATCATGTGAAACTTGGTGCATAATTCCTTTAGGTCTTTGTTTTTGAAATGCTTTGCATTATCCATTATAATAGCATGAGGTATGCCATATCTAAAAATAATATGATTAAGGATAAACAAAGATATCCGCTTTCCTGTTGCAGTTGATAAGGGTACAACTTCCACCCACTTGGTAAAGTACTCAGTTGCCGTGATGATGAATTTATGACATTCGAGGATGGTGGATAAATCATGCCTATTAGGTCTAGACCCCATTAATAGAATGACCAAGGTGTTGTCATCAGATGAAGTTCTTGTGCAGGCACATGTATCAAGTTTTCATGGAATTGACACTTTCTACAAGTTTTTGCAAAGTTACAAGCATGTTTCTCCATCTTAGGCCAAAAATATCCTTTCCTAAGAAGTTTCTTAGCTAGGGTTAATCCGTTTGAGTGTGATCCACAAATTCCTTCATGGATTTCTTGCAAGGCTACATTTGATTCCTCTTCTTCTAAACATCTAAGGATCATTCTGTCTAAACTTTTGCGATATAATATTTTAGAGATTATGGTGTATCAGGTGGGTTGGTGAATGAAACTTTTCTTTTGATTCCTGGTTTGGTCTATGGGAAGGATTTTATCTTTCAAGTAAGTGTAAATAGGTCCATACCAAGGTGATTCATTTGTAGTTAACAAGCAAATGGTATACAGGTGGGTAGGGTCAAATGCAGGTTGATCCACTTCTTCTACCAGGAATTCATATTTGGTACTCTGATTAGGCATTTGTAGAAGTGAAGCCAAAGTTGCCATTGCATTCGCTGCTTTGTTCTTTTCTCTTGGCACTTACTCAAATGTAATAAGTATAAAATACTTCTTAAGAATTTCCACCATGTTTTTTTAGGGTACCAATTTGTCATCTTTCATCTGATATTCTTCATTGACTTGATTAATGGCTAATTGTGAATCTCCATAAACCTTTAATTCTGTTACTTTCCACTCTAGTGCCAACTTGATTCCAATAACCAAAGCTTCATATTTTGCTATATTATTGGTGCATTGAAATAAAAATTTGTAGGACTTAGGGATAGTAGATCCTTGAGGAGTAATGAGAAGTATGCCTACTCCTGATCCATGATGAGTGTACGAACCATCAGAATATAATTGCCATGTTTTTTCCTCAACATTCACAATCTCTGAATCTGAGAACTCCACTTGAATGGGATGATCATCTTGAAGTGGTGCTTCTGCTAATTGGTCAGCGATGAATTTCCCTTTGGTTGATTTTCTATCAACATATTCTATGTCAAACTCACTTAGCACCATCACCCACGTTGCTAGCCTTCCATTCAATGCTGTTTTGCTAAGTAGATACTTCAAAGGGTCCATTTTGGCAATGAGCCTTATCTTGTGGGCTAACATATAATGGCATAATTTTTGTGAAGAAAAAAACACTACCAAGCATGAATGTATAATTCAGCTCGTATTTGACCAAGGTTCTACTTATGTGGTAAATTGCCTTTTCTTTTCTTGTTTCATCCTCTTGTGCTAAAAGTGCCCCCAATGAATTCTCCGTTGCTGAAATGTATAGGATAAAGGGATTGCCTCTAATAGGTGGCATCAATATTGGTGGTTCATGAGATATTTCTTCAAAAGATTAAAGGCTTCTTCACATTTTTCATCCCATTTGAAAATTGTATCTTTATGCAAAAGTTGGGTGAAATTATGACATTTTTCAGCTAGTTGGGAGATAAATCTCCTGATGGATTGGATCCTTCCTTGTAAAGATCTCATCTGAATAATTTTTTTAGGTGCTTCCATTTCCATTATAGCCTTTACTTTAGCGGGATCCACTTCTATTCCTTTTTGAGATATAATGTAACCTAGCAGTTTGCCGGATTGGACTCCAAATGCACATTTCTTTGGATTAAGTCTCACTTTGAATTCTTCTAATCTTTCAAAAATTTTTGCTACAATTAATAGGTGCTCTTTTCTTGAGTGAGATTTGGCTAATATGTCATCCACATAGCCCTCCATGAACTTATGCATCATATCATGGAATATTGTGGTCATTGCTCATTGATAGGTTGCTCCGACATTCTTCAAACCAAAAGGCATGACATTCCAGCAAAAAGTACCCCATGCACATGTAAAAGTAGTCTTATCTTGGTCTTCTAGTGCTATCTTTATCTAGTTAAATCTGCTAAATCCATCCATGAGTGAAAACATAGAGTGTCCTGCTGTTAAGTCCATAATGGCATCTATACTAAAAAGTGGGAAGTCATCTTTAGGACATGCCAAATTTAAGTCTCTAAAATCTGTGTAGATTCTGAAGGATTTGTTTGCTTTTGATACTGGCACTATATTTGAGATCCATTGTGTATAATCAATGGCCCTTATAAATCCCACTTTCAATAATTTTCTAACTCCACTTTGACAAGTAGCGCTATATGTGGATGCATCTTCCTTAGCTTTTGCTTAATAGGTTTGGCTCCTTCCTTGATATTTAGATGATGCATTATCAAATTTGGGTCTAATCGCGGCATATCATCATAAGACCATGCAAATTTGACTTGTTTTTCCTTAAAGAACTTGATGAATTCTATTCTCTCTTCGCTAGATAGTGATGCTGCTAGGTGGATGATCTTTGGCTCTATTTCTGATCCAATATTTATCTTTTCTATGGGCTCAATCAAGATTGGAGATCTTTCCTCATAATGTTTTGGTAGAGCATCCAAAATCCCTTCCTTAGGTTCCTCAGTTGGTTTTTCACCTTTGGAAACATCCTTTATTTCTTAATTTTTTTCTTCTTGATCTAATGTTGCCACAACGTGGTTTTCAACACTTGATTCTTTTCCTTTTTTATTTTTTTTATTTTTTTTAAATTTTTCTCAGATTGAAAGTTTGGATGCTCCCTTTGATCATTTCTTCTTGATATTCTCTGATAGAAGAAGGTTCAACCACATTGAGGTATTGGGACACCATGTTGTCATTTAAGAAGATTGGAAGGGTAGTTGGTTCAATGGAATTCCATTCGATTAAGTCTGGGTGTATGAGAGTCAATGGGTCAATATTTAGGTTTGTTTCAATTGGATTTAAGGTGTATATCTCATTATTGGATGGTTCATACATTTTATCTTGAAAGTCTCTGACATGGAATTCCTCTAAATGTTCTAAAGAAGAAGGATCAAAGTCCTCCTCACTAGACTCCTCTAGGGTTTCCGTTGGATAAAATTCATGTGGATTAAACCTAATGTTCAATTCTTCCATAGTAGGTCTCCATTAAGGAACATATGGTTCACCTACCCATTGATTTATCTCTATTTCTATGCTTGGCACATCATTTAGGATCACTTGGATAGAACTAGATGCTTGATTTGAACTTGATTATGCTATTGGTCCTTTATCTTTGGTAGAAGCATAGGTATGAATAACATAAATACCCTTATCATGGCATGAATCATCTAATAGGTTATCCCATTCCCATTCATTAGAATCCTCATCACTATAAGATTCTAATTGCAATATTTGGCTATGAAGTTTGGGATAATGTTTTTGAGTGTATCCTTCCTCAAGATACCCTAATCCTATTTTCTCCTTGGAATCTCGCCATGTACTTTCTATTGGTTCAAAAAGTCCTTCATTCCTTGTGCCCAAAGGTCCTTGACCTTTGTACCCCATCTTTTGCATGATTGAAAACCCTTTCCCATATTGATGTGTGGGAATGGTTATATTTTGAATATGTTTAACATGTGCACTTGATTCTTCATCTTTATATAACCAATTTAGGATCTCATTATCTTCTTCATCCATGGTGGATGATGTACTTGCCCTCACAAAGTTATCATTATATTTATGAGGTAAATTTGAGGGTCTTCCAAAGGATTTGGGTGATAAAGGTAGGTCCATTATAGATAAGGAGTATTCACCTACACCTTTTTGCTTTATCTTGCATTGCTTATCAAAATTCTTCATCATTTGGTCCTTTTTTTGATAATGGGCCTCTTTAGTGTACACTTGGATAGATTTGGTATGGTCTTCTTTTGGTTCTTCAATAATGTTATCCTCATTAACCTTCTCTTTTCCTTTAGTTGATGTAGTTAGGTTAATGAGTTTTGGTGTATCTTTAATAACAACCTCTTCTTCCATCTTTTCTTTTCCTTTCAACAAAGGGATGTCCTTAGAACTTTGACCTTGCTCCATTTGATTAGGTATAGACCCTTATACATTGTGTGGAACTAAGGAGTCATTGATAGGCTTGATATTGTTACAATATTGGAATGGGTTTAGATCCCCACTTACCATTATCTCTTGCCCTAGATAAGGAAACTTTAGGCATTAATGATAAGTAGACGACACAACTTGCATCTCGTGAATCCATGACCTTCCTAGTAAGATATTGTAAGTCAAATTTAGGTCCAATACTTGGCATATGGTCTCTTTTTGCATAGGGCCAACTCTTATGGGTAGCACTATGACTCCTTTTGAAGCTCTTTCTTCATCATCGTAGGCTTTTATGGTTATCTTTTTCTTAGGGTCAATAGCCTCCTCAGAAAATCCTAGGGCTTTTACTAGGCTAAGGGTACAAATGTTTAGGCCATATTCTTCATCTATAAGGACTCTTTTCACCCTATGCTTGTGAATTAAAACTTCTATGTGCAAGGGAATATTTTGAGGATGATTAAGAGACATGTCATCCTATTCAAAAAATGATAGGCAATGGAGTGCAATGAGGCACCCCACCATATTTTGGAATTTGTCTACCTCCAATTTTAGAGGGACATTGGTTTCCAATAAAGCTTTCTCCAAAATGTCTTTATGGATTGGTGATAATTTGAGTAACTCAAAGATAGAGATTTGAGTAGGAGTTCTTTGTAATTGATCAACCAAGTTATATTGTTTGATGATGAGGTTGAAGCTTGATTTGATGCCAGCATTTTAGGAGCATTGGTAGGTAGAATACTTTTTGATGCTTTCCCCTAGTGACAACATTTGATGATGCTTCTCTTGAATTGTTCTTTACTATGACAACATTAATAATATTATCCTCTTCTCTTAAAGTATTGATCGTGTTATCATAAGTATGAGCAAAGTTCACTTTCTCATTGCCTTTTTTATTTATTTTGATTAGCCTTAGATGAATTACCCTTTTCATGATTTAAAAAGGGATTCTTGAAAGCCGTGTGGTCCTCATTGTTTTGAGGTCCTTCAATTTTGATGGTTCCATTATCTATTAAGTCTTGCACCAAGTGTTTCAATCTCATGCATTCATTGGTTGGATGACCTCTATTTCGATGATATTCACAATGATGAGAGTCATTCCACCAATAGGGTTTATCTTGAGGTTCATAATCTTTGACATCAGGTAATGTGATGATTTTGTTGGCAACCAAGGTCTTTAATGCATTCTCCAAAGTTTCACCTAAATAGGTGAATTTTCTTTTGTTATAATTGGAGAAGAAAGATTTGGACTTATTCCCATTAGGATTATTGGCATTATTGTCGGAATTTTTATTGGAATTATTGGAATTAAATGGAGCTTTGTTTGATTGATTGACGTTATTTGAAGAATTAGCTCCATATGGTAAAGTAAAAGGGGTTTCCTTCAAGTTGTGGGCCTCCACAACTCCATCATTTACAAGGTTTTTGTTGTTATTCTTTATCCATGACTTAGATTTATCATTATAATTATTGGACCCTTGATTATTGACATATTTAGGCACATAATAATTATTGTTGTTGTTGTTGGTGTTATTCAATTTGTTATCTTTAAATAATTTTATTTCACCTCTCTTGACCAATACATCCTCAATATTCATCCCATTTTCGATAAGTTTTTCAAATTTTGGGGGACATTGGAGTTGTAATCTATAATTCATTTCTGTGGCCAAATTATTGGTGGAGATTTCCATCTTTTCTTTCTTGGGGATACTTCATGGATACCTTGCGAAAACAATCCTCCACCTTTGTAGGAATCCTAAGAAGGACTCTCCATCTTTCTGTTTGGTATCACACAACTTGAGCATTGTAATTTCATGCTCAATTTTATAAGAATAATGGGTTATGAACTTGGAGGCTAACTCCTCAAAGGTCTTTATTCCTTGGGGTAGTTTTGAAAACCACTCCATGGCGGGATCTCCTAAACTCCTAGGAAAGAGTCTCATTAGGTATGTGTCATTATGCATGAACTCAATGCTTAGGGTACAAAACTCCCTTAAATGATCCTGTGGGTCTGTTTTACCTATATATTTATCGTATTTAGGAAAAATGGTATTAAAAGGAAAAGCTACCATAACTAAGCTTTTATCGAATGGAAAAGGACACAAAGATTCAATAGAAAAGGCCTTAGGTTTAGTTGCCTTTTTCATGGTATCTATTTGTTCTTGAAAGGCCTTTATTTTCCTAGTCATAGGATTCATGGGATTATCTTGCTCTTGATCTTTCTTAAGTTGTTCTATATCAAAATCACAGGGAAGCTTTACTTCTGCTTGATCTAAATTTAGGAAAAAATTCTCCCTATCCTTATCTATTACTTTCTCCATGACCTCTAGGAATTCCTGATCTTGGGTTGCTCTATCAACCTTTTCTTCAAGTGTTTTTGTAGGATTATGATTGGCATTGTTGGTGTTATGATTATTTACTCCTTGTTGGTAATTATGATGTGCCGAGTTTCTATCCATTTCTCCAAGTCTTTTGTCAAACAAGTTTGGTAAAATTTCTTCTTGATTAGGACCTTTGAAAAGACTTTGGTATTATTTTCCTTCATTTGCAACAAGAGTGCTATCTCCTTGTAAAGATACTCTATATGTGTGGGACCACGTGGAAATTGGCATCCAACAAGGGTTTGATTTGGAATGATCCTTGGTTCAAGAATTATTGATTTTAAATTGAAGAGATTAAAAATGTAAGATTAATTTTCAATGGATATCTCTCTCACTTGTTTATGTATTTCAAACACAACAATCACACATTCACTTGTCTCTTTTTACCCACTTAACACAAAATGTTGGTTTTGAAAGAACATTGTCACGAGTTTTGCACAAAAAGAAACTTCAAGAACCTACCTAGCACAAGATTTGGTTCGTAAACATGGCTCTAAAAGGTGGTCTTGCTATTTTATCAAGGATTTAATATAGATTCCATTCAAAATGGATCTTAAACTTTCATCCTTGAAGTATGTTAAGGGGCTTCCCACCACCAGTATGTCAGAGTTTTGCGCAATCCATGAGGACTACTTGAGGAAGTTCAAAAATTTAAAATCCTTTTGTCACACACTTCATTAAGGATGTCTGCATTTTGTTTTATAGTGGGTTGGATTCTCACAGAAAAAGCAAGCGTAACCCACTTTGGGCTGTCCCTCTCACTAGCCTCATTAAGGTAATTTCTTGGGAGGTGAGCCCGCTAATGTTCTAGCATGTTCATGTAAAGCAAGAAAATGGAGTTAAGAACAAGTTTTTGGGAATTTAGTTCACCTAAAAGGTGAAGAGCATATCCCTAAATTTTCCTTAATTTCCCAAACACAATAAAAAATGTTCAATTATTTCACCCACTAACTATAGAGAATTGAGTATTTCTACTCTCTTCTACAAACAAATGGCTTTGATCTTATGTGCTTGATTCCTTAACCTTTCTTCTTAATCAAAAAGTTCAACACCTTTGGCATTTTGATTCACTAGAAGAAGTGAAGAGCATAGGCCTAAATGCTAAACTTTCCAACTAAAGATAGGCTGTTTTGTAATTGCTAGATTTTGAAATGCACCAATGCCACAATTTAAGGGAAAATATTCACTAGTTTGAGGCTTACCTTTCCTTGTAGCTAGCATAAGCTAGGGGCATTTTTGAGTGATTTTTGTCATTTTTAGCTTACCTTGGCTATAGCTTCTTTCCAATGTGCTTTCCTCCAACAAAGTTAGTCAACACAAATAGCAACAATGGGGGGAACCAAAATGAATTTGAAGAAGCAAAGTTATGTATTGAATCTTAAAGCCTTATTTGAAAATTTTGAGAAAAACTTGAAGTAAGGAGAAAAAAATCCAATTAAGTGATACAAAATTAGTTTTGTAAGCTTCTACAATTTTGAGATAGTTCTCATATACCTGATTTTCTTCTTCTTGTGACTCCTCAAGAACCGATTTGATGTGAGCAAAGTTTTCCTTCTTAATTTTCCTAGTCAAAGCCTTCCCTTCTTGGTTGAATTTGCTCTCTGGCTTTTTGGCTTTTCGGTGATCAGACATCCTACAAGTTTATACAAATCATTTTACCATAGTCAAATAAGCAATTTATGCAAAAGCGCTCTTGTAATGCTTGAAAGTGCTATTTTACTGCTTAAAACCACTGTTAATTAGATTAAAAGCACTATTTTAACTCTGTCAGAAAATTTAAAAGTGCACAAATAACTAGCAGAAGCACTATTGAAATGTTTAAAGGTGGTAAAAGTATAGTAAAAGTGCTATTAGAATGATCAAAAAATAATAGAAAGATCAAAAGCACCGCTGATCGGTGTAAAGGCACACAAATTTATCACAGAAGCACTGAAATAGTGCTTGAAAGCACCGTTTGATCGTGTAATGCCCCGCCAGGGAACCCGGGAGAACTTAACCTAAACATGTATCTAAGTTGCAGAATATTTAAAAAAAAAAAAATTAACATACAAGATAAACATCGATGCGGAAGCAATTACCATTTACTCACATTAACAAAACAACCAACACAGGTTACAAGTCTCAAGGGTTCCTCAACGAAGATTATGTTAACATTAATTAATTCAATTAGATTAGATATAATTATAAAATTCATATAAACAATGAAAGATAAAAGTAACATCACATCAAAGATAACATATATACAACTGGTACCATAAGGTATCCATTAACCTACATCCACTGTACATGTCGCAGGGTATGTAATACAATAACTGAAATGAAGTACACATGACATCTCTGAAGAACTGATACAAAGATACAAGATCACCAGGAAGAAAAGGAAGAAGAAGAAGAGAACACAACTCCAACAATGAAGATCTAGAAGGAACAACTGCCATAGGGATCATCCAACACTAGTACACGAATGTTGGAATCTCAAATGGTAAAAGAATCACTACCACCCGACCTCGTGAACCTAAATGATCCACTCCCACCATGCTGAGGAGATAACAATAGACCCCACTCTGATAACAAACATCAAACAAATCAAGCTAAGGAAAGGATCTTGAAAGCTCTCTACTCAAGGTATATAGAAATAGTGCAAGGTAAGACTCACTAAACTAGAGGCATCTGAAACATGAAGAATAACTATGGAGGAGACTTAGGCTACATACTATGGGAGTGTCATCACATGGAAGACTACTTGAGTTACCCTGGATTAGTCCCTTGACCCCAGAACCTCAAGCATCTATCAGGTTGAGTTACCCTAGACTAGCCACTCTGGACCCCGGACCCTCAACATAATCCACGCGGAACTAGAATATCAATCTTGTATTTAATGTTATTCCCCAAGTTTTAATATTATTAGGTTATCACTTATTAATCAACTTACAATAGGTTACCTTGGTACTAGCCCCTTTTGAGCCCCAGACCCCTATGTAAGCCACTCCCCTAAGATGCACCTATTCAACCTCTCCTAGGCTCACCAATCTCATAAAGACCAAACAGGTATACAACCAAGTAATCTCAGATCCAGTTTCACACACAAGAAACTGATATGATTACAAAGATACCATAAACATAATACAAAACAACAAGAGCCCATATGGTCAAACCAGGTGATGATCAGAGAATACACACATCAAACATAATGCTGAAAACATGAACAACTGTCACATACCCGGCCTCTATTTTTCCCCTAGGTCATCTAGAACCCGATAACCCACAAATTGCATAAGAAGACACATCAGGCATGAAGAATACAACACTCACATTATCAAATAATGAGAATGATCTATAAGCATTTAAATTCCACATCATGCATAATTGAATCCAGACATAAAACAATGAAATCCACTAGAAAAATCTCAAACATAATCATTACAATAATATCATAAATAGAGAATATTCCCTAACATTGCCCTATGGATTTGACAGAATAAAAAGCCCAATTTCAGTACATAAATTTCAATAATAAAAATTACCTCTAACATTAAGATCTTTGAAATTCAATATTCATAATATCATTGTTTCCAATATGAAAAAAAAATACAACTTAATTAAATAGAAAACTATAATCCCAACTTAAAATTAAACCACTTAAATACAAGTCTAATTAATCATGCTTGGCAAATTTATTTAAACATAATTTGATTAAATAAATTTATTTAAACAAAATTAATAATTACACACTTAACTAAACTAATAAAATAAATTAAAAATATAAATTAATTACAACTTAAAATAAACTAAAAACAAAACATACTATTTTTAAATAACATATAATAAAATAAAGTAAAAAAAATAAACCTTTAATGTTGGGGGACGTGGTGGCCCCCACCGCCCCCCCTCACCTACACGTGCCCACCTACACTACCCCACGCGCACGTAGCGCCTGCGCATGGCAGGATACCTGCATGCGTAGGTACCAAATGTACTTGGTACCTAAAATATTTTAAAAAAAAAAAATTAAAATTTACTAATGACTTTTATATATTTTTCTTTTAATATTGACAAAAGACTTTCTAAAACTTAGAAGAATATGACATGTAGGGTAATTGTAAATATTTTTTTTAATTGTCAATAATATTTTATCCACTGTACTTTTACACAGGGGATGTCACTTTTATCAAATTGATTCTAATACTCAAATTGGGTTTTTACAAGACTTAATTTCTTTTAACCCTTAACATTTTTAAACAAACATATTGAGATTCTTTTATCAAGAATCTATCCCATTTTTGTCTTATTAGACATTGTGTATTTTGCCAGAATGTTAATTTTTAACCAGAATTGGATTTTTCAACTAAAATAGAGTTTTTATCTAAGGATAGATTTATTTTCTTCAAGCCCTATAGTCAGACTTTAGCTCTGATTGATAATTCATTTTCTAGGAGATCTATGTGACATAAACCAATGAAATTTTGCCAGCATAACCCCACTATGCTAAAATTTAATAAAAATCTAAAATAACAGATCCAAGGGTTTCTTTAATACCCAGAACAAAGAAATACATACAGATCTAAGGAAATAATCAAGAACTATTCAAACACAGAAATTCATCAAAACAACAAACAGAAAGCACAAAATAAGATTTCCAGATCCTACCTCAGATCCAATGCCAGAAACTGAAAAGAAATCCCTTTGAAGATCTAAAAACCAGAATTGTCTAGAAGATTGATTCAACCTGCAGATCTGAAAACTATGTAGAAAACATACACCCGAACTAGATGCACAAAGAAGCCAAACCAACAAGCAACCACAACAATCCACAAATCTCCAAAATTCAAAGCACACAAGCTCTCGCAAAAAAAATGCAATCTTTTTGCTTAATAGAGATTCAATTCCCAAATTCATGCAATCCCTAAAGACAACTCAAAAGAAAGCTAACTCACATTTCAACTCCAAATCAGAATTTGAGGGAAAATCTATTTAATAAATTAAAAAATACTTTTTAATGCACAACTCAACTTAACTTTTTGAAACAAGTTGATCACTTTTGAGAACAATTCAATTTTAAATAACTATTAATGCACATGTCACAATTCAATTATGTATTAAATAAATTAAATATTCAATGCACCCTAAAGTCATGCAAATCAAATATTTAATTATTTAATAATGTATGCAAGCATAAATTAACTCTAATTATAATTAATTAATCATATACTTTCAAATAATCAAACATTTGACTTTAGATTAATTTTCTCAATTAAACTTAGGCACATAATTAATATTAAATTCCAACTATAGTCATAAAATTAATATTCACCTAAAATCACCCACATAAGACATAAAACAACTGAAGCCAAACAAAGTAAAACCAAGCAAGCCACACCACAAAGGGATCCATGAATTCTTGTCACCTAGACGAATCCAGGTAGGGTAGTCAGACTGATACTTGTCCAATCCTAGGACAAATGGGCTTAGGTTAGGGTTTTGGTACTGTGTTATCTCCCCTCTCTTACCATTTGAGATATTGTGATAGGGCACGCTCATCCTGACAATTCAGGGAAGTCGATGCCCAGTACTTGCAAACCTGCATACAAAACCTGCATGTACATACATATATAAATATATAACAGACAATGGCGGGGATCGACCGATCGTGTGGATCTCGCAAGCAAGTAACTATGACTCCATCCCTCAACCACATCAGGCACATCAAACAAAAATATAAAACAAACACATCAACCATACACATGCAAGTATGGGATTAGTAAAAATCATAAACATAAATGATTTCCTAACATATAATCTGTCATCCTAAAGTAATCATAATATTTATAAAATTGGACTAGGGGCAGGGTACTACAGATTGTGTAAAAGCGCCATTTAACTTGTCAAAAGCACTGTTTCCTGCAAAAGCCGAGAGTTAAACACATGCAAATTTGATAAAAATGATATAAATCTGAGCGTTTAGTAAAGTGAAGCATCGTGCCCCATGGTGGGTGCCATTTTGTATACCAGAAATAGTATCTTCATAGGATTAGTATTGACAATAAATGAAATAGAAACTAAATAAACCACAATTGAGCGATCTATCTAAGCTAAAAATTGACAATTAAGCATCCTATGGTTCTCTAACTAAGAATGTAATGCAAAGCTCTCAGTAAGCTTCCATTAATGATAGTCCTAGAATGAGAAAGATAAATGATTAAAGCTAAAGCTAATTGTTCAATTCCAATTTGAAAGCTAAATTAAGTCTAGATTGCCTTTCTAAGCTCAAATTGCAAGAGGTTTGATGCAATTCTAAGATGTGTGGTTATTAATTATGATTGATTTTGGTCTTCCTTTTATATATTTTCCCAATGGTAGGGGGTGTAGTGTATTTGATCATGATTAAGCCTTGGTTGAGTCTTTGGTTCCACCCTTTGAAGACAATGCAAAGTTTGTGTCCTCAAAGCTTGGGACAAGTAGACAAGATGGATGGACAAGATTCTCTTTCACTTTGAGTGATTGAGATTGAATTTGGTTTGATCCATGTGAATGCCTTCTCTCAAATCCTATTGGTTGATTGAATTTCCTCTCCTTTTGGGTTGTTGAGAGTAATTAAGATTTATTAATTGATTTAATTCATTTGTTTGGCCATGTACCCCTTGAATGGGTTGAATTTGATTTAATCCAAGACTATACAATTATTTGATTTAATTGTACTTTGATTTGATTGCATTTGATTAAAAATGCTCTCAATTTTGATTTATCTCAAATTAAGACTTGATTTTAATTCTGATTGGCTAATTATGCATTGCGATTCAATTAATTCAAATTTTTCCTGAATTTCCTTTGATTTGACTCGATTTATCATTTAATTGTCTTTGTCCATTTTTAGGTGATTACACTTTGCTACCCAATCAAACTTAAAATTTCTTGTCATTTGCCACTCCCGCCCCATTTTTACTTCCCTTTTTCTTTTCTTCCTACCAACATCATTATTATCTTCATTTCTAGCATTTTCATCCAACTGGTTCTATGTATCCCTTATAACATATTTTTTCATGCCACCATTGTTATCCTCATTTGATTCATTTTGATTTTCATTTAACTCAATGATAACCCCAACTTGTGGTAGTGGTAGTGAGCTATTGTGAATGGATTTTGCACTTGCAATTGCAAAAGTTGTTGGAGCAGAAATATTGCCAACTCTAAAGAAAGCCTTTATGGTAGTATCTTTAAGTTTTGGGCATTTTTATAGCCTCTCAGACCCTTCACTTCCTTGAGGAGTCTTACCTTGCGCTTCACTTCCTTGAGGATCATGAGTCTTACCCTTATCTAGCTTTCCAATCCCTTCATTGCCCTGAGTATAGTGATAAGTATGAGTCTCAAGTTTAACCTCCCCTGACATCTCAATCCCTTTAGTAGCCTGATGATACTCAGGATAGTCATCCTTGTCTGATATCTTGACCTCTCACTAGTCACTAGGAAATTAATAGCAATATGTGAAATATGAACAAATAATTGCTTAACTTGGTCCTGCTTCCTCTGAATTCTGACTCTCTAAAATGCTAAATCCTCTATTTACTATTGCAAGATTGTTATTTGTAAATTTGGCCCTCCAAAATTTTGTAATGTGACACGAAAACTAAAAGACTAACAAATCCAATTTGAATTTATATCAATCCATGATTCCAATTTCCATTTTTGTTAAATTCTTGGGCTTTTGGCAAAAAATGTGCTAACCTGTTCAATGTTGAATGTAGGAATTAACAAACAGTTGGTGAAATAGGTCGTGGTCAATATAAAAATTAATAAATAGTTGGTGAAATAGGTCATTGTCAATATAACAATATAGACCATTTGGCTATATTTAGGTTTTATATTAAATTCATAATTAATAACCCTTGGCAAATATACTAGTCAACCTCGTCAAACATAAAATCTTAATGGCAATTTGAATTATTATTTACCCCTTGCCGTGTTAAGATTGGGCCATTTGGGCCACCATGTACCGTGCATAATTTGCCAATTCTGGCAAAAACATTTCTCAGAATTTGCCAAAAGGTGAATATTCACCACTAAAAATTACCCTGATGACCAATTACAAGCAATCAAGCATTCAAGCTATCAAGTGCAAGTAAGAAAATAAAGTTCAACAACCATCAAGCTATCAAGTCCAAGTATTCAAGATTTAGCATTCTAAAGATTTCAAGGTGTTCTTCTTCATATATCTAGCTTCTTTCCATCATTGAAGGCCAAGTAAATGATTTCTCTATCAAAGAAGGAGATACAAATTCATTGAAGTCTTCTTCTTTCTCCCTCAATCAAACATTGTGATGAATTACAACATCCATTACATGAGGTTTTTCTTTCATTATTTCCTTTTGGATTTTTATGTTAATTTAAATCTATTGCATCAACATAGTGGATCACATTCAAAGAAACATTTGCGTTGCCAAGGTATTATATACTTCATTTCTTAGATCTAGCCTCTGCTACATGACAACACCCTTTATTTCATTTAATTTCAAGGTTGATTCCTAAACATGGGTTTGACTACGGTATACCCCTTTATTCAACCTTCTTCCCCATTTTTCTATGTGCAACTATAATTTACGAAGCTACCAAAACTTTTCAAGCCGATTGGGAATTGTTAGAGCATCCCTGCAAGTTTCAATACAAAACCTAGGACACAAAATGACTTAGGCATTATGTTCTTTGGCACATATTGTTCCAATTTTTATGTAGCTCCCAAAATCAAATGAAATTTGGTTTACAAATAGGTTACAATCTTTAGGTTCCAAATCAACAGTTGCAGGTACTTCTAGGACTCTATTTGTCAAAAATTCAGATATGAGTTTTCATTAACCCTATCTCAATTCCAAGTACATTTAAATCCTTCCCTAATTTACATTTCTTGTCTTCTCATCTCTTCCAATTTCATAATTTATATATTTAGTGAAGGATTAGTGACCTATTCAGTGCTTGGGACCTTCCTTAGCTTATTGATACATCTTCCTTTTGAATGTGCAAACTTGAAAAGGAACTTAATCTACCCCTTTACATTGTTTCCCTTTTTTTATTGTACATTTCCATCATCTATAAGGGATTGTTCAATTTTAATCCCATTTATATGACATTCTCAAACTTATCAAGGAATTTAAGATGGATCTCTTTCCCAATCTCATTGTTCAAATTGTGAAAAAATAAGTCAATTATTTACTTTTTAGGAATACCATAGGGTGATTTATTTTTCAAATGTCACCATCTTTATAGGAATGATATAAAAGGTTCCCTCTATTTTTTCTTAGTGTCACATAATTGTGACATGGTGACCTCATACTCACAATTATATGTATAGTATGATATAAAATTTTCTGCCAACTCTTGAAATGATATAATGATAGGGGGTAATTAGGAAAACCATTCCATGACACTTTCTCCTAGATTTCATTGGAAAATTCTCATGAGGTATGTTTCTTCATATGAAAATTCCAAGGTAGAAGCACACAATTATCTTAAGTTATCATTAGGGTCTCCCTTTCCTTTGTATTTATCAAGTCTTGGTAATTCCAAATTATTAAGAAAAGGTGACATTTCTATACTCAGATCAAAAGGATAGGGACAAATATCCTCAAAAGAGAACTTATGAGATGATGTTTTAACATTCTTGTGGTTCTCCAATTCTTGTCTTAGGGATCTTAATTAATCCAAAATGGGATCATTTGTAGGTATTGGCATTGGTTTGTTTATATATATTTTGTAACTTGGTTGTAGGTAAAAGGATATAAAGTTCTTTACTTTGTCACCAACATGTGTCTTACTATGTTTAGACTCACTAGATCCATCTTTTTAATTTGATATGACTAAAGAGACATCAATAGTTGACGGTATTTTGATTCCCTCATCAACTAGGACTTTGAAATATTTCTTGGGTTCTCATTTCATGACCTTGTTGAATAGTTTAAGGTATCTACAATCACATAGTGTTTCCTCTATATATTATTGTGTTATTCCTTCATCACTCTCATGATTTTTCTCTTTGCCTTGGCCTTGATCTTTAAAATAAACACTAATATGTTCTTCCTCATGAAAATGTTTCTCTTTCTATTTCTCCATTCTTGTTTGGTATCTAGTCTTTGGTGGCATGATATGTTTTTGATCTTTGATATAAAATAATTGATAGAAAATATGGCATGAAACTCTAGGATTATGCCAAAATGAAAACTCTTAGAGTACCCAACTATGATATGATACAATATGGTACTTAAATCCAAGTGATATGACTGAAATGAATGAGAAGTTTGATCCAATGAAGCTAATTCTAAGACAAGTAACTCTACGTTTGAAAGTGATTATGTAAACAAGGCTTGAATTGTGTTACTATAGGTGAACACAAGGAAAATGATCAAATGGGAAGAGTATGCTAAAGAAGGAGATGACAAAATTCTAGAAAATTACTCTATAATAAGATGCTAATATTTCCCTAACTTAGATGATGAGTGATGAAAGGATCGTGATAGCCAATGTTCAATTTAGGACCCAAAGAGTGTAACCTAGATGTCAACCAAGGATTTGTTGGACCAATGCAAGTGTATAAGACCTAATTGAAATGAGTGATGAAAGGATCGTGATAGCCAATGTTCAATTTAGGACCCAAAGAATGTAACCTAGATGTCAACCAAGGATTTGTTGGACCAATACAAGTGTATAAGACCTAATTGAAATGTATGGCATATGCAAAGACTAAAAATGAACCCTAGAAGCTTAGAATTGAAAAATGATGCCAAGAAGATTGAGATGACCTATGCTCTAGTTTCTCTTTTTTAAATGTGTAGCAAGAATGATAATGTTGTTTGTTTTGACAAGGTTTCAATGTTTCAAATGTGGTGTTGATTTTTGATTAAAAATGTTTTTTTGATAAAGTACATTCAAGTACAAATCCTAGGTTGGCCAAAACTACAATTTTTGGATTGCCACTGTGATAAATCCAAGCCGTACTTATTTAGAGTGGATAGCTTAGAAGTTTGATGGCACTGGCTCCTCCTTACATGACACACACTTATCAAGCACACCAAACTTAAAATTCCCAAAGACCTAAAGATATCAAGGAATTTTCTATCTCTACTTTGAACTGTGAGAATGTGGGATGACTCCAGAGGTGGTCTAACCTCCTACGCAAAAAATAGGACTTTGGTTACTACAACAATTGTCATTTTAGTAAGGGAATCCATTTAGGTGGCTATACCCATGCTCAATTAGCCTTGTTAAGGAGGCCTCCCAGCTTGTAGAAGTTAAGTTCTAAAAGTTTTTATGTGTCATGCAGGTATTGAGGGAGGTCTTCATCCCAACATAGCGATTGCTTATTGATTGTGATTTTCATTACAACCAATTTTCTTATATAGTGGTTTGAAAGGGCTTGACCTTAGCCTATTATCAATTGGGTCATTCCCTCTCATCTAGCCTTAAGGGCTTCTTGGGAGATATAACTTCTAAAAGATAGAATAAATTCCTCTAGCACCCAAGATCTATGAAGGTGAGAGGAGAGGATACATTTGTTCTATCTTGGGATTTAAATACCAAAAATATTTGTGTAATTGCATTAGACATGCCAAACACTTGTGTTCATTTTAGAGCTCGAATGAAATGTGATTTAAGCTAAATCAAACAACAAGTTTCAAAGATTATAATTCCTTTCACCTTGTAGCGAACAACATTAGTAGTTTTAAGATATAGTCTTTGACAAAACGTCTTGTACCAAATATTCTCTGTAGTTTTCAAATCATGGTCTTCAACAAATGATTGGCAATGTGCACAAAAACACAATAACTAGCCTCCAAAGAAAAGTCAAGCACAACTGTAATAGAACTAAACATTAATCTAATTAGAAATCTAAATTAATCTAATTAAAAAATCTTTATTCAAAACTAATCAAAATCTAATTAATAGAACTTAAATTCAATCTAACAAAATCTAAAAACTAAAATCGAGTCTAATTAACACAATTAAAAAATCTAAACCTAATTTAATCAAGAAATTTTAAAACATCTAATTTTGTCAAGAGGCGTACCTATACAATGGGAGCACAAATGGGAATACCAGCACGAGAATATGCCAAACAAGATTCCTTGTCAATAAAAACTATTATATTAAATAAATAATTTATAAAACTATTAATAGTTGGCCGAAATAATAGGAAGACAAATGACAAGGCCAAAATAATAGGACGACAAATGGCAAGGCTGAAATAATAGGGCCCGAAATAATAGGATCTAAAAAAATAGAGGTGCCACATGGATGAAGAATAAGTTAAAAATTAAGATAAAATAAAAAATTTAGGGTGTTTTATATTTTTTTGTGGTATTTGGAGAGGCGAAGGAATTGGAAAAGGCACCTTTTGGGGAATATGAAGAGACACTCTCAGATTATAAAAGTGTGTCTCCTCATTTCATTTGTAGGAAGCTCATTTCAAGATCAAGCAACCAACCAAATATCAAGGTGATATTTTTATTTTGTATTTAATAATTTTTTTTTTTATATAGTTTTAGTTTTAGTTTTAAATTTTATTTTATTTTTAGTTTTAGATTTAGAATTAGAATTAGAAATAGATTTAGAGTTAGTTTTAGTTTTAATTAGATTTAGATTTCTCTTAGATTTAGATTTTGATCATTATTTCATTTAATATTTAGTTTTAATATTTAGATTTAAATTTAAATATGGAGGGCAATGCCACCATATTGGTTGAGATTTAGATTATTTAGATTATTCATTTAGAATGGTTTAAAATGGTGAAAAATATTTCTTTTTCCTTAATTAAAATTGGAAAATTTTTACGATTTAGTTTTAATATTTAAGATTTAGATTTATATTTCTCTTAGAGTTAGATTTTGATCATTATTTTATTTAATATTTAGATTTAAATTTAAATATGGAGGGCAAAGCCGCCATATTGCTTTAAATTTATATTATTTATTTGCAATGGTTTGAAATGGTGAAAAATCTTACTTCTTCCTTATTTGGAATTGGAAAATCTTTAAGATTTAGTTTTAATACTTTATTTTATATAGTTTTTATATTTAACATTTAATTTCTCCAATAAAAACTATTCAATTAAATAAATAAGTTACAAAACTATAAATTTAAATAAATCATAAATTCCAATGCCAAGGCATAAAATAATAGTTGGCCAAAATAATAGGAAGCCAAATGGCAAGGCCAAAATAATTGGGTCTGAAATAATATGACCCAAAAAAATAGGGGTGCCACACAGATGAAGAATAAGTTAAAAATTTAAAAAAATTGGAGTGTTTTATATTTTTTTGTGGAATTTGAAGAGGTAAAGGAATTAGAAAAGGCACCTTTGGGGAACATAAAGAGATGCTCTCTCTAATTATAAAAGAGTGTCTCCACATTTCATTTGTAGGAAGCCTATTTCAAGAGAAAACAACTAACCAAATATCAAGGTGATATTTTTATTTTGCATTTAATAATTTTTTTTATATAGTTTTAGTTTTAGTTTTAGATTTAGATTTGGTTTAAGATTTAAAATTAGATTTAGATTTAGTTTTAGTTTTACATTTAGATTTAGTTTTAGTTTTAGTTAGATTTAGATTTAGATTTCTCTTAAATTTAGATTTTGATCATTATTTCATTTAATATTTAGTTTTAATATTTATATTTAAATTTAAATATGGAGGGAAATGCCGCCATATTGGTTTAGATTTAGATTATTTAGATTATTCATTTAGAATGGTTTAAAATGGTGAAAAACATTTCTTCTTCCTTAATTAAAATTGGAAATTTTTTAAAATTTAGTTTTAATATTTTAAGATTTAGTTTTACTTTTAGAGTTAGATTTAGATTTATCTTTCTCTTAGATTTAGATTTTGATCATTATTTTATTTAATATTTATATTTAAATTTAAATATGGAGGGAAATGCCATCATATTGCTTTAGATTTAGATTATTTAGATTATTCATTTGCAATGGTTTAAAATGGTGAAAAATCTTTCTTATTCCTTATTTAAAATTGGAAAATCTTTAAGATTTAGTTTTGAATGTTTGATGAAAAATATGGAGGGCTATGTTGTCATATTATTTAATTTCTTAAATTTGATAATTAGTTTCAAAATCCTATATGTATTTTGTGTAGGAGTATTTATGATTCAATCTATAATTCATTTATCTGGATCACTGAGAGAAGAAAGGGTTGCATGCTTGCATTTAGCAAACACAAGGAGTATGCTATACACTTGCTTGCATTAGCTTTAAAGCTTGTAAATCCTCTTCAGTTGCTGTGTCTATGATTTCACAATTATTTTGCAATGTGTAGAACATTCTACTAGAAGTAGGGAGAACGACGCCAAAGAATTTGGTTTAAACTATGTCAATGGCATTTTCAACAAATCTGTTTAATGTAAATCTTGTGATCATTGCATGTCATTGGAGGCCATATTTTTGAATCAGTGGAGAGCATAGAAATTTTAATGTGACCAATAAACGAGGTTGAGGTGATCATTGTAAAAATAAAATTGTGAGACCAGGGGGTGGGATAAATTTAATCTAATGGATATGATTGAATTCTAGATGTTGCCATAAAGATTATGAAAAAAGATGAGAAAGTCCAAGATTTAAGGGACCATATATTAGAAAAATATTATTTTTATCTATTTGTTGTCTACACATGAATTATCAATTTTATCATGTTTCTATTATTTAATTAATTAAGATAATATGATTAACATAGAAAGGGGAAAATATATCTATATCATTGTGCAAACAATAAATTTTCTAGAGAAATACTTCAAATTTAAATATGTGATAATTTTTTGAATTAATGACCTATAAGGAAGAAATAAAAAATGACCAAGAGGTCTCTTGAAATATTACCCTAAACCAAATTGAGACTTTACTCCAACACTAAACCAAATTAAACACTAACCTTTAAAAAAAATTGCAATCCTTACCCTAATCTTAATTAAATTTTAAGTCAAATTAAACTTTATACCTAAAATCTTAGTTGAGGAGAAACCTATTGAATAAATAGAAATGACAAACCTTGAAAAATGAGATTGAATCCCAACCTTAACTCTATATCATATTACACGTTAAAACTCAAGATGAACCTAACCCTAACTAAGATTAAAAAATGTGGTCACTTGATAAATTAAGCCCCAAACTTAACCCTAAACATTATATACTAAACCAAATTGAACTATAACCCTAATTTTAAAACTAGCTAAATCATAGCTTAGATACAATCCAAATAAAATGACCCTTGAAATTTAACACTCAACTTAACCCTAATCCTAATAAAATTAAATTATAACCCTAACTCTAGCTCTAATTGAACTCTAATTCTAACCCTAAGTATAATCATACCTTATCCATAATCAAACCCTTACCATAATCAATAACTACGTATACTTAGCTTCAACCCTAACTATAACTCAAATATTTCCCTCTAATTGAATACTAACCCTAACCCAACCTTAACTCTAACCCTAATTATGCTTCAACCATAACACTAATTAAATTATAACTATATCTCTAATTGAACCCTAACCATAATTTTATCCTGACTATAACCATAGACTTAACCCTAACCTTAATATCCACCCTAACCAAAACTTAATATGAATCCTAAAAATTTAAGCCTAATCTAAATCCTTTAGCCAAAGTGTAATTAGAACCTTAACTTAGTCCTAACCTTAATCATAATTCTAATTCTAACTATAATTTTAACTCTCACCCTAATAACACCCCCAACCCAAACCCTAATCATAACCATGATATAAAACCTAAGCTCTATTCATAACCATGATACAAACCCTAACCCTAACCATAATCAAAATCCTAACCCTAAACCTAATCATAATCCTAAACCTAATCCCATTCCTAACCCTAATTCTAACCCTAATTCTAAAACTAACCCTAAAACCTCTCCCTAAGTATAATCCTAACCATAATCCTAAATGCTAAACCTTGATCCTAACCCTAACCCTAAAAATCCATAACCCTAACCATAATAACCTAATCCTAACAAAATCCTAACCCTAACCATAATACCCTAACCCTAAAAAACCCTAACCCTAACCATAATACCCTAACCCTAATCTTAACAATACCATAGATCCTAAATGCTAAACCCCAATCCTAAACTTAATTGCTAAACCCTAATTCTAAATGTTAAACCCTAAATTTGTCATGCCCATAATTTATCAATCAAAACACACCAAATTTTTTTAAAGGGTATAATATTATTTAATGATTAAGGTTTAAAGATTGACTAAACAAATAGTTTGAAATACTTTAGAGTGGAAAAGTAAATAATCTTTTGAGGGGAATCATGGAGAGAGTTTATCGAACCCGCCAACATCCCTCTCACGATAAGAAGTCAAACATGAACCTGGAGTTTACTAGCTTAATCAAACCCTAGCCTAATCAATTAAATGATTACACCATTAAATACAATTAGCATTGTTATAAATTAATTAAATAAACATTTTCCTCACTACACTTAAGTTCTGAACCAAGTTGCAATTAATTAATTTACATATTTAAATAAAACTACTATGTGAAAATATTAATTTAAAATTTAATAATATATTAAAATTTAATGGCAAGAGGTTTCCGACTACTATTGGAAAACCTTATTCAAAGATTCTCACTAGTGGGTGAGAGTGTAATAAGTGTACCTTCTTTTTAGGAAAATTGAGAATGGTTTTCTGTCCCCTTAATAATATTTAGGTGGTTCAACCTTTTACTCAATGTGGTTTGAATCTTATTGGTCCAATAAACCTACCCTCTAGTTCTAGTCACAAATGGATCTTGGTAGCCACAAATTATTTCACAAGATGGACATAGGTAGTAGCCTTGAAAGATGTCATAGAGGCTTTAGTGGTAAAATTCCTTGATGGAATTATAACTAGGTTTGGTTCTCCTTCAACTATTATATCAGTGAATGCCAAGTATGTTTTTGGAGCTCACATCATTTCTTGGGCAATGGAACATGGAATACATTTGAAGACTTCTTCAAATTATTATCCCTAAGAGAATGCCCTGGCAGAATCCTCCAACAAAACTGTCATCAAGATCATCAAGTAGACAATTGAAGATAATCAAAGATCCTGGCACACCAAATTATGGACAACCTTATGGACTAACATAATTACACCCAAGAGAGCTATTGGAAACTCATCTTTCATGCTGGTATATGGAAGATAATAAAGGTTTCACCTTTCACTTGAGTTTCCCTCTCTTGAGTTAGCTCATCAGTTGGAGCTAGCTAAAGATGATGTTATGATAGTCAGATTAGCTAAGATAATGAAGTTAGAAGAAATAAAAAATTAGTCTATGCATACGCTTGAGGTACATCAGCAATAGGTTAAGAGAAGTTTTGATAGGAAGACTACTCATAGAGTCTTCAAAGAGAGAGATCTTGTCCTCAAATGGGACGCAGATAGAGCTCAACCAAGTAGGCATTCCAAATTTGATGCTATGTGGAGTGGTCCATATATCATAATCAACTGGAAGGAGGTCAATGCTTTTCATCTGTTCTGGTTTGATGGTAAGATTCTTCCAATCAGTCAATGGGATTCATCTTAAACTTTTATTCTAAATAAATATTAAGATTTAATATATATAATAGGTTAGATTTATAATATTTTCAAGAAGTTCACATGCACAACTATTTTTGAAAATGGAAATTTTGATGTTTTGTTTAGTTACGAGAAGTTGCAGAGAGGATATTAATAAGGTTGTATCTAAAGATGCCCCTTTTCCTTGTTCCTTCATTGTGAATCCATGCCTAATAGACTGTCAGGCTACTGATCTTAATACTTAGCAGGAAAATATCCCCTTGAGTTGCCAAAAATGTTGACTTTTATATCACCATTAACCCTCTAAGTTGGTTTCCATCACCTGGATTCAACTAAGAAAGATTGAAGAGATCAAATCAGTGAAGAACACTTCAGGACAAATATTTTGGTTGAAAATTCCTCATGGTTCATCAAAATAAGCATGTAGAGCCTCAATAAGAACCAAAGACTAGATTTAGGTGAGATATGTTTGTGGTTCCCCCAAAATCCTAAATTGGAAATGTTCATTGGGCTAAAAAAGTGGATATCAAGGTAATGTGTTCTCTATTTAATCAATGAGATCCATTGAAGTAGAAACAAATATTATTGGAAGGGAAAAATGGAATTATGATGGGTAGGGTTTCCCATATGGGTGTCATCGACAAATGTCATTGATATGCAGTCTGGGTGGCTGTGATGGGCGAAGTGTTTCAACAAGACATCTTTGGGTCTTTTCAAAATTGTCGTTCTTCAAGTTTACATTGGAAAAGGTATTACCAAGATGAGCATGTGCAGTTCACATGGGAGGTTTTGATGATAAAATTCTCTCATTTCATTGATGCGTGGTTATCAATATGACTTGGGGTATTATAAAAAAATTTAGCGCCCCACCGAAATACTTCTTTCATTGACATGGTTCATTGATGAGACTTTTTTTATCTTATTGATGACATTGTTTGGCGTAGTTAGGTGGTCTAAGAGATGTTTATGTACCTCATCAATGTTCCCACTTTCATCAATAAGGAGTTATCGATATAGTTTCCATCCCTTTTCATCAAAAGTAATCTTTCAATGGAGGTTGGAGCTCTATCAAGTGGCCACGGGTTTTATCGATGGGTTGACTTCCATTGATGAATGATTTTTAGCATAGCTCTCAAGAGTTTCATCTACATTTTTTTGGTAGAACCTTGTGTTCTATGAAAAATCTAGGGGTCTCATCGATGTTCTTGTTTCATCGATAGGATCAGTTTTTGAAGGAGATCTTCCTTCTTTCATCGATATGGGTTTTCTTTTTCTTCCAATGGGCTAGTGCTATGTTGATGAGACTTTCCCTTATTTCATTGAAGTTCACATTTTGATATATTTTGTAGATCTATCAAACACCATGAAGTCTTGTTGATATGCCTTCTTTCATCGACAATGGGTTTTGATTAGGCATGATGTGGTCTTATTGAATTCCATGGTAGACATGCATGCATAGTATGGATGTAGAGATATAATTTTTTAGTGGAAAGATTCATCAAAGGGACTCTCAGCAATAAATAACATCAAGGAATTAAAGCATTAATTCTTTCAGCTATCTCAATGATCTTCTACTTGTGGCAACATCATATTAGCTCATGGTTGATTTCCTCCAGTTTCCACATTCCCATTTATGGTTGCAGATAGCCTCGAGCCATGTTTCTATGCCATTAGAGGATAAACCATTGTGTACTTATAGAGGGATGACCATTCATTTTTTTAGTTGGAGTATTTATTGTTGGTCCCTTTTGTCACTTCAAGGGTGATCAACTGGGAAAGATTGGATTTTCTCTAATTTGTTTTCCTCTTTCTGTAACTCAACCCTAAGTCAAGATTTGAACTTTAATGCTCAACCAAATTTATGCCTAAACTCTTTAAAAGGAAAAAATGTATATTCTTTCAGGATCTTCATCTTTCTCTATTTCTTTTGTAGAATTCCTCTTTGTGACTGTAAACAAACCTTGTCTAGCTTAAATAGAATCATTGTTTACCTATCCTTAAATTTATTTATCTTGTGTAATTTTGCCTTGTTATTTGCATGTTTTTAATCATTGGAGGCTTCCTGTGAGTGTGTAACCTTGATTGATCAGTCTCTGTTAGTGAATATTATATTCCTCACAAGGTTGTATAAATCCCTTACCTTCATATAGAGCCAAGGTTGATAAATATTTGGGTAGTCTAGTGTTATGATATTATTGGATTCAAAGTGTAGCTATAGGTATAAGGAGAACAATTATTCAATCTCAGTGCATCGCCTCTTTCCTTTTTATGAAAATCCTTCTTCTATCTTTTCCTCAAAAGTAAGTGGTGTTGGGTGCACCCTAATTGCAAAGGAAGCCAACCTTCTTTGTAGATTAAACCTCACATTTTAAGTCCCACATTTGGAGATTTTTTCCATGTTTCACAAGGTTTTTTAGGTCATTAACCATCACCTAGAAAAGGGTGCAAACTTTTGTGACAATATTATGAAGAAGAAGAGGCACAGTCACAAATTTATAAACAATAATAAATGCACAAAATCAGGAAACCAAAACATAAATGTATAGTTAAAATGGGTAAATTCACCATTTCTTAATGTTTGCATAGGAAATATATACATAAGTACCAAATTAATATATATATGGCATGAATCTATACATGTGTAGTATCTATAAATAAGCATTACAAACCTACATATGCACATACAAAGTAAAAGTGCAAAAAAAAAGGGTGTATGTGTAGAACTAAACTCTTGCACATTCATCTACCTAAATTTTGACCTAGAAATTACTACCAATAAATACATCAAAAATTCAAAGTCAAGAGATACATACTGTCTCCTTGTAGACAGCTGGCCTCTGGAATCTTTGAACCTTCTCAAACCTATGTTTGTGCTGGGGAAACACCATTTTTTCTCTACCAGTAGGTCTCCTTCTCTTTCTTCTCCACTCACCAATCACCCAAAGCCAAATGTGCAAATGAGGGCCAATTAAACAATTTCCACCTATTTATAGCCATGCAAACCCTAAATGGGAATTGTATGGGGCATGTATAAACATGAGTGTAAATGTAAATATTTTGAGGCCCTATTTCACCTATTTTCATCTAATTAGTCTAATATGTTATCGTAAGATCAATTGATACCCAAAAAAAATTAATTGATTGATATCCCAAGGGGGCATGCACATGATCCGCTAAATTTTTTCTTTGAAATAATATGCTAAACAAATCATTTCAAAGAGGGGAAATACAAATACACTTAAAAAATAGATTGAGAAAATTAATTAAATATTACTTGTTTAATTAATAGTCATTCTTCATTTACTAAATCACTTATTTTACTTATTTAGTTAATTAACCCTATCTTATTCTTTTAAGCATAAGTCCTCTAAAATCCTTAATTAAATAGTTTCCTAAAATTGTTTAATTATCTTGTCATCATATGACCAAGTCTCCTAATCCACTTCATCAGTCCACCTCATCCATGTGGTGAGCTAAAATATATATTGATATTTAAATATCCTACTTATCTTCAACTAAGTAAATATAGTAATAAGGGAAGATGAAACCTATGTGTCTGCATGAGACAAGTCTTGTGGTTATTTTTCATCATGAGATCGAGTCTCATGCCACCTTCCTTATCATTTATTAAATTTTTCATCCACATCACCTGGTCAAAGGTGACTCATAAGATACTTGTTACAAGAGTCATACAATAGGAATTCTTCTTCCCCCATTCTTTTACAATTCATAGAGAGACACTTGATGAGTGTCTCTCCCTTCTACATAACCCTCCATGTTGTCAATGTAGGAGGAACATCTCCCCCTCTTTTTCTCTCACACTCCAACCAACACTATCTTCTCTCTACCCTCTCAACTATTTCAAAATCAACCCTCCATTCTTCCAAGATTCAATCTTAACCATTTATTTGTGCCGCATGGGATCAAGGTGAGGAAAAGTCTTTAAAATAAGCTCATGTTCCTTCATTTGAAATTAATTAGCATTTGTATTCTTGAGATCTTAAGAATAATTTGAGCATTTTGAGATAATTCTAGCATGCCTTTGGCTTTGATTATTTTATCATTTTATATCATCAGATCATAGTAATCATTAGCAATCATTCTTACTTTCATTATCATATAGCTTTTATCTTGCATTTTCATCACCATTATCATAGCATTTAATCACTCTAGGATACATTCTAGTTGCATTTGACACTAAAAATACCAAGATCTCAAGGAAGAAGAGAACAATGGAAACAAGCTAAAGAAACAAGGTAACAAGGTATAATTTGGTATTTCATCTTATTTTCTTTAAGTTTAATTGGTAAATATGTGAAAAAATAAATACATAAAAAATCTTTATGTCATTTTGTGGTATAGAAATAGATGTTACCATATTACATTTATAGATACATATTTTGACACCCACCGTGGGGCCCTATTTCATTTATAATAAAGTTTTTGAGTATTTTTGTGTACAAGAAGAAGTTAAATGTTGATCTTGTTCATCCATTCCCATAGAGTTGTGCATTCATTCCACAGTCCTACACCTTTGTAACATAGGAGATTCTTGCATAGATGCATAATGTAATCCACCTACTAGGAAAATTTACTACAGTTATGTGCATATATCACTATATTTTGTGCATTTTTCACAATTTCCTACATATATATTCTTTTTTTTGTGCATATATTATTTTTTCTTGCACATTTATAATATGTATACTTGTACATATGTTAATTGTGTTGGAAACAATTGTCTGAAGAAAATTGCTACTCAAATTATGTATTGTCTTTGATGTCACACAATGTCATAGTCCACAACAATCAGTACCTACCGAGCTCAGTCGGTCTGCCTGGCATTAAATTTAGTGTCTACCGAGTCCACTCGGTTATCAAAGAAAAATCAGCATCTACCGAGTCCACTCGGTTATCAAAGAAAATTAGTGTTTACCGAGTTCACTCGATTATCAAAGGAAAATCAGCATTTACCAAGTTCACTCGATTATCGAAGAAAAAGGATTATCAATGTTTATGGAGTTCCCTCGGTCTCCAAAAGATTGTAGAAAATTTCATTATGATCACCGAGCACTGTCGGCCCTTGAAGGATCTTTGCAAATAAAGTTTTCTTAATTCAGCTGACTGTTATACTAAGTAATGCCGATTTGACAAATCTAAAATCATATAAATAAGAGGTCAAATGTGAAATATAGAAGAAGATATATAGAAGAAAGATAGGAAAGGTGTGTGCGAAATTGTGAAGGATGACCAGATATCCTTGAGGAGTAGCAGAGATATATTCGATCAGGAAGGATCTCACTTATACAGAACAGAGATCTGTAATCAGCAAGTTAGTTGCATTATTATACAGGTCATTTTCATTGTTACCTTTTTATCATTGTAACAGTGAATTCTAAATCTCTTAACCGAGTTGGTTTAACAACCATATTGTAAATCCTCTAACAAGGTGACAATTCCATTGAATTGTTCTCAAGACCTCTTACCAGGCCACTCCTAGCAGGGTGATTAAATTCTCTAACAAGGTCACACCTAACAATGTGTTTTGTAACCTTTTACCGGGTTGGCTTCTAACCGGGCATCACTTCAGAAAAGTGAAAATCAGTATCTAGATACATTGGTGGTTTTTCCCATATTGGGTTTCCACATTAAATTCTGTGTCTCTTATGTTCTTAATAGTTATCTTAATCATATACAAGTGGTGATGAATATCTAAAAGATAATTTTACTAATACTTTTTGCATCTACCAAGTTATTGCAATCTATTTACCAAGTGTTAAACAGATAATATTCATTAAGATATCCTAAGGGATCTGGAAAGAAATAATTGTGAAGTGTTTTATGGTTGACTGATTCACCCCCCCTCTCAGTCACTTCATCCATATTCCATCAATTGGTATCAGAGCTTTTGGTGCTTGCAGGAAGGGTTTCAAGGACCTAAGCTAAAGATCAGGATGTCTTACAAGAGAGAAATTCCAAAGCTCAATAGAGATAACTTTTCAGCATGGCAAGGTCTCATGAGACTTCATCTGGCTTCCATTGGTGATTCAAGATGCAAATACATTGATGAAGAATACACAGTTCCTACTGGCGCATTAACTGTTGAAGACATTGTAGAGAAAAAGAATCATAACACCATGATGATAGACATTGCATCAGCTCTCAGCTATGAAGAATTTGATGAAATTAAAGAATGCACTACTGCATATGAAATGTGGATCACACTGAAGAAAATATATGGTGGTGATGCAAATGTGAAATGAGCCAAAGCAGAAAGCCTAAGAGGACAGTTTGACAAGATGAATATGAAAGAAGATGAAAACATTGCAAAATATGTTGAAAGGATCAAAGCAAGTGTTAGTGCAATTAGAGCTTCTAGAGGAACAATCTCTGATGAAACTGTTATAAGCAAGGTACTCAGAACATTACTCCCTATTTGTGCAATAAGAGTATCAGCTATTCAAGAAAGAAGATGTGAAACAAACCACAATATAACTTTGGATGCTTTAGTTGGAAGATTGACAGCCTTTGAATTAGACAACTATGACAACTATGTTCCAAATTCCAAAAATATTGAGTTAGCATTTGAGGCCAAGGTTTCACTAAGGAAGAACAAGAAAATTAAAGAAGTTCAGTCAGAAAGTGAAGAAGTATCAGAGGAAAGTTCTGATAGTGATCTTGAAATTGTAGAAGCACTACTTGCAAAGAAGTACTCTAAAGGGAAAGGTAAATATAAAGGTAAAACTCCTTTAATCTATTTTTCATGTGAAGAAATTGGACATATTGCAGCTAGGTGCCCAAACAAGCAAGCCAAGGAAGAGAAGAGAGGTCACAAGTACTATGGCAAAAAGAATTTCAAATCATTCAAGGATAAAGGTAAGAAAACATGTTTTATGGCTAAAGATTCTGATGATAGTGAAGAAGAAATTGTCTTTATTGCTATAAAAGATGAATCTGATGATGATGAAGATAAGATGGCACTTATTTCTCATATAAGCAAAGATTATATATGGATAATAGACAGTGGATGTTCACATCACATGACTGGTGACAAGACAAAATTTGAATACCTAGAAGACTATGATAGTGGCAATGTAAGATTTGGAAACAATGAACCTTGTTGTATAAAAGGAAAAGGAAGAATCTCATTAACCAAAGAACTCATATGTGATAATGCTTATTGGGTTGAAGGACTAAAACATAATCTTCTAAGTGTAGCAGAGCTAATCAACACTGGTCTCAAGGTTGAATTCATGAATAGTCAAGCAAGACTGCTGGATGGAAAAGGAAAACTCATTGGATCAGGCAAACAAACAAAAGGTAACTTATTTTATCTTGATCTCAGTGAATATTCATGTTTTATTGCTCAAATTGAAGAAATTTGGCTATGGCACGAAAGGTTATGTCATGTGAATTTTGATAACATGATGAAAATAAGCAAATTCAAGAAGGTAAGAGGAATTCCTACTTTGAAGAAACCTGATACTGGTCTATGTAAGAATTGTCAGATTGGCAAAATGAGTAAGACTAGTTTTAAGAGTAAGAACTATCAGTCTAAAGAGATTTTGGAAATTGTGCATACTGATTTATGTGGACCTATTGGAATAGAAAGCTATACTGGAGATAAATTCTTTATTCTTTTCGTTGATGATTATTCTAGAATGATGACTGTTATGTATTTAAGAGAAAATTCAGAAGCATTTGAAAAGTTCAAATGGTACTTGGCAAGAGTGGAAAAGGAAATAGGGAAAAGATTGAAATGCTTAAGATCAGACAGAGGTGGTGAATTCATCTCCCATGAATTTAACAACTTTTGCATTGAAAGAGGAATCAAAAGACAGGTATCAGCTCCTAGAACTCCTGAGCAGAATGGAATAGCAGAAAGAAGAAATAGATCTATTATGGATTGTGCAAGGACTCTAATGATAGAAAATAACATCACCATAAAGTACTGGAAGGAAGCTATCAGCACTGCAGTTCATACCTTGAACCGAGTACAATTGAAGAAAGACACATTCAAAACTCCTTATGAGTTATGGTATGGCTATAAAACCAATGTAAGTTACATGAAAGTATTTGGTAGCAAGTGTTATATCTTAAAAGAATCCAGAAGAAATAAATTTGATGTGAAAAGTGATGAAGGAATATTCCTAGGATATTCTAGCAAAAGCAAGGCATACAAATGTCTGAACTTGTCTACTCACAAAGTCATAGAAAGTATACATGTAAAATTTGATGAGTTTGCAGAAAAGACTAAAGAAGAAAGTAAAAGGGAACCTGAAAACTACAGGAGATTCATTTACATTGAACCTGAAACACTGCCATACACAACTATCAATGAGGAAACTATATCTACCGAGCCTAGCACAGTAATCGAGTCATAGGAAGAAGTTCAAACCGAGTCACAGGAAGAAGTTCAAACCGAGTCATAGGAAGAAATTCAAACCAAGTCTCAGCCTGAAGTTATCGAGCAAATATCTACCGAGCCAGAGCAACTTGAAGAAGAGATCTTAGAAGACAACAACATGACTCATTCAAAAAGCAAGGAACCTATACTAGCCAAATATGTCAGAAGGCATCATACACTAGATCAAATTATTGGAAACAAATCAGATGGTACTATGACAAGAAGTAAGCTAAAAGGTACATGTTTGCTTACTGATTTTGAACCTAGAAATATCAAAGATGCATTGAAAAATGAAAGTTGGATTGAAGCAATGAATGAAGAATTAGAACAAATACAAAAGAACAAAACATGGACTCTTGTACCTAGACCTAAAGATAAGAATGTAATTGGAACAAAATGGGTATTCAGGAATAAGCTGAATGAAGATGGTCAAGTATCTAGAAACAAAGCTAGATTGGTATGTAAAGGTTATTCTCAAGAAGAAGGTATAGATTATGGTGAAACTTTTTCTCCTATTGCAAGATTAGAAGGTGT
The DNA here is from genome assembly GCA_027943335.1 of Chamaecyparis obtusa. Classification (NCBI taxonomy): domain Eukaryota; kingdom Viridiplantae; phylum Streptophyta; class Pinopsida; order Cupressales; family Cupressaceae; genus Chamaecyparis; species Chamaecyparis obtusa. Next base: position 1,036,357 of record BSBK01008546.1, on the reverse strand, counting down.
AAGAACTCTACTTGCTTATGCAACACATAAAGGATTTAAGGTATATCAGATGGATATAAAATCTGCATTTCTCAATGGAATTCTTGATGAAGAAGTCTACATTGAACAACCTGAAGGTTTTGTTGATCCAGATAAAAAGGACATGGTCTACAAGTTACACAAAGCATTGTATGGTTTGAAACAAGCTCCTAGAGCATGGTATGAAAGACTCCATAACTATCTGATTTAGATTAATTTCAAAAGAGCCAATGATAACAACAATTTGTATATTAAAGAAGGACCGGATGACAAAATTGTATTGGCAAAAATATTTGTAGATGATACTATATTTACAGGGAATGATGATCAGTGCAAAGAATTTTCAGAGAAAATGAACAAAGAATTTGAAATGTCTATGTTTGGTTTAATAAAATTCTTTGTTGGTCTTCAAATTCAGCAAAGCAAGAATGGTATATACATTACTCAATCTAAATACATTAAGGAAATACTTAAGAAGTTTGGTATGGAAGATTCAAAACCAGTTGGTACACCCATGTGTACTGGATTGAAACTTACCAAAAATGATGATTCAAAAGAAGTAGATCAGACCTTATCCCGATCTATGATTGGAAAATTGCAGTATGTAGTACATACAAGACCTGATATTGCCTTAGCAGCCGGTATAGTAGCAAGATTCTCAGCAAAACCTAAGGAAAATCATATGATGGCAATCAAAAGAATCTTAAGGTACTCAAGAGGAACTGAAGAATATGGTTTGTGGTATAAATTTGGAGGCAATCTAGACTTAAAAGTGTTTACTGATGCTAATTGGGTAGGGAACATTGATGACAGAAAAAGTACAAGTGGTGGAGCATTTTTTCTTGGAAAAAGACTGGTATCCTGGACCAGTAAAAAGCAAAATTGCACATCTCAATCCACAGCTGAAGTAGAATATGTTGCTGCTGTAGTAAACTGTTCAAATATTGTTTGGTTTAAACAATTATTACAAGGTATGAAGGTTGAAATCAAAGAACCAGTTGTTATATTTTGTGACAATACCAGTGCAATAAACATTTCAAAGAATCCAGTAATGCATTCCAAAACCAAGCACATTGCTATTAAATATCACTTTGTCAGAGAATTGGTGCAGGACAAGGAAATCAGATTAGAATATATTCATACAAAAGAGAAGATTGCAGACATTTTCACCAAACCATTACCCAAGGATGCATTTGTGTATCTAAGAGGTAAGTTAGGGGTCATTCCCCTATCTGAGGCTCACTAAATACAGTTTTAGTGATGCATCAACCAGAACATGATTAAAAATCAACAAGTTGATGCAGCATATTCAAGGAATCATTGCATATGAATTAGTACTTGAGGTACATTAGTTTACATTGATAATATGTGAATTGTCTTTGGCATGTGTTGTCAAAGAGGGAGTGTCTTTGCTATTACTTCAAGAAATTTTCAATAGTCAGAAGGAAGAATTTTCAAGAAAAAGGAAGTTTGCTGACAGAGGGAGATTTGAATCTAAACTGAGCTAATCCTTTCAAAATTTCTTATGCTATGACATATTGTGTTACCATCAATGCCAAAGAGGGAGATTATTGGAAACAATTGTCTGAAGAAAATTGCTACTCAAATTATGTATTATCTTTGATGTCACACAATGTCATAGTTCGCAATAATCAGTACCTACTGAGCTCAGTCGATCTGCCTGGCATTAAAATTAGTGTCTACCGAGTCCACTCGGTTATCAAAGAAAAATCAGCATCTACCGAGTCCACTTGATTATCAAAGAAAATCAGTGTTTACCGAGTTCACTCGGTTATCAAAGGAAAATCAGCATTTACCGAGTTCACTCGGTTATCAAAGAAAAAGGATTATCAGTGTTTACCGAGTTCCCTCGGTCTCCAAAAGATTGTAGTAAATTTCATTATGATCACCGAGCACTGTCGGCCCTTGAAGGATCTTTGCAAATAAAGTTTGCTTAATTCAGCTGACTGTTATACTAAGTAATGCCGATTTGACAAATCTAAAATCATATAAATAAAAGGTCAAATGTGAAATATAGAAGAAGATATATAGAAGAAAGACAAGAAAGGTGTGTGCAAAATTGTGAAGGATGACCAGATATCCTTGAGGAGCAGCAGAGATATATTCGATCAGGAAGGATCTCACTTATACAGAACAGAGATCTGTAATCAGCAAGGCAGTTGCATTATTATATAGGTCATTTTCATTGTTACCTTTTTATCATTGCAACAGTGAATTCTAAATCTCTTAACCGAGTTGGTTTAACAACCATATTGTAAATCCTCTAAAAAGGTGACAATTCCATTGAATTGTTCTCAAGACCTCTTACTAGGCCACTCCTAGCAGGGTGATTAAATCCTCTAACAAGGTCACACCTAATAGCGTGTTTTGTAACCTTTTACCGGGTTGGCTTCTAACCGGGCATCACTTCAGAAAAGTGAAAATTAGTATCTAGATACATTGGTGGTTTTTCCCATATTGGGTTTCCACGTTAAATTCTGTGTCTCTTATGTTCTTAATAGTTATCTTAATCATATACAAGTGGTGATGAATATCTAAAAGATAATTTTACTAATACTTTTTGCATCTACCAAGTTATTGCAATCTATTTACCGAGTGTTAAACAGATAATATTCATTAAGATATCCTAAGGGATCTGGAAAGAAATAATTGTGAAGTGTTTTATGGTTGACTGATTCACCCCCCCTCTTAGTCACTTCATCCATATTCCATCAAATTGCTCTTGCACATTTGTAATATATTGTTCTCTTCTTAGGAGCTAATAGATTAGATGCATTTTCATTTATATTTTGGACTAACTTTTGGATTTTAAGTACTCTCACATTTCATTTTGGGCTTTAAAAACAAGCTATGAATCTCACATTTCATTTTGGGCTTTAAAAAGAACCCTAAAAATCTCACATTTCAATTTGGGCTCTTAAAAAGAATAACTGCAATCTAGAGTAGTGACATCTTTCAATTTGATTTCTAAAACTGACAATTACAATCTATAATAGTGGCACATTTCAATTTGTGCTTTTAAAAAGAACAACCACAATCTAGAGTAGTTGCACACTTCAATTTGGGTTTCTAAAACAAATCAAAGTGTTTTCTTCTTTGGAAAAACTCTCAAGTGCAACATCTCTTGTAAATAATTTTTATTTGTGTTTAGTGTAGATTAATTACCTTGATGCAAATACAAAATAATATTATCTTCTCTCCTTATCTCTAAATGGACCTTGGTGTTTAAGAAAATTAGTGTTTGTATTTTCCTCTAGAGGGTCTTCCTCCTATGTGACTAGCACTAGTGAGAGGGAATGACCCAAGAAGAAACAAGATAAAGCTAAGCTATTCCGACCACTATATAAAATGTGGTTGTGACAAAAGTCATGATAAATTATATGGTCATAGATAGTTTTCCTTAATATCTATAGGATGAGTAAAAAAATTATTCCAAGGGTTGGAAGACCTCTTAATTGAGATTATCATTTGAAACATCCAAATGGAAGACCTTACTAAAAATTATTAAATTTGAAACCTACTCTTTTCAGCCAAACATTGTGATACATTCAGTGCAAGAGCAGGGAAGAATCTACTCCCAAGGTACTCACCATCAGGCTCCCTTGAGTCCAATTAGAGAAAGGAAGAACGTACCTATCTTTTGGCTCTTGCAAAGAACAAAAATTGTTCGCACCCTCAGGTGTGTCATTTATGATTGAGTCTACAAAGATTCCAATTTGTGGGTTGAAACAACGTAGTGAATCTATTACTTAGGTTAGAAAGTTCTTGAATTGTCTTCGTTGTGTTATACCAGTAAAAGTTTGGGCTTGTATTTGAGCCTTGAACATACACATTTTCATTATTTTTTTAGGGAAATCAATCTATAGTGTCTCTATATTGCTTGCATATTTTCATGTCAAAGATAACTTAAAAAAACTAAAAAAACTAAAAAAATTGAGAAAAATCCAACAAAAACATTGAAAAACTTAAAATTTTGATTAAAAAATATAGAGTTGTGCATATACTATAATTTTTTGTGCATTTGTTGTTAGGATTAACAAGACATAAAGAACAATTACATGCAAATATAACCAATTATCAGAAAAACATAAACCACACAGAAGACACAAAGATTTAACATGGTTAACCCAATCCCTGGGCTACGTCCACCAACAACAAGTCCAATATTATTATTATCCAGTGATTACAACTTGATTACAATCTGTAATCCCTTACAGCGCAATTCTGCCACAAGTACTAAAACCATACATTATGAAATCCCTAACCCTAAGCCATATTATACAATATTTTGCCACTTTAGGGTTAGAAGGAGTTACAACATATCGGCCCAAAAATAGCCAAAAATATGTCAATCTCAAAAAAATTCACTGGCGAGGGTAGGAGGAAAAGTGTACAGTACTTTCCTGAGCAGTTACCACAAGCCAACATTTGTCACACTAGTTATGTGCATTTGTTGTACTATTCTACACATTTATTACTATTTTAGTGCATTAATTATTATATTCTATGTATACAGATTGTGTTCCTACACTTACATTGTTTCACATTTGTCATATAGAGCATAAAAAATCAAGTTTTCAGAGAACAACAGATACCTTTTTGGATACCCATTTAGGCTATCATCTTGTTTCCATAATTAGTAAATCAATTTAGATCCCTTTTGACAAAGTTTAAAATTATAGCTACCAAGTTGTCATACAACATATATACCCATTTGCATTCATACCATTTCTAAATGAAAATTTTCCTAGTGTTTACAAATATCAATTATCTTCGAAACAAAGACATTAGTAAGTTTCAATATCAAGATTTATCATCGTCAACCAAGGAACTTGGCTAAACACTCTTGATTTCTATAGTCTTTTCATAAAGATATCACATTCTTCTATTGACTTACCTTTAAGATTGGCATAACCAACCAAGAGATCAAAACCAATACTTGATCCATTACACTATCAATTACACAAACTTTTTGTCCAACATTTCCCATATTTTATTACATTTGTATGGTAGTTAAAACAAGGGCCCAAAAGAAAAAGGAAAAGGAATAAATGAAATCAATATAAGGGTATAGAGATGAAGAGAATTCCTTTGAGGGATTTGTAAAATTTTCCTCAACCTCAAACACTAATGAGGACCAACTAAAGAAAAAATCAAAGAGTTCCAACAAGACCAAAGTTTTCACAAATTTTTAGATAAGATCTTAGATATGGACAAGGAAAGATATTTTCTTATGCTTTCCCAACAAGGTGTCAAATTACATCATGATTTTTAAGTTTAAAAATTAGAAGAATCCCCTAGTATGTAGGGAAATAAGAAGCCTAAAAAATATGGAAAATAAGAAGTAAGCACTCCCTTGGAAGCACTCACACATGTACAACAGATCCAAGTTTTACAACAAAACATTTCAGGCATACAAATAGGATCATCAAAAAAGAGGTATTCCTTGGAGGATAAAAGTCTATATCCCTTTGATAAGAACCTACCAATGAAACCATTCCCTCCACACTTTTAGATACCAAAGTATGATAAGTATAAAGGTAATATTAATCCAAAAGATCACATTACAGATTTTTGTGTTGCTTCCATTGAAGTAGCTCACAATAACAAGTATTTGATGAGATTGTTTCCACAAAGCTTGGGAGGAAAAGCTATGGAATGGTATTCAAAACTACCTCCCAACATCAAATAATTTAGTGAGATTGTAGGTAATTTTGTGACATAATACTCCTACAACATCAAACATGAGGTCACTATGTTAGGTCTTTTCAATACAAGACAAAAGAATGGGGATCCTTTCCTCACATTCTTGTAAAAATAGAAACAAGTTTTTGTAAAATATCCTCACACTATACCTAAAAAAGAAAAGATGGATATTTTTATCCATAATCTGACTAGTGAGATGAGTTATAGATTACAACTTCAACATCCTCCCGATTTCAACAAGGTCATAGATAATGGAGTCAAAATTAAGAAAGCTTTGGTCAAGAAAGGAGAGTTGAAACTCTACAAAGATGGGGCTAGTCATTCTAATTCCATCAATAACAACTACAATAACACCAATGAAAAATCAAGGTTTTGTACCTAGAACAAGAATGTTCTTAATGATGGATTTTTAGAGAAAAATAAATATCAAACCAACCCATCCTTTTTTAAATTTATGAAGTAGACCAAACAACCCTCAATCAAGCAATCAAACCAATGAAAAAGAAAGACCAAGAGAATCAAATATGCCTCAAAGAAGATATTAGTATTTATTTCTTGTTGTAGAATACCCCAAAAAGATTTCTTCATCACATCTTGTATCAAACTTTCTAACATTTTCTTCATCTCTTCTAATATAGAATTTTCTAGTGAAGATTCTAAAATACTTGATAGTAGGTGCATTTTCAAACCAAAATTATTAGGTGTATTTATATGATTTAATCTTATCTATACTTTGTTAAGAAGATAAACAATACTATGTACAACATCTACCCATTACACATTAAATAGATTAAAGTACCTTTTAGCATAGTTCAAGTCTTTTCTACAATTTTTAAGTCATTTCTCTCAACTACTCCATTCTGTTGTGGAGTCGTAAAAGAAAACAATTATCTCCTAATCCATAATATTTATAAAAATTATCAGATTCATGTGATGTAAATTATCCTCTTTTGTCAAGTTTCAAACACTTGATTCTAGCATTCATTTGATTCTCAACCAAATTTTTGAAAATCTTAAACCTATGCAATATTTTTTATTTTTCTCTTAAAAATGTGACCCAAATCATTCTAAAATAATGATCAATAACTAATGTATAGAGTATCTTTTTTTGGAAAGTTGTTGGTGTGATTAAAGGTATCTATATAGATGTTGTCATTAGTGCGTTTCCATTAATGACAAGGGGGGATTGTTGTATAATTGAGCAAAATGAGTTGGTGAAATTTATTGAAGTTATATTAAGGATTAAAAAGTTTGTTGACAATTGAGTCACTCCCTCCCTCTTAGTTGTCTTACATATTCAACAATTGGTATTAGAGATAAATGCACATCTAAAAGAAAATACAAGAGCAAGAAAATTTTTAAAAATTCAAGTATGTTTATTGAAGTAATGTTATCAAAGTAGAGAGCAACTTGAGAGAAATCACACAAATCTTGAAAAGGAGACAAAAGAGATTTTTAAATGGGAAAATAAGATAAAATAAAAAACCCTTATGAAAATGAATGAAGGCGCACCTAAAGAGAAAAAATAAAGAGAGAAGGAGAGAAATAATCTCATTACAATGATATCAAAAAATTAAATAATAAGAGGAGAATAATCTCTTAAATAGAGATGAGGAGAGGAATTACAAAATAACTCTCATATCTATGAATGCCACCATTCACAATATGTGTGTGCAATGTGTTACCATCCTCATAAGGAGGATAAACTAATATTTCTTAATAAGGGAAAATAAAATAAATGACTTTTCCTCACACATATACAAGAGGAAAGATTACATGTAGGGATTCCAAAGAAATATCACAAACTAAATACAAATAAAGAAACTTAAGACAAGTAAAGATTAAATATTCTGACACCCTCAAGCTTTACTTGGGGTTTTACATCAAACCCTTCAATGGGTTGCAAACTAAATTTTTTACAATGAAACTAGAACTTTTTCTTTACAAAATAGCTTTGTTAAAATATTAGTAATTTGATCTTCACCATTGCAATATAGAGGTGAAAATTTATTGTCTTCAATTTTTTCTCTATTAAAGTGATGTTGGAGAGAAATATATTTGGTTCTTGCATGGAAGATAGGATTATTAGCCAATGCAATGGCACTTTGATTTTCACAATACAAAGGTGTTGGATCTTTGTGAGGTAGCCTCAAATCTTCAAGAAATCTTCCAAATCATAAGGCTTCTTTAGAGGCATTAGTGCATCCTTTATATTCAATTTCTATGAAACTAAGAGAGGTAGACTATTAGTTCTTACTATTCCAAGAAATGGCACCTGAACTAACAAACAAACAATATCCACAAGTAGATTTATCATCATTGAGATATCCCCCTAGATTTGAATTAATAAATATTTTTAAATGAAATCACAACTTGCATCATAAAATAAACCAACATTAATAGTTCCTTTAATATATCTCAAAAAATAATTGCAACTTTAAAATGAGTTTTTTGAGGTTTAGACATAAATCTAGATACCGAACCTATAATATAAGCAATATCTAGTCTAGTCAGACTTAAATAATTTAAACTTCCAAGTAGTTTTCTATATATTATTCCTGATTCACAAGGAGTCGAAATATGATTAGCATCATTCATTTTAAACTTGTCCAATATATCTTGAGCATAATTACTTTGAGATATAAAAATACCATTAGTTGTTTGCCAAATTTGCATTCCCAAAAAATAATGTAAAAATCTTAAATCAGTCATTTGGAGCTTTTGATTGAGTTGAAACTTAATTTTAGAAATCAAATTATTGGAGCTTGAAGTTAGTATCAAATTATCTACATATAAAATAATAATCACGATGTCATGTTCACTATATTTAATACATAAATTTGGATAATTTTTCCTTCTAATAAAACCTTGAGAAAAAAATAATGCATTTATCTTAGAATACCATTCTTTAGGAGATTGTTTCAAACAATAAATTAATTTCCTTAACTTTCAAACTAAATTTTTATTACCTTCCTTAATAAATCCAAGAGGTTGAGACATAAATTTCTTCATGTAAATCATCATTTAGATAAATACTTTGAACATAAATTTGATGAATAAGATAATTCATATGAGATGCTAAAGAAAGAATAAGTTTAATAGTAGACATTTTAGCAACATAAGCTAAATTTTTATTATAATCTAAGCCTTCAATTTGTGACAAACCTCTAGCAACTAATCTAGCTTTAAACTTAGTAACTTCATTATTGGCATTGAATTTAGTTTTATATAACCATTTGTAGGAAATAATATTTTTACCTTGAGGGAGAGGAAATGATTCCCAAGTTTGATTAGCAAGCAAAGTATCATATTCTTCTTGCATTGCTTTTTGCCAATGAGGTTGATGTTTAGTTTTCTTAAAGGAATTAAGATCATTTGTATTCATAATAGTAGACATCAAAGTATAATTGCAATAATTTATTCTTCTAGCCTTAAGTTTATCCATTCTAGCTAAATAATCACCACTTTCTTGAATCAAAGTTTTAAATAATTTAGGCTTCCTTTTAGAAGTACTATAATTGTCACTAGAAAAAGAATCCTTAGGACCGGAATTATCATGATTATCATCACTATCAATTTTATAAACAAATGCATTAGGATTAGGGTTTAGAGAAGGAGTGAGATTGAGAGAATGAGGTTCATCCTCAACAGCTACAACTTTACTTTCAACATTTTTATTATCCTACACTTTAGAACAATCATGAATACCATTTTTAGCAGTAAAAACATCTCTAGCAATTTTAACTTTGTTATTGATAGGATTATAAACTCTATATGATTTAAAAAGTTCATCATAACCAAAAAATATATAAGGAGAAGATTTAGAATCTAATATGTGCCTCTTTTATTTAGGTTTATGAACATAAGAAATTGAACCAAAAATCCTTAAATGCTTAAGATTGGGATTCCTACTGGACCAAGCCTCTTAAGATTTATATCTTGTAAAGCTTTTATATGATACTTATTAATGAGATATGTAACACAAGTCATAGCTTCAACCCAAAATTTATAATCTATATTCTCATCATGCAATAAACATCTAGCCATTTTAACAATGGCTCTATGCTTCCTTTCTGTTACACTATTTTATTGAGGTGTATAAGGAATGATAAGCTCTTGTTTAATATCAAAAGATTTCAAATAACCACTAAAAAAATTATTAACATATTCCTTACCATTATTAGTTCTAAGTATTTTAATTTTGAAACTAGATTATCTTTCAACAAACATATGAAATTTAGCAAAAACATCAAGAACTTGATCCTTACTATGAAGAAAATATATTCAACTTCTTAAAAAATCATCAAAAGATATAAGTGTGTACTTTGACCCTTGGATGGAGTTATTCACCATGGTTCTCAAAAGGTCACAATGAATTAGATGCAACTTATGATTTTCCCTCCAAACTTGACCATGAGGAAAGGGATCCCTATGCATCTTACCATGCATGCATCTTGGGCATATAATTTTAGAAGGAAGAATGTTAGACAATCCATCTATCATATTTTCTTTTTATGTCAAGGCAATATTATCATAAATTATGTGACCAAGTATTTCATGTCAAACATTAAACTCAATGGTAGTAAATAAGGAATTATTTGAATGAGAAAACTCATAAAATTTGAATAAGTTATCATTATCCATTTTAGCATTAGGAATAACGTGGTTATGATTTGGATCAATTATATAAAATATATCCTTATAGAATTCAAATTTATAATCTTGGCAAAGCTTAGCAATAAAAAGAAAATTTGATTTTAATTCGGGAACATAAAGAATATCATGAAATTTACCATTAGAAACATTGAGATCACTAATAGCTTCTACTTTAAAAGTATAAGTGTTAGCAAGTTGAATGGGAATATTTGAAATATCAAGATGCATAGAATCAAAAATTTCTTTATGAAAAGTAATATTTTGAGAGGCTTTGAAACATTGTAACTACAAGTAAATGCATGATAAGATGAATTTCCATTGTTATTACCTTTCTTATAATTAGGTTTATGTTGTTGATTATTTTGGTTCATGAGCTTTTTACCTTTTTTTTCCTCAAATAATTATTTGTCACATGACCATCCTTACAAGAATATGTACAATGGGACATCTTAGAAGAATTAGTATTATTAAAATTATTATTATAGGATTTAGATTGAAATTTATTATTAGAATAATGATTATTATGATTGTGATTATTGAATCTAAAATTATTATCATGACTTTAATTTTTAGACATAAAAGCATTTTCTACTTTTAGGAGTACCAAATTCAACTAGTTTAGCTTCCTCTTAACATAATAAATTATAAAAATATCATAAGTTAATTGAGTAGCTAAATTAGGAATGGTAAATTGAGCATGAATATTAGGAATAAACTGTTGAAATTGTCTAAGAAGACATTTCTTAAGAATAATATGAATCAAACAAAGATCTATAAGTTGCACTCCTAAACCTTTTAACTGGATATATAACAAATAAAACTTCAATTAAAACTAATCCATTATTTTAAAATTAATACACTTGAGGTCTTCGAGTTGACCTTGAGGCTGAATTTTTCAAGATTCATTTATACATTATTTTTAAAATTTATGAAGCTTCACGAGCTTTTGTACAATTTCCAATGAGAACATACAAATTAGGAATCATTCAAATACCACTTTTAAACCAAGTGCAATCGTCCATCTATTTTGGTTAGCTTGAGGAGTGGTATAAGAAGTTTTATTAGTAGCAAGATCCAAAAAGTGATTGAAATGAAAAATAAAAGAAATATGTGTTTTCCATGAATGATAATTAGAACAATTTAATTTAACTTTTAGAATTTACATAAATATGATGTAAAAAAAAATTAAGATACCAAAAAAAAACCAACCCTTATACTTAAATGAATTAAAAAATAATGTACCTTCTTTTATTTTTTATTTTTTTAAAGCTTAAATAAATAGCTCTAATATTAAATGGTTTATGAATAAAACATTTAAATATAAGATTTTCATTTTAAAAAGTATTTCAATTTCTTAACTTAAATCAATACTTTGAAAAACTTAATTTAAGAAAAACTCTTTCAAAAAGTATTAAAACTTCACATAAAATATTTGAGATCTTTTGTAAAAAGGCTTTTTAGATAAAATAGAGGAAAAAGTTTAAGGTAAAGGAAACTCAAGTTTATTAAAAAACTTCTTAAGAATTTAAAACCTTACATAAAACATCAAAGACTAATAAAGTTTAGAAATAAATAAATAAAGCTTACCAAACATACATACTAAAAAATGATTAAAAAGATTCAAGGAAAAAAATAGAAATAATGAAATGAATATGAGCTTAAATTAAATAGAGTTAAATATAGATAAGTTGCAGATTTATGGGAGTAGAGGCAAATTTGAGGTGTTAAAAAAACTTAGAGAAAGATAGAAGCAAAAACAAAAGGAAAATATCAAAAGTGAATGATAGTTAGCATAGAACTAAAAACTAAAGTTGTTAAAAATAGCACAAAAAGAAGAGAACTATAAATGTGTGGGTATCAACAACCAAAGAAAGAGTTATATTCAACAAAATATGAGGGAAAGATAAACACAATAAAATTTAGAGATTAACCTAAACTTTGACAATAATAGGTATAGACTGACATATGAGAAAGATAATAAACAAAGTAATTAAAACTGAGAAATGATAAAACTAAGTTGAATCTACAATAAAAAAAAATTTATTATATAAAAAAACTTGAAACTAACAAAGATTTGTAAACAAGAATGATATTTTAAAAAAAATATTACTTGCATACAAGACTAGAAATTAATTGAGATATATTACTAAACAAATCTTCAAAAAAGAGATACCTTCTAAAATAAAGAAATCAAACAATGCAGAAAAACAAGTTTGAACAATAGTTGTGGAGGCAAGCCTTTCAAAATTAAAAGAAAATAAATTTTATTTAGACTAAAATCTAAATGGATTAATCTTGCATGCAAACATGTTAACAAGTTTGTTAACAAAAATCAAACTTAAACCAAAACCTACACAAAACAAGCTAGAGAATAAACTTCTATTTCTCTCAAAGAGTTCCTCCAAGAAGGGTGAGCTTCAAAAGAGAACAATGACAAACTTCATCAACTTAAACTTAAATAAGGATTAGTAATCTACTCTAATACCATGAAAGGAAATATAAGAACAAGAAAATGAAAAAAAATCCAAGTATGTTGATTGAAATGTTACCAAAGTAGAGAGCAACTTGAGAGCAATAAACAAAAACTTGAAGAGGATACACAAGAGATTTTGAAAGGGGAAAAGAAAAGAAAAAACCCTTATATATTATGAATGAAGGCAAGGCCTAAAGAGAAAAGTGAGAGAGAAGAAAAGAAAGAAGCTCATTACAATGATATCAAAAATGTGAAGAATGAGAGGAGAATCATCTCTTAAATAGAGATAAAAAGAGAGGTTACAAAGTAACTCCCATATCTATGAATGCCACTACTCACAATATGTGTGTGCAATGTGTCACCATCCTCATAAGGAGGATAAACTAATATTCCTTAATAAAAGAAAATAAAAGAAATGACTTGTCCTCAGATATGTACAAGAGGACAAATTATATGTAGGGATTCCAAATGAATATCTCAAACTAAATACAAATAAATAAACCTAAACAAAGTAAAGGTTAAATATTCTAACAACATCCATATGCATTTAGCTCTAATAAGGAGGGAAAATCACCCTCAATTTTTCTGTAAGATACTCAAAAGTATCCTTAGGCAGTGCCTTGGTAAATATGCTATAAATTTGATATCAATGACATCTAGGCTAACTCATCGATCACTTGTCAAACTCATTCTACTCAATTCTACAATAATTTACCCATTTATCAATAATGGTAATGCACAAATGATAACATCTAGATAGATATCTTTGATCATACCAATAAATTTCTAACAATTATCCCCTTTTGACATTAATGGAAAAGGCCAAAGATGCAAACCGGTCGCTCATTCTTCTCAATTCCCCCTAAGATATAAAAATCAACTCACAAAAATTAAAAAACTTCCCCTAAGAGGTATCCAAGATCATTAGTCCAAATTGAAAAATATGCATGAAATTTATTGGACTAATGCAAATCCATATGCACTTAGCTCTAATACTAATTGTTGAATATGCAAGACAACTAAGAGGGGGGGGGGTAAGTCAGTTGTCCACAAACTTTTTAATCCTTAATATTACTTTAATCAATTCCAACAAATAGATAGATATATTTGATCATACCAATAACTTTCTAACAATTATCCCCTTTTGACATCAATGGAAAAGGCCAAAGATGAAAATCGGTCACTCATTCTTCTCAATTCCCCCTAAGATATAAAATTCAACTCACAAAAATAAAAAAAAGTCCCCCTAAGAGGTATCCAAGATCATTAGTCCAAACTGAAAAAATATGCATGAAACTTATTAGACTAATGCAAATCCATATGCACTTAGCTCTAATACTAATTTTTGAATATGCAAGACAACTAAGAGGGGGGGTGAATTAGTTGTCCACAAAATTTTTAATAATTAATATTAGTTAAATCAATTCCACCGAACTTGTTTTGAAACTTAATAATAGAAATATGTAAACATGAAAGAAAATGAATCACCAAACACATGGAATACCAAGTTTATGTGGAAGCTCTTATTAAGGGAAAAAATGAAGAATTTTATTCTCAAATATATAAACACCTATTAGGGAGACAAAGGTTTAGGTGTTTTTTACAGAGAAAGGCTCACTGCCCAAAGGGGGCTCACTATCAAAGGGTTCACTACCCAAAAGGAGAAGGATGAAAAAGAATATATCCACCAATTAATGCACATAAAAAATACAACCAAATAATTTGTACATACCTTCAGCTCACTACTTCGAATAAGTAACACATGAATATCCACTTTTTCCTCTAACACTCTTTACAACAACTTAAACAAATAGGGAGAAATCCTCTTTCATGCATCCTCTTCACATAGGTACACAATTGAAAAAAAAATCACAAGTATATACAAATGCCACACCCTTTTCATTATGTTTTAACTCTTATTTATACCAATTCGTAGCTTGTAAATTCTCGCACTATCAACAAAGCAAGTAGAAAAATATAATTTTTATTAGGTCAGCACTAATCATTCTTGTGGTGGGGAGGAATAAGAAGTAGACTACACCATGTCATATCTGGGAAAAAAATACCACCATGCATGTTACAATCCATTTTCATTTGCCAAGATAAAAAAAGATTAGTGTAAACACCCAAGTTCAACCAAACCTAGAGTGGGAATACCATCAAGCTTTGAAATCAAGTCTTCAGAGAAAAACATCGTGTGTCATCTGAAATGAATGAAGCTAAGGATATTAATGATTCATTTCCAAACGTACACCATCATAAACCATCATGCGGGGAAATATGAAGTATGTCTTTCATTCAAAGACCAAAGTTAATCAAACATATACACTGGTAAGTGCCAAATCCACTATACTTCATTCTGAACCATAAAACCTTGAAATAAACATCTCCAAATAGTCATTAATGATATACCAAAAGCTCAACAAAATATTCATAACATATAAGATATGTGGAGTAAAATACTCAACATAGGTTCCATATAAATTATTCACTAATAGAAACAACAACAAGATGACATCAATGACAACCAAACTAACTCATCAATCACTTGTCCAAGTCATTCTACTCAATTATACAACAATCTCCCCCTTTATCATTGATGGAAACACCCACAATGACAACATCTAGAATATACCTTTGATCATACCAACAACTTTCCAAAAACTCTCCCCCTTTGACATCAATGTCAAAGGCCAAAGATGAAAATAGGTCATTCTACTCATCTCCCCTTGAGATGTACAAATCATCTCACAACAATACAATACAGTTCTTCCTAAGAGGTATCCAATATCTTTAGTAAAGACTGAAAATATGCATAAAACTTACTAGACTAATGCACATCCTTATGCATTTATCTCTAACAAGGAGGGGAGGTCACCCCCAATTTATCTTTGAGATACTCAAAATTATCCTTAGGTAATGCCTTGGTAAAAATGTCGGTAATTTCTTCCTTTGTGGGAACATAGTCAAGCTTCAACTCATTCTCCAAAACCTTTTCTCTCAAAAAGTACCACATAGAAATATGTTTCATTCTTGAATGTAGTACCGGATTCTTCAAAAACTTTATAGCATCAATATTGTCACACACAATAGAAAAGGTTCATCAAACATTATTTCAATATCCTTCAATGTCTATTTCATCTATAGTATCTGAGTGCAATATGAAGCAACAATAATGCATTCATCTTTAACACTAGATAGAGACACAAAATCACGTTTATTACTTAAGCAATCAACCAATCTAGGTCCAAGAAATAATATGCCTTCATCAGTACTCTTACTTTTATCAACACATCCAACCCAATCAACATATGTAAAAGTCATCAATGTAAATTCTAATTTCCTAGGGTACCATAGTCCAAAATCTTTAGTTCCTTTAAAATATGTGAAAATTTATTTTGCAAGTACAATATGAAATTCTTTGAGATCTTTCTGAAATATGACTATAAGAAAAAAAACATGCATAATATCCAGTTTGATAAAAGTCAGGTATAATAATCTATAGTCATTGATCTACATTTTCTTTCATCAACCTTAGGAGATTCATCATTTTTTCTCAATTTATGGTCAATAACCATAGGTGTGCATACTGCTTTAGCATTTTCCATTCCAAAGTTTTTCAAAATTTTTTTCACATACTTTGATTGTGAAGTGAAGGTGTCTTCACTTTTATGATTAACTCGTAAGTCCAAAAATAAGTTCATTTCCCCAATCATGGATATTTCTATTTTTTTTTGCATTTCCTCAGTAAATTTCTTATGCATACCATCATTGCCTCCAAATATTATATCAATATAAACTACTATAATCAAAATATCATTTGATTCAATTTTAAAATACAGGTTACTGTCAGCAATACATTTTTAAAATTCTTGTCTCAGAAAATACTTTTCAAGTCTTGCATACTAAGATATGGGAGGTTGCTTCAATCCACGTAATGCAAATTTCAATCTACAAACAATGTCCAGATCTTCAAATAGGTTTTAGACTTCTAGTTTTTATATGTGTAATTAAAGATTCTTTCAATTCTCTATTGAGAAATTCAAATTTCACATCCATCTAATATACTTTGAAGTCTTTATGTGTTTCAAAAGCTAAAAGTATTCTAATAGCTTCCATTCTTTCCACAGGAGCATAAGTCTCCACAAAATCAATTCCTTTCACTTATGTGTATCTCTTGCATACAAATCTTGCTTTTTCCTCACAATGTTACCATCTTCATCTAGTTTTTTTTGGAACACCCATTTTTTTCTAATTACATTTTTATATGTTGGTCTTGGGACTAATTCCCAAGTCATATTTTTCTCAATTTAATCCAACTCTATGATCATAGCCTTCATCCAATTTTGATTAGTGCAATCCTCTTTCATGGTCTTCAATTCAATTTTTAACATTAATCACATGTTAAATTGTTCTTCTATAGCTCTTCTTCTTTTCAATACTCATATGTTCTTATCTTCAATTATTTGATTCTCTATACATATCTAGATTTTTCTAAGAATTTGTTGGAACAACTTCCTCATATGAGGTCTTAATTGAAGGGGAAATATAATATCACATGCATTCATATTGTGGGGTTTAAAATGGCCAAAAAAGGGGCAATATGTTTCCTAAATAGGGGGGAGAGGGTTTTGTTTTGGGGGGGAGGAGGCGGGAGGAGGGATGGGCGTTTATATAGGAGAATATGTGTGGGGGTATTGGGAAGGTATTGGAGGGGGGTGACAAAAAAGGAGTTTGGAGAAATATTTTTTAATTATAGGGAGATTCTTTAGTATGCCATGAATGCACGTGCTATGATTCAAGTTCATTAAGTGAAGCCCCCTCATTATTTTGTTCTTCATTCTTTGCAGCCTTTTCTTCTTCTCATTTTTTCATAGATTCATCTAATTCATATCCAACTTTTATTTATATATTCTTTGGAATCTCTTCATCAACTTTTACATTTGTGCTCTTAATTATTCTTTGTAGCCTTTTTTTTATAGCATTTGTAAGCTTTTCTCTTCGTATAATACCTAAGAAATATGCATTCATCTTCGACAGTATCAATTTTTCCTAGATTCTCTTCATCTCTTCTAATGTAGCATTTTCTTCCAAATACTTTGAAATATTTTATAATATTTTCTTCCATACCATACCTCATATGAATTCTTTCCAAGATTCTTTCTGATCTGAACTTTATTCAGTGTGTATACTGCAGTCAATATTACCTCTTTCCAATATAATTTTGGTATATTTTCTTCTTTGATTATTGTTGGTGTAATTAACTATTTACTAATTACACTTTACTTAAGTTTACTTAGGATAATGCATTTGCATATTATTTGTCTTTGAGACACCTAGGAGTTTTCATTTCTTTTTAGCACATGGTTAGGAGAATTTCCATACCTCTTTGTGATAGTTGTAATCACATACCTCTTTGTGTGTGAGATCCACCTTTAGTGCTCTTATCACATTATCATCCTCTCATTTTTGCACATGTTTCTCATACTTTCATGTACAATGGAGGATGATCCACCTTTGGTGGACATGTGATTCCACCATGTCTAGTTGATAGCTTATCACTTGCATAACTTCTAGTTATCATGCATTGCATATATATTCAGGCACATCTAAATTGTATACATCGATTATCCATTATCATTTGATCATTATTGAATTCTTCATTTGATCATATTGTCTTGTCTCTCTTGTTTGTTCTATCTCTTGAGCTTCTAGATCTTGACATTACATTCATTACCTTGGGTAAATTCTTACATGGTATTAGAGCCATAGGAGTCTTCATTGTATAGCTGTTGGAGATCCATTGACTGCTTCAACTTTTTGAGGGCCACGAACCAAATCTAGGATCAACATTTTGTGGGAGTGTTTTGATCAAGATCGGACCTCACCATTGCATCCGGGTGGCTATTTCCATAGATTTTGACTATAAATTTGCCTACCTTGGGAAAAAGTCAAATTTGAGGCAAAATGTTTTTGCAAATCAGACCTCTAAGAGCCCAATTTGCAAATTGGGTAATATTTTTTCAATTTCTACTTCAGATCTGAATTTTATTTCCATTCTATCAATTATTTCTCAGATCTACATTTTTCAATCTATTTTCAGTTTTGGATATATCTGTCAATTTTTGAATCTAGCAAAAAGTTGGCCTATTAGGCCTTTGTATTGGTTTTTGTGTCACGTCGAATCTACAAGTAGACAACTTGACCAATGACCCAAGCAAGGGCGATCCTGACCCAAGTCGACATCCAATCTAAGACAACAAGCAACACTCAGAGCCAAGCCCAAGCTCAAGTCACCGAGCCAAGCTCAGGCGCAAGCTAAGCACTAAGCTTGTGTGCGAGATCAGCTCATGTGCAGGCATATTTACTTATCTACCACGTGCTTGGGGTTATAAACCCAATAGAATAAAGCTGCACAATGAATGTGGGACTAAAGTCCCACATCCACCTCCTCTCCTCTGCTCCACCTGAGCAGTGCTCCTTCCTACCTCTTGTGCACCACAAGTCCCTCCACCGTGCAAGCCACCTCAATTTAGTGCCATGAGGACACATTGCCACGTCAGCCTCAACAAATTGGGACATGCCATGTGGTGCATGAGCCAAAAATGTTATTTTAAAAAAAAAATCTGCAAATTTTTATTGTCCTAAATTTGACGCTCATTTGGACGTCATCCGGGGCATTTTTTCTTCTATTGTGATGGTCTCTAAACCGTCAATTTTAATCATTTGATTACATCAAAATTCTATACGGTAAAATTGGACGGCTGTATGACCATCAAATATGGGATTTTTTGCATAGTCATGATGGCCACTTGACTGTCAAAATTATGACACTAAACAACTGATGTCAACAGGTTTTAAAAAATTTTCAGCCCTCACCATATGTAGTTTTGATTTGACAGCCCGACTTTTGGGAGGCCATGACTTGGTCATCCGGGCTCCAAATTGAGTGCAATTTTTTTTTTTATTGGGTAGAATTTCTTGAAATTTTTATTGGTGATGTTATTTTTTGGTTTTGGATCAAGGATTTTGCAGAAATTGAAGTTTTTGGTGACTGTACCTATCTGATCCATGGTTTTGCAACTTTAGAGGCTTCGTTCGAGCTCATACAGACACATTTTTTAGGTGTAATTTTTTTTGAAAGTGCATGATTTTTTGTCTACTTTCCAAATATGGTATCAGTTTGGAGAAGTTTTGAGTGGACATATTACTTTCAGAATATGGTCTATTTTGGCCTATTGTGGCACTTTTAATTGATTAGATCTTTGAGAGATTTTGTATCTTATCTTCTTGAGTTTGCTATAGCTTCATATTTTATGTTGTAAACATCAAAATCATAAGTCCACTTTGATCCATTTTAACAAGTGGAAATTGTACATGCACTAGCTATAAAGTGCCAAAATCATCATTTTTTTTGGGGGGGATTCTTTGATTGAGTGAATTGGGGGGGTCTTGTGTGTTTGTCTCTCTCTCTTTCTTGTGCTCTTTTTCATTTTGCATCATGGTTTCTATTGCAAAATTAACTCCACATAGCTATGCTACATGGAAAGATAATGTATGGAACAAGTTAATGGTAAGAGTCTTAAATCCTTATGTGGATGGTATAATTAAAAAACCCACTGATGATGATTTTGTTGCAGTAGGTAATTGGTCATGGAAAAATTTTAAATCTTTAGGAGTCTTCAGAGAGAATGTTTATGAAGTTATCATGTATCACATCAAAACCATAAATGATGCTAAAGACGCTTGGGATAAACTTGCAGATTTATTTGGTGAAGTGGATGAAGAAATGGGATTCAAAATTGAGACTGGTCTCCTCAAATTAGAGCCCAGGAATTTTGACACAATCCAAGATTATCTCAACAAATTCAATGATTATAGAGCACAACTTGATGATTGTGGTAATCCCATGAAGGATGTGAAGTTGGTTAGTCACTTGTTGAAACGTCTTCCTCTTGAATATGCGGCTTTTGTTTCAAGTTACAATACTCATAGGTTGACCATGGGTAGTGCCTTCACTAAGCCTTCATTTGAGTCATTTTCAAAAATGTTGGTCTTAGAACAAGAAAAATTGATGAGTATGGGGATTCTCAAGTCTTCAAAGTCTAAGGCATTGGTGGCTAATAATGGGAATCAAAGGAATCAAGGTGGTAAAGGTTTCAACAAGAAGCAAAAGTAGTGGAAGGCTAAATCACAATCAGACACACAATAATCTTCCTCCTCACAACAAGGAAAGTCTTCTCCCAAAAACAACAACAACAACAAGGGGGAAAATTCTAAGAAGGAGAAGAAAATTTGTGCATATTACAAGAAGCCAAATCATGATGAGCATCAATGCCACAAGAAACAAATTGATGATTTGACAAACATAATCAGGAAGCATCATATTGATTTTCCAAGAGCCTATAAGGGAAAGGATTCATCACCTTCCACTTCAAAGGGTAAAGGGAAAGCATTGGTGGCAAGTACAACTAATTTAGAGGAATGGATCTTTGATTTGGGTGCTACACATCATATATTGGGTGCTACAAAGGAGCAATTTTCTTCCTTGAAACCATCTATGGTACCTCACATCTATGTAGGAGATGATACTCTAGTGGAAGTTGAAGGAAAAGGGGAAGTTGAGATGGAAAATGGAGCTTTCAAAGATGTTCTCTATGTTACAAACCTTAGCACAAACCTCCTTTCAATTTAACCAATCACTCACTATGGAGGTGGAAAGAAAGTTGAGTTCCTACCTGATTCAGTTGTAGTAAAAAATCTTAAAGATGATTCTATGGTGGCAATAGGAAAATAAAATCATGACACAAGGCTTTACTCATTTTCTCATTTTATACCTAAGACTCCTTCTCATGCCTTGTTGACACACTCAAATTCACAAAGTAAACTTTGGCATGAAAGATTTGGACATCTCAACTATCGATATCTTCAGCAGCTTAGCAGCAAGGATATGGTCAAAGGTCTACCTCAAGTCAAGTATTCAAAGGGTGTATGTTCAGGTTGTGAAATGGGAAAACATATCGAAGAGAAGTTTGATAAGGGGAAGTCTTGGAGAGAAACATTTGTTCTTGAGTTGGTTCATAGTGATGTAATGGGCCCATTTCTAGTGCCATCATTTGGCAAGGATCATTATGTACTCACCTTCATTGATGACTTTTCACGCTACACTTGGGTCTACTTTCTTGGTCACAAGAGTGAAGTGTTTGATAAATTTCTCACCTTCAAGGCTCATGTTGAGAAGAAATTAGGTAAAGCCATCAAGATTCTTTGAATGGACAATGGAAGGGAATATGTGAACTCAAGGCTTATATATTTTTGTACACTCGAAGGTATTGATCTTCAGCATTCAGTTGCCTATACTCCACAAAAGAATGGTGTTGCAGAAAGGAAGAATAGGACCCTTAAGGAGATGGAAACTTGTATGATTCATGATAAGTATCTTGATCAAACCTTTTGGGCTGAAGCTATATGTTGTGCCACTCACATCCAAAATAGAACTCCTCATAAAGCCTTGGATGGAGTTACTCCTTTTGAGACTTGGTGTGGAAGAAAACTAGTTGTGAAACACTTTAGAGTCTTTGGTTGTCCATCTTGGGCACGCATACCTCCACAAAAATGCAAGGCATTGGAACCACAAAGTAATCCCTACGTATTTGTTGGTTATCCTGAGACTCTTAAGGCATTCAAGCTTATGGATCCTGAGACACATGAGATCTTTGAGAGGAGTGTTCACTTTGAAGAGAATTGTCCTAGTTTGGATTCTTCAAATCCTCCTACTTCATTTTGGAAAATGATAGTGATGATAGTGACTTGGAAGATGAAACTCCTTCAACCCTGACTCATAGGATTCCACCTTCGTAGGGTTAAGATATAGTTGAGGAAACTCCTTCTTCATCTTCTTCTTCCACTAGACCTCATTGGGCAAAACAAACACTTGATTCAGTAGGTTCACTTGTGTGGAATCCTTTAGACACTAGGAGGACAAGGTCATAATACAAATCATTTCCACATGCTTATATTGCAATTTCTTTTTATCCACAATCATTTAAGGAAGCTTCAGGAGTTCCTGAGTGGGACAAAGCTATGGAGGATGAGTATAACTCTTTTATGAGGAATAACAGTTGGGACTTAGTTCCTCTTCCTAAGGGAAAACAGTTGGTTCGATGTAAGTGGATCTATCAAACCAAGTTTGCATTTGATGGAAGTGTGGATAAGTATAAGGCAAGACTTATTGCAAAGGTTTCTCACTAGTTCCTGGTATTGACTACACTGAGACCTTTGCACCTATATCCAAGATGAATTCCATTCATTTGACACTTGCTATTGCTACAACTCATGGTTAGGCTATACATCAGATGGATGTCAAGAGTGTATTTCTACATGGGGATCTTCATGAGGAGATTTATATGGAGAAACCACAGGGATTCATCTAGGATACTACTATGGTTTGTAGGTTAAGGAAGTCTATCTATGGCCTCAAACAGGCTCCTAGGGCTTGGTATGCTAAGATGGATTCCTTCCTTCTCTTAGTAGGGTTCACCAGGTGTCATTTAGATTCTAATATGTATATTATTCATCAGGATGACTCACACTTGACACTTGTGCTTTATGTTGATGACTTGATCATTACAAGGAGTACTTCATCCATCATTGCTAGTGTCAAGTATTCTTTACAGGATAGATTTTCTATGATAGACTTGGGTTTACTTCACTATTTTCTTGGTATTGAGATCACATAGTCCTCAACAGGGATCACACTTTCTCAGCCCAAGTATGCTCTTGATTTACTTGCTCAATTTCACATGAGTGATTGAAATGCTGCATCCACTCCATTTCTATCAGGTGTCAAGTTAGAGGCTAAGTGTTCCATACCACTTGTTGATGACACTTTGTATAGATAGCTTGTTGGAAGTCTCATCTACTTGACACATATACATACACGCCATGACATATTCTTTTTAGTTGGCATGGTTTCTTGCTTCATGCAAGAGCCACCTGAGCTTCATTGGAAGGCAAACAAGTGCATATTGCACTACATATAGGGTACACATACAAATGGGATTCACTATGCAACAAGTACATGACTTTAGTTGGTTAGATATATAGACTCAGATTGGTCAGGTGATATTGATGGTTGCAAGTCTACTTTAGGCTACATATTTCATCTTGGTTCAGGCCCCATTTGTTGGTAGAGTAAGAAGAAGCATGCTACTACTCTCTCTTTGATTGAGGCTAAGTATCGAGGGGTTGTTACTGTAGCTACAAAGGCTATTTGGCTTCATCATATTTTGAAGGAGTTTGGTTTCAATATTCCATGACCTATATTCATTCATTGTGATAATCAAGGTGCTATAGCAATCTCCAGACATCTAGTCCAACATCAGCGAACCAAACACATTGAGGTTCATATGCACTTCATCATAGAGCTGATACAAGAGCAGGTCATTTAGATGCAATATTTTCCTACAACAGAGTAGGTTGTAGACATATTCACCAAACCCTTCACTAAGAGAAAGTTTCTTCAGTTGTGAGCTCCCTTGGGGGTGTAGGATATTCCTTCAAGGGGGGTCATATGACTTCTCTAGTCTTTCTTATGGGGGGGATCTTTTCCTCACATGAAGGTATTCTCTCTCATTTTCTATTATTGTACTTATGTCTCTTTTTGGGGGAGGGTTTTTCCCATGAGGTTTTCCTTTCTTTCTCCACTTTATGAGAGATTGCATTACATATCTTTTGCACTTGTAGTTTGTACATGGATAACTAACATGGCCTAGTAGTCGGGACCCATCATGAATTGTCATACATCATTGTGAGCTTAAGTGAATTCCCCTAAGTTGCACTTAAGGGGGAGTGTTGGTGTAATTAAGTATTTACTAATTACACTTTACTTAAGTTTACTTAGGATAACACATTTTCATATTAGTTATCTTTGAGAAACCTAGGAGTTTGTATTTCTTTTTAGCACATGGTTAGGAGAATTTCCACTTTAGGTGTGATAGTTGTTATCACATACCTCTTTGTGTGTGAGATCCACCTTTAGTGCTCTTATCACATTATCATCCTCTCATTGTTGCACATATTTATCATACTTTCATGTACAATGGAGGATGATTCACCTTTGGTGGACATGTGATTCCACCATGTCTAGTTGATAGCTTATCACTTGCATATCTTCTAGTTATCATGCATTGCCTATATATTCAGGCACATCTACATTGTATACATCGATTATCCATTATCATTTGATCATTATTGAATTCTTCATTTGATCATATTGTCTTGTCTCTCTTGTTTGTTCTATCTCTTGAGCTTCTAGATCTTGGCATTACATTCATTGCCTTGGGCAAATTCTTACAATTATGGTTCTTGATGCTTCCTATATTTTATGTTCATCATGTATTTATAGTAGGTTTGTGCCTTTGATCATTTAGATGGTACCCTTTACATTATGTTTTAATGCTTATTTATACCAATCCATAGCTTGCAAAGTCTCTCATTATCATCCAAGCAAGTAGCCAAATTTAATTTGAATGAGGTCATCATTAATCATTCATATGATATAAGGGAATGAGAAGTAAACACACCACATCATATCTAGGACCAAAAATAACACCCTACACATTACAATCCATTTACATTCACCAATACAAAAAAGATAAGTGTATACACCTAAGGTCATCTAAACCTAGAGAAGAAACACCGTCAAGATTTGAAACCAATTCTCTAGAAAAAAACATCACATGTCATTTGAAATGAATGAAACTAAGGACATTAATCAATCATTTTCAAAATTGCACCAACAAAAAGTATCATGCATAGAAATGTGAAGCATGCATTTCACGTAGAGACTAGAATCAATCATGTTTATACACCAATAAGTGAAAAATGTATTGTACTTCATTTTGAACCATAAAACCTTGAAATAAAAATCTTTGAATAGTTGTCAATTATGTAACAAAATCTCAAATTTTTTTTCATAAAATATAGGATATGTGGAGAAAAATACTCAATATAGGTTCCACAAAAAGTAGTCACTAATGGAAACAAGTTCAAATTAATGATAATATCCATTTTCATTTGTTAAGACAAAAAAGATAAGTGTAAACACCTGAGGTCATCCAAACCTAGAGCAAGAACAACATCAATAATTGAAACCAAGACTCTGGAACAAAACATCTCATGTCATCTGAAATGAATGAAGCTAAGAGCATTAATGACTCATTTTTAAAAGTGCACCATAAAAAATTATCATGTAGAGAAATGTGAAGCATGCATTTCATGTAGAGACCACAATCATTCATAGTTATACACCGATAAGATCCAAACCCACTATACTCAATTTTGAACCATAAAATCTTAAAATAAAAATCTCTACATAGTCATCAATAATATACCAAAAACTCAGAAAAATATTCATAACATATAGGATATGTGCAGAAAAATAATCAACACAGGTTCCACAAAAAGTAGTCACTAGTGGCCCAACAATAGCAAGTTGACATCAATGAAAACCAAACTAACTCATCAATCACTTGTCCAACTCAAACCCTCCATATTTTCCTTAAGGATCCTTCTCGAGCTATTATGATTTTTTAAGGGAACTTAGATCTAATACCAATTGTTAGTATTATGACATTGAGAGGGGGGGATGAATTAGTTCATCAACAAGTTTGAAACCTTTAACAATAATCTTCCACAAGATCCAACATGAAAATGACAATATACCATAGAAGCATAGAAAATAAAATAGTCACCCACAATGAACTCAAGGCAAAAGATTTTTCCCATGGAAACCCTTGTTAGAGGGAGAAAACCATGTGTGGTAATGATGCCCACAAATTTCACTAGTGCACCATTGAAATCTTCCCTATTAGAATCAATTACAAAACCCTTCTGAGGTTATACCCAATTAAGAGTATTTATAGCCTTGTTAGAAGCTAAAAAAGTCCTATTAAAGACTATCTGATTAAGGGATTTCAAAATCCTTCAAAGAGTCACATTGTTAGAGGATTTATAATTCATATCTTGTTATAGATACTACTCACTCTATTATGAGTGACCTAGTTAAAGGAGTATACCTGCAAACCTATTCGGGCTTCCCTTGAGATAGACCCAAGAATAAATGATCTGATTATGACACTTAAAGTTTGATAGATCCACTTCAATTATGATCACAATGCCACCTAAATATCCAAATCTCCTTTCTTCATCTTTACATGATCATAACACCTATCACATCATTAAATCAAACCTAAAAATCAATTTCAACCTTCTTTTATAAAACACATTTTCCAAGTTAGTCTTTTGCAAAAAAATGTATTACCCGCCAACATAAAAATAAATTTGATCATGCCAAAATGTATTGGTAAATTCATTAAAGTCAACACAACATTAAATAATTCATAAATAAAACATTTACTAACTCTAAATTGACCGATTGCCTGATCTAGCCAAACCCACTTTGCTTGTCTCTTGTTCTTACTGCCAGTGTCACTTTAATCCTCAATAACTCAATTTATTCTTCAATCTAACTGATGTGGTCATAGATGTAGTTAAATATAACTCTTTAAATTATATATTCCCAACCAAACATCTTAACTCAATCTCTAACTCCAAATTCGGTCACATGTACCTTGCATACTATCTTCTTTCCAGTTGACTGAACACTTAGTTGATTCTTCAATTTAATCCTTCAACGCCATTGTTAAAATTGATCACATGCCTTCAATAGATCAAGTTTCTAAAAATGAAAACACCACAATACAATCATATTATCAAAAATCATATCACCTTCATCAAATTCCAACAATCTCCTCATTTGGCATTGATGGAAACACTTAGAAAGAATTTTTTTTTGCTAAGTGCCAACAATCTCCCCAAAAAAACATATACACCATACATTCATATAACTAACATAGATCCCCCTGAGAATTAAAAGCATGTAATCAAACTATACTACTCTCCCTTGAATCCTCATGATCTAATCCAAAAAAAATTGTATCCTTATACTACTCTCCCCCTTTGACAACAATGAAAAAGGTGTTACAATGATATGCAAAAAGAAAATTTTAATTAATCAGAATCATAGAGTAGCTGTTATACACTGAATTTGCACCCTTAGTTCAAGCTCTTGTAGTCTTGATAACTCATTATAACATGGGAATCATCTCAAGGTTGTGGGACCTTTTGCTAACCGAGATGAGACCTCCAGGTTCTAGGCTAGTTCCTCTTGGATAGTCACCCAGATTTTCTCTTAAACAGGAAAGTAAACTTGAGGGGAAAAGGAATAGAAGGACTGCATGAAAGGGAAATGACAGGAAGAAAATCTATCCTACTAGGTGATACAATGAACTGGGGTTTGGATTTTAGTATAGAGGAATGAGACCAATGGAGGAATCAGGTCTAATAAGTCACCACTCACTAGATAGGTTTGCATAAGTATTTCATAGGAAGGCTTGAACAAAAAACTCAACCTATGACCTACAAACAGACATCCTTTTCTGCAACTAGGTGTAGGAATGAGACAAGGTTGCTAGAGGTTGTAGAATACCCACAAAACACCTAAATCAGATCAGACATAGGAAACACACAAATTTGTAGAAAATGAGAGGGACCAGGAACCCCAATTTCCATTGAAAACATGCATAAACTTCAATCCAATAAGAGACAAGCCAAACAAGGAAGGCATGAGGACAAGAAAAATGTCACAGAATGCTTTACAATATTTGAATTATCAATGAGAAATTACAGGATGTGAAAAACCAGAGAGCAGGAAAAATGCTATAGATAGTTTTCCAAGAAAAAGCCTTTTCTTTTTTTACAAAATGCCAATTCTGAGCTTCCAAAAGCTCCAAAAACAAATTATATACATCCTTGCACGTAGGCAGGAATCAAACCTAATTAGGGCCACAAAAAAATGCAATAGAATAATCACCCCTAAAATCAGTCACTTTCTGATCATAAATGCTCACTGTAAATATCAATGCCAAATCAGATATTCTTCCTTTGCGTGCCCATCTCTGAATTGATCCCGCCTGTAGACAAACATTCATCCATCTACTCCCCTGCAAGCCCACTCTATCATAAAGGCTCCAAATCTGATCTCAGATCTTAGAAAAGACCCAAAACAACAGCCCAAAAGATCTTGAGAAAATTCCTCAACTGCAACTGCCCTGGTGACATAAATTTTTGAACTACCTGCACTCGCAACGTCTACCCTAGAAGAGAGTCTGCCAAAATAGGCTATATCTACTTGACCAAGCAATGGTCGCATGATCACATGGGCTGAAAGGCCTTTATGTGATCATGTGACAAGCTTTCAAAATTCTACCTCTGCCCTTCAAAAATGTCAATGGTCGCATGATCGCATGGGCGCGAAAGGCCTTCATGCGATCATGTGACATCCCCTTGGAAATTACCTTGCCACTACCAAAAATGCCATGCAAGACACCTGGACTTGCAAAATCCACCACTTGCCAAACCATTGCCATGTGCCCCAACCAGAGCCGACCACCCGGCTGGACCCATGACCCCACTGCCTTGGAAAAGTCAGCGGTCACATGATCGCATGGGCCGAAAGGCCTTCATGCGATCATGCGACAACCCTTTGAAAATCGTTTCTCCCACTTCCACAAATGTCACCTGGCCCACAAGACCGCACTGCAACCTAACTCTTGGCTTCACCTCAGGTTTACTTCATATTCGTCAAGTTGCGAGAACTTCTCCTTAACCCCGAGTCTATCTGGCAACTGCGAGAAACCTCTTAACCACGCAACCACGCACCGCTTACTAACCCCAGGCCCAGAACCACCACGTGTCATCTCTCTATTCATCCTAACTACCACCTCAGCAAACATCTCAGTGCCCTCCTGACATGGGACCCACCACAAACTCAAGATTCCCATCTAACGGTGGGTGTAAGATCACCTGGCTGAAGAATATACCGTGCGCATACACGGTCACTGTTGGATCAATGCTGACTGTTGCTTTGCCTTTGTGGAAACCTTGGGCCCCACCTCCAACTACACAACTATGAAGCCACGTTAAACTGCTAACGGTTTGTCACATGGTTGCATGGGCTTGGAAGAGCCCATGTGATCATGTGACCAACCATAAAATGTCAACCGCTAACCGCTAACCGAACCCTACAGACTGCAAACCAGCTTGTAACCACCGTAACCACAAGTGGTTAGTCACATGGGCGCATGGGCTTGGAAGAGCCCATGCGATCATGCGACTAACTGGAAGATGCTACCCTGACCACTGGCACTTGTCTTGACTACCGATCCCCTGATTCCGCATCAATGGTTGTCATATGATCTCATGGGATTGAAAGATCCCATGTGATCATGCGACAGCCGTCAGATCTTCTCTGTACTAGCATGGCTTTGAGGAACTGGGACCCACCTGTCGAAGTTGCGTGCTTAGGGTTGAAAACATAGAAGGTGTCAAAAACACAGAGGGTTTTCGAGCCATGGTAAAAAATGCATTGAATTTTTAGAGCGGAGAGGTCGAAAACACACTGGATTTTCGACATGAAAGGCAGAAACATCCCGAGCTTGCAGAGAGGAGGTTGAAAACACACTGAATTTTTGACATTTGAGTAGAAAACACACTGGACTCTCGACATTCTAAGCATTTCACTTGGAAAATAGGAACCGTGGCCAAAAAGAATAACAAGGAATTTTTGGGCAACATATTGGTGACCTCTGCAAGATGTCAGCTTGCTAGACATAGACCAGTTGCCTTGACACATCCATTGGGCATAGGAGTTATTTCTTTTGAGCACAAAAACTTCTGACAGGGAGAGGGACAAAAAATTGAACCAGCAAGACAAAATGTGCACGAGCACTTCTTGGAAAGTAGGAAAAACTAAACTGGAAAGCAGGGAAGCTAACCTAGCCTAAACTAACCAGTGCAGGGACTTGGTCAAACAAAACCATTAACTGGTTGGGAAAAATAGCTACCCTTCCTCCTTAGGACATTACACTTTTCATACAAGAGGATAGCTAACAAGGAGGGTAGTACACACAGTTGCATGAAGAACCGATGCACTACCTTTTGAAGAACATAAACAAATTGACTCACCTCCACCAACAAATTTTTATTTCCATTATCCAGGGGCAGATAAGTGATTTGAGCCTACCTTTGCTAAACTGCAATTTCACCCTCAGCTTCGGCTTCACTTGAACAGTCATGTTTGGACACAAACATGACTAGATCCTTTTTACTACTGGCCTCCATTCTTGCTAAGTATCTTAAGGGGAAACCCTTGGAAGGAATGAATTTGGGGCTCCCTTTGCTACTTTCAGGCTGCGTTTCATTAATAACTTCAGCAAGATGAGAAAAACTCTGTCCCTCCATGATAGCCTGCCATAATATTTCTTCTTCTGCAATTAGCGAACCATCCTCTTCATTAGTTGAAACATCCAATAGCTCATCAAAGGTATCAAACTGCCTCACATTCTTGACAATCACTGGCCCCTCCTTATGGTCCAAGAAATATGGTTCTTTAGATTCTTCCCCCACTTTATTGCAAACCAGCCTAAATTCCCTAATTAGGACATTATCAACCTCCTCATCCTGCTTAATGTAAGAAGGCATCTCCTCAAAAAGATTAGCTAGGCTGTCACCTTCTTCACTTTCTTTCTTATCCTAATCTAATTGCTTTAATCCATCTTGATGTAATAGTCTCACCTGCTCCTCATGATTATCATGAAAAAGTATCCCTAAAAGACAAAAACCATCCTCTCCCTGATGGTCTAAAAGTGCTTGAGGTGTAGTGGACTCTTTAAGAATTGGCTTATAGGGTTTTATTTGCTGCAAGACAGGTTCATTATCATCTAGAAAATCAAACCTTCTAGGTATCTCATTTATAGGAATAGGATGAAGTGGCTGGAAATCTGAGACAAGGTCATGAATAGGCTCTAAAAATGCATGGAGATTAGGCTCACATTGGCTAAGATTCTGAACTGGAGGAGAGAATCTAAAACTTGGAAAATTAATAGAAGTGTCAGTGGACTTACTAGGAAAGGAGCCTGAGATTTGGATTTTGTGAGTCTCTTGTCTGGTCATTTGTTGCATCCCATCCCTAGGGGAATGTGTTTGAGAGGCCACTGTCTCCTGTTGCAACACTTCTGACCTTTCTCCATCAAGAAGTTCATGGTTCAAGAGAACAAGTGGAAAATTTGTAGCCTCCTTCCCAAAAAATGGGTTCAAGTGACTACTAGCTGCTTTGATGCTTTGTACTGGGAATGTTCTCCTGACTGGATTATATGGATGGAAAGGCCTCTTTACCAAACTCTGCCTTTTGCTTTGATGCTTCTCCTGATATTGTGGCCTAGACTCCTGATATAGTTGCTCCTAAACTTGCCAATGCTGGTTAGGATTTTGATCCTCTTGTTGATAAAGTGATCCATCCTCCAAATACTGCCCTTTTACAGTGATCAACTCTTTGGTTAAAGCTTGCAACAGGCTCATCATCTCCTTGTTTGTTGCTTATTGATTTCTTTTCACTTTGAGTAGCTCTTGAGGAAGGTCAACTATGGACTTCCCATAGTTAGTGCTTGCCTAAGGTTCTATTAATGTAGGTATGGGGGTAAATGGAGGCATCTATAGAGGTATAGTAGGCTGAAGATTAAGAGAGATAGGCATGGGTGGTATTCTGTCCATCATCCTTGCCTGGATTAAGCAATTTTCTACTTTGATAGCTAGGTCAAAAGCCTGGGGCAATGAAGTACCTCCCAAAGATTGAATCATGACAGATATATCACTAGTTAGGCTTCTCAAAAAATAAAGGAAAGCACAATCTGCTGAAGGCCTTATATTAATTGGAATCCTACTCCATGTCTTGAGAAATCTGCCATTAAAATCTATCATCAGCTCACGAGGATCTCTCTTTATAACTTGGAGCTATTCTATTAGAGATAAAGAGTTTGCATTACCCTCAAAGTATTTGCTAAGGAGATCTCCAAGTCCATCCCATGAAGTAATGGAGCCAACAGTTAAAGTTCTAAACCACTCTAGAGCCTTACCTTTCAGAGATGCTGCTAATAATTTGGTGGCCACATCCTCTTGAGTAATGTTGTGTATGCTGCAAATAGTGGTCACATCTCTTATGTGCTCAAAGATTGTTGTCTGTCCTTCACCTGTGAAATCAGGTATACCTTTTAGTGCTGCCAGGGACACATCATGATGCACTGCAAAATTTAATGGACTACCCTGATTAAAGGGTGCAAATGCAAATAGTCTTGCCATCAGAAGGGTCTATTTTCTTCATAAGCTCTATCAGAAATTGGGTCACTTCTCTTAACACCCATGGAGTCGCCAAATATACTTGAGTACTAACCTCTTTAAGGCCTGTATTATGCAATTAGTATATCAGAGATAGCATAATATTTGAAATTGACTTCCTTTGTAGTCCCACCGGGCGTGCCAAAAATGTTATACATTGAATTTGGACCCTTAGTTCAAGCTCTCGTAGTCTTGATAACTCAGTATAACAAGGGAATCATCTCAAGGTTATGGGACCTTTTGCTAACTAAGATGAGACCTCCAGGTTCTAGGCTGGTTCCTCTTGGATAGTCACCCAGATTTTCTCTTAAACAAGAAAGTAAACTTGAGGGGAAAAGGGATAGAAGGAATGCATGAAAGGGAAATGACAGGAAGAAAATCTATCCTACTAGGTGATGCACCGAACTGGGGTTTGGATTTCAGTATAGAGGAATGAGACCAATGGAGGAATCAGGTCTAATAAGTCACCACTCACTAGATAGGTTTGCATAAGTATTTCATAGGAAGCCTGAATAGAAAACTCAACCTATGACCTGCAAACAGACATCCTTTTCTACAACTAGGTGTAGGAATGAGACAAGGCTGCTAGAGGTTGTAGTATACCCACAAAACACCTAAATCAGATCAGACATAGGAAACACACAAATTTGCAAAAAATGAGAGGGACCAGGAACCCCAATTTCCATTGAAAACATGCATAAACTTCAATCCAATATGAGACAAGCCAAACAAGGAAGGCATGAGGACAAGAAAAATGTCACAGAATGCTTTACAATATTTGAATTATCAATGAGAAATTACAGGATGTGAAAAACCAGAGAGTAGGAAAAATGCTACAGATAGTTTTCCAAGAAAAAGCCTTTTCTTTTTTTACAAAATGCCAATTCTGAGCTTCCAAAAGCTCCAAAAACAAATTATATACATCCCTACATGTAGGTAGGAATCAAACCTAATTAGGGCCACAAAAAAATGCAATAGAATAATCACCCCTAAAATCGGTCACTTTCTGATCATAAATGCTCACTATAAATATCAATGCCAAATCATATATTCTTCCTTTGCGTGCCCATATCTGAATTGATCCTACCTACAGACAAACATTCATCCATCTAATCCCCTGTAAGCCCACTCTGTCATAAAGGCTCCAAATCCGATCTCAGATCTTAGAAAAGACCCAAAACGGTAGCCCAAAAGATCTTGAGCAAATTCCTCAATTGCAACCGCCCTGGCGACATAAATTTTTGAACTACCTGTGCTCGCAATGTCTACCTTGGAAGAGAGTCCGCCAAAATAGGCTATATCTACTTGGCCAAGCAATGGCCGGCTGAAAGGCCTTTATGTGATCATGTGACAAGCTTTCAAAATTCTACCTCTGCCCTTCAAAAATGTCAACAGTCGCATGATCGCATGGGCCGAAAGGCCTTCATGCGATCATGCGACTTCCCCTTGGAAACTGCCTTGCCACTGCCACAAATGCCATGCAAGATGCCTGGACCTGCAAAATCCACCACCTGCCAAACTATTGCCATGTGGCCCAACCAGAGCTGACCACCCGGCTGGACCCATGACCCCACTACCTTGGAAAAGTCAGCGGTCACATGATCGCATGGGCCGAAAGGCCTTCATGTGATCATGTGACAACCCTTTGAAAACTGTCACTCCCGCTTCCACAAATGTCACCCGGCCCACAAGACCACACTGCAACCTAACTCCTAGCTTCACCTTGGGTTTACTTCTTCATATTCGCAAAGTCACGGGAACTTCTCCTTAACCCCAGGTCTATCTAGCGACTACGAGAAACCTCTTAACCGCAAAACCGCGCACCGCTTACTAACCCTGGGCCTAGAACCACCATGTGTCATCTCTCTATTCATCCCAGCCACCACATCAGCAAACATCTCAGTGCCCTCCTGACACGGGACCCACTGCAACCTCAACATTCCCATCTAATGGCAGGTGTAAGATCGCATGGCTGAAGAATATACCGTGCGCATACACGGCCGCCATTGGATCAATGCTAACTACCACTTTGCCTTTGTGGAAACCTTGGGCCCCACCTCCAACTGTGCAACCACGAAGCCATGCTAAACTGCTAATAGTTTGTCACATGGTCGCATGGGCTCGGAAGAGCCCATGCGATCATCCGACCAACTGTAAAATGTCAGCCGCTAACTGCTAACCGAACCTTGCAGACCGAAAACTAGCTTGTAACCACCGTAACCATAGGCGGTTAGTCGCATGGGCACATGGGCTCGGAAGAGCCCATGCGATCATGTGACTAACTGGAAGATGCTACCCTGACCGCTGGCGCTTGTCTTGACTGTCGATCCCCTGATTCCACATCAACGATTTTCGTATGATCTCATGGGATCAGAAGATCCCATGCAATCATGCGACAGCCATCAGATCTTCTCTGCACTAGCACGACTTTGAGGAACTGAGACCCACCCATCGGAGTTACGTGCTTAGGGCCAAAAACATAGGTGTCAAAAACACAGAGGGTTTTCAAGCCAAGGTCGAAAATGAACCAAATTTTCAGAGTGGAGAGGTCGAAAACACACTGGATTTTCGACACGAAAGGCAAAAACATCCCGAGCCTGTAGAGAGGAGGTTGAAAACACACTGGATTTTTGACATTTGAGCAGAAAACACACTGAACTCTCGACATTCTGAGCATTTCACTTGGAAAATAGGAACCATGGCCAAAAAGAATAACAGGGAATTTTTGGGCAACAGTAGCATATACCTATTAAATTCTACTGAATGTATCATTAAAAGTAGTCTTCAAAACTTTCCAATCACTAACCCATGACTTATGTATATTCTCCATGATGAGTATTTGACCATGTAACAAAAATGTAAGCTCCTCTAATCCATGAATAGTGCACATGAAGTGGGTTGTTAAGGTTTGTTCTACTTCCTTCGTGTTATGATGTAAGATATCCATTTTGGGAATCAGTTATCTTTGTAACTCCATCAAATTTCCAATCCTTTTTTCATGTTCTTCCATGTAAGTCTTCATCCTTTGGTTTACCTTTCCAACTTCAACTCCAAAAGAAGTTGCAGTCCCATGAATAGGATCAAAACTCAATAACAACATTCTCAAATTTTATTGAGCTTCACTCTTTTTCCTTTCAATATCCTTCAAAAGTGAGAAAAATCACAAATATACTTTAGAATCTTACCACCTTCATATAGTGCATCCTTCACCCGGTTCAGAACCAATGTGATAGTATTCTTGTCTTCGACAATGGACTATACTAGCTTTTCTGATCTCTTCTTTATATATTCTTTTTCTAGTCTTGTAGTAGTAGAATCCTGCAAACTTTTCATCTCTTCACTAATGGAAGTGACTAGATGTGTCAATTTCTCCATTGGAATGGCCTTGTCATCATATGTAACTTCAAGCATTAAATCAAAAAATATATCTCTTTCCATTAGAACTATTTGTGCTTCCTACTTTAGCTTATCCTTCTTGTATTTAGTCTTTATTTCTATTGCAAAGTTAATTATTTATTAGGGCTCATAGTACTCAAGTCTATCTATCCCTTAATCGATATATCATCTTCATTAATAGATATAATTTCCTTGTCTTTCTTCTTTGTAGTGGCCTTTACTTCTTTCTCTTTCTCTTCCTAATTAGTTGCACCTATGTTCTCCATTTTTGGTACCCGTTGTTGTTTCCAATCATCTATAGGTGTTTTTAATGTTGCATCATGAGTTATATTATGATCTGTACCCATGTTTACTAGATCTTCTTCCTTTTGTTCCTTATGTACATATTGTTGCTCATGTGATTCATGTTGATCTTGTGTATCCATGTACTCATCATGTATCTTCATGGTAGGGATATCACCTATATTTCCCATCTCATCTTTGATTCCCTCAAGTGTGATCTTCACACCATCAACAATAAATCCCTAATCAATTTGAGTCACCACTTGATCACCCTCTTTTTCTTATACTGGTTCATCTTCACTTTTATCCTTCATCAGACCTAAATTCTTTCTTAAAATCGCCTCTGTTTCAACCTGCACCGATTGGGTCTCCTTAGCTAACAACTTTGTAACTGTTATTTTTGTTTTAAATAAAGGTCTTACCTTTGCAAACATATCTTTTATTTCTTCCTTAGATGATTCGAGTAATAGGCTGAGTAGAACATGATTTACTAACTCCTTATCATGTATAAGTGTTTCCTTCCATCTTGCATCAATTTTATCATACAAGTCATTAGTAATTTGTCCTTGTAGTTGGATTACAACTTGACTTATCTTATGCATGCTTGAAATTACAACATCTTCAACTTTTCTTTAATCTCCTTCATCAAGTAAGTGATAATACTTATTAACTCCAACAAGTATCCCATATTTGCTAACATTTTGAATAATTTCATTGACATAGCCTACCTTACCAAATGCAGTTTTAGTAGTGGGGGAACCTACCACCTTGGATTTCTTTCCTTTTGCCTTGAGTTCCTTCTTCTCTTTTTTAGATTATGTCCCTTCACTCTCTTCATCATAAAATTTCTCAAACCTCTTTGCCTTTCATTTATTCCTCTTACCTACTACCTTTTTTCTGCTTTGTGTCTCCTTGAATGGTGTAGTTTTAGGCTTAGCATTCTTTCCATATTTCTTTGTAGATGGAGAGGATTTTTCCTTCTTCACAGAAGTTTCACTCCTTATTTTATGACCAGTTGGGGTACTACCAATTGCACCAACAACTTCAACACCATCATCATATTTTGTTGCACAAAATGTGCTAGCTTTCTCTACGACATGTTTAGCCCTTGCTTTCTCAATCTTTTCTTTTGTGAAACATTTTTGAATCATGAGTTTCTCAACATCCTTTCTCACCTTTCTTACAATAACATGTTCCATCAAGTTATTATGTACTTCAAGTGACTTCTCTTGATATGTTCCAAACCTTGAAGTCTTTGGATCTATTAGTTTAGCTAAAAAAATTTCTGCATACATATCTAGAATGTCTTTGTCCACCTCATAACCCATAGGCATCACCCATGAGGTCCTTGGCTCAACTGCTTCCATCAAACAATTGTCTATATCTACCATGAAGAAAATAGTGCCCTTGTACCTTTCAACAATTTCAAATGGTATCCTTTCTTTTTCATGCATCTTCTTTTGAAATTCTTTAAAGTAACCCCATACTTTTCTAGTGAAATCATTTCCCAAGATTTTGATACTATTCTTGATTTGAATGAAATTCGGAGTATCTATCAACCATGCAATGTTACTGATACCGAGGAACATGTTTTGGAAATAGAAAAAGAAAAAACATGATCACCTGATCATACTTTAACTTTTGCCTCTTGTCCTTTTTTATCATTTCCAGATTCATCAGTATCTTCTCTTATTGCTTCATCCAAATCATATTCTGCATTTTCCTTGATCATCATATGGGCTATATGAATAGCACCACTATGTATACTATTCATCTGACTAAATTGATACACCTTGTAGCCAATAACCATAGATGCAAACTTTACCTCTTCATATGTATTATCATTCATAGTCATCACATGACCATCCCACTTAGATTTTGTCAATCTATTCACTTCTTGTTTAGGAATGGTGCACAAAACAATTACATCACTAGTTGCGCATAGACCAATTATAGCATGGATTGGTTCTTTTTTTATTTTATGTGGTCGGTCTAGCCACATGAATTGGTCATGAATTCTACTTAGAACATACCTAGCTTGATCATCTTCAAATTCATTAAGGTAGTTGATTGTGTGATGAAAACCTTTATTGGCTATGCATTTATGCTCATCCTTAACCACTAAGTTACCATCAAATAACTTCTTATATTATTCATATATTGTCCCTGGTCCTAGGTCATCCAACTTACAATGAATAAATTCTCTAACATTCTCTATATGAAGAACACCATAGGGCACGCTAGTTAGGGCACCCACTGGATCATTTTCCATCAATTTGAATGGATGTTTCTTAAACTCTAGACTATGTCTTTCAGTAATAACTATCAACTTAGGAGTATCCATCCTAAATTTTCAACCATAAATGTAGATATTAGATAAATACCTTAAACAATTTGCAACTAGGGTTCTTGTTGAAGAACACAAAAATAACCAATTGATTTGCTCTTCCAAATCAACACAAATAATCTCTCCTTATCACTTATATCTCTAAAAATAGATTGAATAATTTACTTCTTTTTCTCCACAACTTTCAAAATGTGTAAGGTGAAAATAAAATCCAAACTAGCCTTTTATCTATCTTTGCTTGTGTATATTAAATGCACTTACCAATAGAACTTATATTTTCACCCATTGACCCAAAACTGATTACCGGTGATCAAACCACCATGTAATTTATCAAAACTTCATAATACACTCAAAAAGACCTTATTTCATATTAGTCTACTGATATATCTTTCCACACACCTATAGGGGGTTTGAAGATGGATTCATTAATACTTTCTCCCCCTAAGCCACATGAAGGCTTAGTTTGATGAAGAATTATCCACACCTGATGGATACGTGGATTCCTTTAATGTCTAATAGTCTTCATTCTTGTTCCAGATCTTATTCATCTCTTTCCTAGTCTATTCTACATTTAGAGTCTTCTTTCCTTTCTATTTGCTTGACTGGTTTACCAATTTGTTCCTTAACTTATAGTTCCTTGCTAGATGTCCAATCTTGTGACAATAAAAACATGACATACCGGTTGGTCTCCATGGCTCATTATTACCTCTTATTGACCTCATTCTAAAATTCACATCCATGTGTCTATAGTTACCATAGATTGAGCATGTGACATTTAATATCATCTCCCTTTTGTAAGGTCTTTCTCAGTTCATAGTTAACCTTTGATTGGTCACTCTTGACCTACACTCATCAACTTTGTGACCATATTTGTTGTAGTTGTAAAAGTGGCCATAAAAGCTACTAGATCTAATACTGGATCTAGATCTACAATCATGATAAGTATGTCCATACTTATTGTGATTGTAGCAATATCCATAAAAAGTGCTATCTCTATTTGCAGACCTACTTATACATATATTTACAGTATGACCCACCTTATGACAACTGAAACATACAAGCTTGTAAGCTTTCTTACCATAGTTTCTTTGTGTTACCTTCAGTGGATACTTTCCTTCCTTCTTGATCTCCTTTGTTCCAGATGATTCACCAACTTCAAAAGTAGTATAACTGGTATATCCTAGGCATGTGGTCTCTTCACATCTTTGATTTCTAAGTTGCTCATCAATTTGTGTAGTATTTTATTCAATCTCTTCAGTGGATCATTAGAAGTATTCAATTCTCCTTTTAATTTCTCATTCTCATTTCTTATATTCCCATTCTCCCTTATATATTTTTGATTTTCTTCAATTGCATCATGAAGATGTTCATTCAATGTCCCAACTTCTTGTCTTGACTTGAAAAGTTCATCCTCTATAGCTTTTAGTGCTTCATCCTTGGCCTTTAGGGCATCTTCTATAATTTCCCTTGTATTCTGTACAGATCTCCTTTCTTCCAACTCTTCACACATTTTGATTGATTGGGATTCAATCTCTCTCTCTCTTAGGTTTTTCTTGTCTTTGTGCAATTGTTCATTTTCCATAGCCATGGATTCTAGGGCTTCTTCATATTCCTTAGATCCACTTTTTTCAGACAATTTCTCAATCTAGTCTTGACTCTCACTCATTTGTTCAACAAGATCTTTTCATTTGGCTATTATTTTTTTCAACTGATCTTTCAACTCTTTGATAACCCTTTCAACTTCATCAAGTTTCCTATTGTATTTCAAACCCTCCATATTTTCCTTAAGAATCCTTCTAGAGCTATTAGGATTTTTTAAGGGAACTTGGATCTGATACCAATTGTTATTATTATAAGGCAATGAGAAGGGGGGTGAATTAGTGCATCCACAAGTATGAAACCTTTAACAATAATATTCCATAAGATCCAACATGCAAATGATAATATAACATAGAAGCATATAAAATAAAACATTCACACACAATGAACTCACGACACAAGATTCTTCCTATGGAAACCTTTGTTAGAGGGAGAAAACCACATGTGGGAATGATGCCCACAAATTTCACTATTGCACCACTAAAATATTCCCTATTAGGAGCAATTACAAAACCCTTCTGAGGTTATACCTAGTTAAGAGTATTTATAGTCTTGTTAGAAGATACAAAAGTATCATTAAATACTACCCAATTTAGGGATTTCAAACTCCTTCTGAGAGTCACCTTGTTAGAGGGTTTATACTTCAAATCCTATTAAAGATCCTTCTCACTCTATTAGGAGTGACCTTGTTAAAGGATTTTACCTGCAAACCTATTAGGGCTTGCCTTTAGATAGACCCAATAATGAATGATTTAATTATGAAACTTCTTGTTTGACAGATCTTCAATTTTGATCATAGTACCACCTAAACATACAAATATCCTTTCTTTAGCTTTACATGATCATAACCACCTATCGCATCATCACATCAACCCTAAAACTTGATTTCAACCTTCTTTTATAAAACACTTTTTCCAAAAAAAATTTTACCCACCGATTTAAAAATCAAATCCGATCATGCCAAAATGCATTGGTGAACTTGATAAAGTCAACACAACTTTAACCAAGTTGTAAATAAAACATTTACTAACTCTAAATTGGTTGGCTGGCTGATCTAGCCAAACCCACTTTGTCTATCTCATGTTCTTACTGCCAGTGTTGCTTTAATCCTCAATAGCTCATTGTATTCTTCAATCTAACTAATTTGGTCATAGATGTAGTTAAATATGCCTTTGTAGATGATATCTATCGAACTGTACATCTTAACTTGATCTCCAACTCCAAATGTGGTCACTTGTACCATGCATGTTGTCTTCTTTCTAGTAGACTAAACACTTAGTTGATTCTTCAATTTAATCATTCAACACCATCGGTAAACTTGATCTCATGCCTTCAATAGATCATGTTGTCAGCAATGACAATATCGAGCAATACAATCATATGACCAAAACTCAGGTCACCTTCATCAAATGCCAACAAAAAATAGCAAGTTGACACCAATGAAAACCAAAGTAACTCATCAATCACTTGTCCAACTCATTCTGCTCAATTATACAACACCTTTAACCATTCAATTGTCTTATCCTTATGGGTCCACATAGGTATGTGTGTACTATCTTTAATAGTGTTTTGGTTGAGTACTCCTCATTTTTGTACTTTTTTATGGTCTACTTTCCCAACTAGCATTTTCTGCAAATACTATTAGCAAGATGGTAATTTTGGACAAGTCCCTCACAATATTTCTAGAACTAATCTTCATCATATTATCAAAATTAATATGTCCAATTTTTTTTTTTTCCATATCTAGTAGTCACTACTCTAAGACAAAGAACAACTCCATCCATTATTTTCTTTGAGGTCGTATAGATTTCTGTTTCCATACCTTCTCCAACTATTCTTCTAGGGCCTTTTCTAATTTCAAATTTAGATCCATGAAAACTAGTTTCAAATCCATTACTGCATAGATGACTCATGCTTAATATATTTTTATTTATCCCTTTGACATAGTAGACATCACTAGCTTTATGTTTATCATCAATTAATATAGTTTTATTACCACATATAGGTGTAGAGCCTTCACTAACAAATTTTGATCGTCCATAGTATTTTTCCTTTTGGATGAACTTTCTTCTATCTCTAGTCATGTTATTTTAACATCCACAGTCAATGATGCAAGGTCTAGATTTTTCTCCTACATGTAGTACAATCTTTACTAATTTTTCTTTAGCATTTTTTCTTCCAAATTTGTTATTATCATCATCATTAATAGTTAAGAATAATACTTCATGATTTGAGTCATTTCTACCCTCATCTTATGATGAATGATTCTACATTGAAGAAAAAATGTTCTTTCCTTTTTCTCTCTCATACTCTCTAGTACTTCTATCATACTTTCTATATTTTTCTTTTTCTTCATCATACATTGTAGAATCTTCCTCAAAGGGGCATTTAGCTTTATAATGTCATATTCTTTCACAATTGAAACATTTGAAGGGTATCTTACCTTATTATTTCTAAATCATTTCTTCAATCTTTTGATAAACATTAGTTTCTTCACCATCCTAACCACAACTTTTTTTCAAGTGCATCTTCTTTCTTTGTTTGGCTTTCAATACAATTGTTAGAGTAAATGGTTATTTTCCATTTCACTCTTGACTTAAGTTTACTTAGGTGAACTTATTTAGGAGGAATTATTTATTAAGAGGATTTAATTATTTTGGATATTATGGTGGAATCTCCACCATAATGGTGGCAATTCCATTTACACCACCACGGTTTATTTATTATGGTGGAGACTCCACTTCCTCTTGGTGGAGAATCCAGTTCCTCTTGGTGGAGAATCTACTTCCTCCTGGTGGGGACACCATGTCTACCACCATAACTTATTTATTATGGTGGAGACTCCACTTCCTCTTGGTGGATAATCCACTTCCTCCTGGTGGGGGCACCATTTCCATGCCACCTTCTTTGAGATCTTGCCTATATAAACAAGCTAGCTTACATGTATTCTTGAATGAACATATATTGGAGATATAATATATATTCTAGGATAGCATAATAGATATTTAAATTTTTTTTTTATGCCTATGAGCATATATGTCAAGATTGTCTAACATTGTTATTCTGCTTATTTCATTTCCATTTTTGATCTAACACTTTCAATTAGATTCTGGTTATTTCTATTTATTAGCATATTCTAACAACAATAGTATTTCACTTTTCTTCTTTATTCTATTGATTCCTCTCCAAAATTGGTTATTGTATTCATACAATTAATTTAAAATAACATTGGTCCTCAAATTACTTTGACTAGCTTGATTTATTATAAGAAAGGAGTTAAAGGAAAAATGACTAATTTTATTGGTAGATAAAAACATTTTCATTCACAAATTGTTTATCTTGTGCTTGATGGTGATGTTAAAATAATTTTTCTTAATAATTTATAAAATGATATTAGAGATAAGCTTATTATTTCTAAGTTTACATCTTTTTCACAATTGTGTAGCCAATTTGAATCCTCATCATCAATGGCTTCAGTTGATAAACATGATGGAACACAACAATCATTCTGAAGTTCCAAAAATAAAAAAAAGTTTTTCATCAAGATCAATATTATTTCTTCAAATCATGTTGATACATAAGTGGTAGCTACAACATCAAGTGTGGCCTCTTTATCATCAATCTTTACATGTCATAATTTTACTTCTTTGTGAATTATTGCATGGTATAATGTTTAAATTGATTAATGCTAATATGGTGAAGCTTGCTCCCATTGAACTCATTGATACTTCTAATCCTTTTCTATCTTCC
Source organism: Chamaecyparis obtusa (assembly GCA_027943335.1). Lineage (NCBI taxonomy): Eukaryota > Viridiplantae > Streptophyta > Pinopsida > Cupressales > Cupressaceae > Chamaecyparis > Chamaecyparis obtusa. Next base: position 991,817 of record BSBK01008546.1, on the reverse strand, counting down.
TTTGATCATAAAGCCTTTTGCCAATACCATCATCAAATCGGCCATGAAACTGAGAAGTATTATAGATTGAAACATGTTATCCAAGATCTTATTGATTCCAATACTATAACTCTGGAGGGTATGAATGATAAAGAAAATAAATCTGTAGCACCCTCTAATAATTTTTTTTAAATCTTTACCAATCATTTTTCTTCGCATTATATAAATGTTATTGAGCCTAAAAAACTTGATTACATGAATTTAGATGATATGTGTTAGGAATTAATCTTTACTTGGGTTAATTTCCTTTGTTTTTTGAGCTCGTAGAAATATTCTAGGAAATTCCTACAAGTTGTTTGTTCTTTTATGAGTTCTCACAACTCATTTTCTTTATGTCAAATATTTTTTTAATATTAGATTTCCTCCTTATGAGGTGACACATTGCACAGACATATGGTTCTAGATGAAATATCTAGATTTGGAAGTTACTTTGTAACTCCTCTCTCTCACCTCTATATAATGAGGTGCCTCTCTCTTTTTTCTTCTATGTTGCAGTTATAATATTGTGGCATTTTGCATGCTTTCTCTCCCTCTCTTTCTCTCATTGTAATATCTTTAGGCTTTTGTCATCTACATAATACAAGGGTTTTTTATTTGTTTTTTCCCCCTTACAAATCTTATGTCTACTTCTTAGATCTTGTTGTGCATGCTCTTTATTTAGGTTTCTTCAATGGTAACATTTACTTTCAAACAATAGCTCTTAATTAGTTTATTTTTTATTTTCCATGTCATTATTGTTTCATGGTATCAAAACAGGTTGCTACTAATTCTTTATGCTTGTGTTATTAAGAGGTTGTCATTTCTTTTGAGCACTCACCATTGAAGACACTCTTGAGGAAAGGAGAGAAGAATTGTTCTAACTCTATTTTTGTGTAGGATTTAAAACATTTTCAAGTTTTTTTAAAAATTCGCACTGAGTTGATTCAAATTAAATAAATTTCTAGATTACTTAACCTCTTTCGTGTAAAACACAAGGCTATAGATTTTATTTTTATATTTTTGGCTTGGATAACCTTTGTCATGTCAAATGCAAGGTTATTGCCTGCATGTAACAATTTTTTATTAAGATATTGATTTCAAGTAAAAATATATTTGCTTACAATATTTTTTTGGTTCATATTCTTTGATTTATATTTATGCTAACTAATTTTTTTACTAATCCATATTACGAGTTATTTCATTTCATGTTTAGCTCTCTATTATAAATTTGTTGCTTCAAATATTTCTATATCTTTGTTTACATTTAAAATCTCTGCGTTACTCAAGTTTTTTAAAACAAATTTTGTTTTGTCATTGTTTTTAGTTTGATTTGTCTTTAGTGCTTGATTTTTCTGTATATCTTATCAATGTTCTCCTTAGCATTGTTTATGCCTACCAATATTTTATAATGCCTCCAGTTCTAGTATGTTCTTTGCTTCAATATCATTAGTAACACATCTTTTATTGCTATAGTTTCATTCTTTTATGAAAGTTTTTTATTAAAAAAATAAGTTTATATTCTCTGTTACTTGTAAGAAAACTTCATAGTTAAGTCTATTTTCAAAGAGTTTTGTGTACCATTCTCTTACTTTATTTAAGGTTCTATTTTAAAATATTATTGGACTTGTCGTAGGCAATACTATTGCATTGACTTGTGCTCAATTGCTGAATTAATTTCTACCAATGATAACATTTGATTTTTTTTATTTTCAAAATAACCATAAGTTTGATAAAGTTTAAATTTATATTTTTGAGTTTTTCAAATTACAAAAGATCATTTATTTGTAATCTCATTGGTTCAAAACAACTCTTCCTATAGGGACACCTTTTTCGGAGGCTTCCTCCATATTGTATTTTTTTGGCTTTTTTCACGGATATGCTACTATTGCAAGATTTTAGAAATTTATTTTCAATTTCTAAATATTAATAACTATACTACTATAGGAAAGAATTTTAAATTAGATTCTTGTTCTATTTGTAAATTTGAATAATTATGATTGAATTCACTTTTACTTCATATAAAATAAGTGAAAACAATTTATATTGATATAAAACCTTTTAAAAAATACATAAAAACATCTATATTATATCAAAATGTATAAACTAGGTGATAGCATTCACATAAAAATGCAATAAAAAACAATGATTAGTAATAAACAAATATATGTGCATCAAAATAAATTACATGATGATCATGAATACTTAAAAATAATATTACACTTTCTAAAAATACAAAATTAATTTTAAATATCTTATTTAAAAAAATACATAAAAATAATAACTTGACAAATTGATAGTTTATTAACATTATTAATTTTTACAATTTATTTCTAAACTAAAAGACGAGTATTGCCACTATGTGGCACTTGTTTAAAGTTTCTTTTATTAATTTTTTCTAACTAATTTTTTTATATAAAGACTTTTTATTTAAAATAAAGTTTTTAAAAATTATCTATTTTCCTTGAGTCTTTATTTATTAAGTATTTTTTTTTGGGCAAAAGTGGACTAGCCACTGAATATATTTATTAAATAAAAACTAATTCAAAAGCTCTCAACCGGGAAAGAATCAATAAGAAAACCCGAAATCGTTGCTAAATACAAAAAGATTTAAAACATCGATATTTACAATAGTACCCATATCGATGGAAGATAAGTTCCCTATTTATAATTTGGAGAAAAAACTTCCTCCAATTACAAAATCAATCTTTGGACAACCAAATATCAAAATTTCAAAAATTGAACAACCCTTAGTAGCCAAGGAATCCCACTCCTCCATTTCTGCACATTCGGCCATATCACAAGAGATTGAAACATCTGAAGCTCGAGCAACACTTTCCCAACCAGAGACCGGTTGGGGCTGAGGTGTAGATTCCCATCCTGACCCATGTGTCTCACTCCATGTTAAAGGAGGCCCTGCAATAGTGGCCACATCCCATCCACACACCTGAGTACCATGTGATGGCAGGGACCAGTCTGAGCACTCAACATTTTTGGAAGGGCTACCTGCTTGCACACTCGAGGTCCCAAGATGTTGACCCTATGAAGTTGATGTACCCACACCCTACGAACCATCCAACCCATCCTACAAACTAGGTAGCGAACGAGATGGAGGCTTGTGACAAGGTTGTAGTGAATAGTGTTTATTTGGTAGCCCCCCAAAACATCCAGCAAAGCAAACCCTATTTTCTTTACTTTCTCTTCAAGCTGAAAACCCAGAGCCCTCGCAGTGACTTGCAGAGTAGATTTCATGAACTGAGGACTCTATTTTTCACAAGTTTTTTGAATTGCATCAAAAGTTACCATGAATTCATATTTCTGTAATAGTTGAGACCGCAAGAACAAGCCCCCCACCAAAGCGTGACCTGCCCATAAGTCGTAATGCTGCATTGCAATTTTGAGCTTGTTTTCACTCCAAAATTGCTGGTGGATGACTTTAGATGCAAGAATCTCCAGAAGTGGAATTGACTGCAATAAATCCATAGCATTGGACAAGAAAATTGACAACAGATTGGATGGGAAAAGAAAATGCCTGGAAGAAGGGGAGAGAATGTCATCCCCAATTACATGCTTGATAGCTCACCGAATAGAAGGAGAGTAGACATAGAACATCTCATCCGTGGAAGAGTCATCTACGTGCAGTGGAAGAACATTCTCATCCACCCTTGAGTGAAGCCAAATCCAATAATTTTTAGGCAGAATTGCCCTATGAAACTGAGAACAGGAGTTGCATTTGACACAGACCTCCATAGAATTTGACATCCTTAGGAGAGAAAATTTTTAATTACACAGTATCCATAAAATTGAATGGTATAAATAAACCTAGACAATGATACCTAAATGCGAAATCATGTTTGAATAAATTTCCATCAGTTGTAAACACGCGTGGGAGATTTGAAGGACAAGCGGCCATGTGGAGATAGTGCTTGAGCTGACACTGAAGTAAACTCACAACGTGTGACCTAGACCACACATCCTTTGAAAGTACATGACATACATTTATGACACCCACTGGACATAAAACTTGGTAGCTATAACTAATAGAGCATGAACAATATTCATTGCAAACTTTACCAATGCAATCGTGACAAATAAGCCCGAATGAAGAATAATTAACACTAACACTTTTCTAAGTCTAAATTGATCAATATTTGTAACTCCTCATGCTGATTAATGAATGAACTTAGTTGAAAGGTTAATTAATGATGCCTTCACATCCTAAATTTGAAAGATAATCAGCTACTTTGTTTCCCTCCCTTAGAGTGTAAGAAATACATACATCATGACATTGGTCTAACAAAT
>BSBK01008546.1:52500-252500 GCA_027943335.1 Chamaecyparis obtusa | reverse complement strand
TCCAATGGATGTTGACTCTTTAAAAATATCTTGGTATTATGGTTCCTTTATTGATGATGTATCAAGATAACCTAGATTTATTTTGTGCATTCAAAATTTGAAGTTTTCACCCACTTTAAGGAATTTAAGGAATTGCTTGAAAAGCAATTTGGCTATAAGATACAAGTATTTAGAACTTAAAATGGGGGTAAATATTTCTCTAGGTGATTTGATGAGTTTTGTAGACATCAAATAATTGTTAGGCAAAATAATACACCTTATAGTCCCCAACAAAATAGGGTAACAAAAAGAATGAATCGTACATTAATGGAAAGAGCTAGGAACATGTTAAGTAGTTTTGAGTTGGATAAATGTTTCTAGGAAGAAGCTATTAGTGTTAGAATGTGAAGTTGATGCTTTCCAATGGTGTTGTCATTGATGTCAACATACTCATATCTCAACTTTTGTTATATCGGTTACTATGTTTTCGACATAGTGTTGTATCGGATACAGTGTACCGATAGCTTGGCACATCAGTTGGAGTGTCCGACGTATCAGTTGGAGCGTTTGGTGTGTTCATCAATAGCTTGTGGTTCCTATTATCTACATGGTGGTTGGTTGTATGATTTTGGTTTGATTCTATATGGATGTGTTTGTTGTGATATATTGCATGTATGTGTTGACATTGATGTTTTGTCATTGATGTCAACATATTACATCAGTTTGGACAATCTTCTTGGTTTATACAGTGAAGTGTTGTGTTCGGTTAAAAAGTTTTGGTGAGTTTCGATGATGCGATGTTGCAGAGATGTTTGTATGTACTTAATCTTGGCTATGTTGCAAATGATCGTTGTATATTTGGAGTGAGTTACAAATGATTTATTAGAGACAATTTTATGATGCTCCAACTGAGATATTGTTGTTGTTTTTTGATTGGCATGGCTAGGTTTTGCAATATCTTTGGTTGCTAACCTAGTGGTGTGTTTAGGATAAGGATGTAGGTCCTCAACTCGATTGGTTCATGATTTAGTTGCTGGAAATCTATTCTTGATTGATAGAGGTTGTTGTTTAATGTTCTTGGTGAATAGTAAAGAGATATTCATGGAGTTTGAGTCAAAGATGTTTTTGTTGCTATCATGATATATCAAGTTTCTTGTTGACATTTCTAGATCATGTCCTATTTGTGTTATTGGATCCTAGTGGGTTATGAGATTAAATTTTGTGATTTGGTGTAATGTGTTGATGTTTCCTATTATTCTTGGCTGACTTTGTGAGATAGCGTGTTGTGAAGATTTGTAGTGTGATCTATGGAGCGTTGCATATTCATGGATGTTCGTTTGGGTCCTAGCTATGTCCATGGTGAATCTAGGCTCATTAAAGTATTATGAAATTCATTTAATATTTGTAATGAAGGTTGTGCTGAGCGACCTTGTGGAATAAGTTGATGAGATGAGTATAAAGTTGTAATGATTTGTGAATGCGAAGTGAGTTGGTTGGATATATGGTATGAATGGTGTGAGTGTGAAGTGTGAAGATGGTGCATCAATGCTTTTGTGAAGAGGTATGAGTGGAATCTATTGATTGTTCAATTGTGCTTCATTGGAACTGTTCTGACATATCATATGCTATTTGTTAGTTCATAATTCAGTGGATTGTTGTCTGTAATAGATTGTAGTAAACCTTGGGTTGTTTCCCTTGTTGTAATATTAGGGTTGTTGCCATTTTTGTTTTGAGCAGTGAGCTCTAGGAAGTGAGCTTGTGTTGAAGTTTATAAGTTGGTTAAAAGATTAAGTTTGTGGATACAATTGATTTACACGCCCCTTCTTAGTTGTGTGAGTTGCATTGTTCCTAACATTTGGTATCAGAGCTTGGTCCTCTTTTGGGAGTTGGACCACTTGAGGAGATCCATGATGGATTTTAAGGACAATCCAAATTTTGATGGAACTGACTATGAAGCTTGGAAAGGCATAATGATTACACATTTGATATGCATGGGATTAGAGTATTGGGAAGTGACAAAGAAATACTACCAACCTCGTGCAAATATTTCTAATGCTACTCCTAAAAAGGAGTTTTATTGCAATATGAGAACCAAGGAATCCTTTTACAATGCCTTATCTAATGCAGAGTATATTGATGTCATGGAATTGACTACAACACGTGATATAGATGAAGTTAGAAGGTATACATGAAGGAGATATCCATGTAAAGAAAGAAAAGCTACAAAGTCTGAAAGGTAATCTTGAGAATCTGAGGATGAACGAAGATGCGAACATTACTACTTTTGTGCAGAAGGTGGCCAAAATGGTTATTGGAATTAGATTTTCCCGTGGAAAGATGGATGATGATGAAATTGTCTCAAATATTATGAGATCCTTGCCTATTTCTTATGATACCAAGGTTGATGCTATTGAAAAAATTAGAACATTAAGTACTGTGACAAGAGATACATTAGTTAGAAAATTGTTTTCTTTTGAAATGAATAAATTTGGTGATTATGATTATGGTGAAAGTTCTTCAAGTTCATCTAAGTTTGTATCTAGATATGTTAAAGAATTGGAAGAGATTGAAGAGGAGGAAATAAAGTTAGATGGGTTAGAAGCCTTGATTTTTTAGAGAGTTTCTAAAGGTGCAAGTAATTATGAAGGAAAGTTACCCTTGAAATATTTTTCTTGCAATAAGATTGATCATTTTGCTTCTAGATGTCTTGAGAGAGTGCCTAAGTATAAGCCTAAGAAGTATCAACCTAAATACCATAATAAATATTATTTTTATAGTGAAGATGTGACTGATGAAGAATCTGGGAAGAGTGAAGATGCAATTGTGTTTATTGCTATTAAGGAAGAAAACCCTACTTTTGAGAATAAGAGAAAGATCTTGCTGTACATGTTGAATAAAAGAATGAATGGGTGATAGACAATAGATGTTCACATCACATGATAGGAGATAAGAATAAGTTTGTGAAATTGGAGAATTATGATGGCGATGTTGTTAGATTTAGTGACAATACTCCTTGCTTTATAAAAGGGAGAGGATCTATTACACTTGATGATAAGAATAATACTGATGATGTCTTGTATGTTGATGGTTTGAAGCATAATATTTTGAGTGTAGGACAACTTGTTGACAAAGGATACAACTTACAATTCAACTATGAGAAGTGCATAATCCTGGAAATTATAGGGAAATAGATTGTAGCAGGTACAAAGACCAAAGATATTGTTTTTCATTTGAATAGTGCAGAGATTAGGTGTTTGATTGCTAAAAGTGATGACAGTTGGCTCTGGTATAAGATATTTTATCATGTAAATTTTGATAACATTGTTAAGATTGGTTCTAATGCTGTGAGAGATTTTCCTAAGTTTTTGAAACCTGCTAATGTAATGTGTAATGAATGTCAGTTGGGAAAGATAATGAAATCTACTTTTAAGAGAAAGATTTATTCTTCCAGTGGATTGCTAGATTTGGTGCATAAAGATTTATGTCGTCCTACTAGGACTAAGAGTTACTATGGAGATAAGTATTTCATTTTGTTCATTGATGACTATTCTAGAATGATGTGGGTTACATTTTTGAAGGATACATATGAAGATTTTGAAACATTCAAGATCTTTAGAGCTATAGTTGCGACTGAGAATGAGGTTGAAGATGAAGTTTCTGAGATTGGATAGAGGATGAGAATTTACATTAGGGGAGTTCAATGAATACTGCGAAGAACATGCAATAAAGAGGCAGATGTCTTCTCCCCGATCTCCTCAGTAGAATGGGATTGTAGAGTGAAGGAACATAACAATTCTTGACACAACAAGGACCACGATGATGGAAGGACAAGTTTTGCATATGTATTGGAGAGAAGATGTAAGTATTTTGTTGGAGTTGACGACAAAACAACCCACAGCTCCGAAGAACACCTACATGCAAATACCTGTCACAGAAAGAGAGAGAAGCAAGAAGCTAGAGAAGCCTGAACACATGGATCCATGAAAGAGGAGGTATCCTTGATGTGCAAAAACAAAAGTTGCAGCAATGACCATGAAATATTATTGTGTTGAATGATGTTAAGAATACAAAGGAGATCGATCCTTATAAAGGAGATCTGAAACCCTAAAAGGGAAAACCCTAAAAAGCATAAGTGCATGTAATAATTAGTTTAATTATTACATGACTAATGTATGCAGGTTTATATTTAAGAAGACTAGTGCATGAGTGTTTTAAATATAACACTACCAATGCAAGAGTGTTTTAAATATAAACAAATAATGCAAAAAGTATAAAGTGACATTTTAAGAAGGAAGTAAAGTTGATTTAATCAACATAATTTTATTAATACTTTACTCTAACATATTGTAGTTTATATTTTGAACCGAGTTCAAATTAAGCATGGAACGGGTAAGACACCTTATGAAGTTTGGTATGGTCATGCTCCTACTATGAAGTATTTTAGAATTTTGGAAAGTAAATGCTACATCAAGAGAGATGAATACCTAGGGAAGTTTGATCCTAGATGTGATGAAGGAATATTTATTGGATATTCTATGAAGAGCAAGGCATATAAGTGTTATAACAATAGGTTGAGGAAGATTGTTGAAAGTGCTAATGTCAAAGTGGATGAAAGTTTTTAGAAATAGGTGAAATCTTGTAGTTATGAGTCAGATGATGAGAAAGAGAATCAGATTGTGTCTACACAGACAAAAAATCAAAATTAGAACAGATCAGTTGAACATGTTGAAGATGATGTAGTTGATGATGAAGTTGAAACACAAGGGTCTTCTACAAGAGAATTTCCAAAAAAAATGATGTATGTATTGCTAAATCATTCATAAAATTAGATTATTGGTGATAAGATCAGTCAAGTATTATGACTAGAGGAAGACATGCTAGAGATGAAGTTTGTTTAATTTTGCAAGTTGAGCCTAAAATTGTTGATGAAGCCTATAAGGATAAAAGTTGGATTAATGCTATGAAGTTAGAGATGGACCATAATGAAAAGGAGAAGACATGGATTTTAGTTCCCAGGCCTAAATATAAGAATGTAATTGGAACTAAATGGGTGTTCATAAAAAAATTAAATGAAGGTGGTGTTGTGATAAGGAAAAAAGTTAGACTTGTTTGCAAAGGATATTCACAGGTAGAAGGTATTGATTTTGAGGAGACATTTACCCCTGTTGCTAGAATTGCAGTAGTCAGAATGTTTCTTGTATATGCTACTTAAAATAACTTCAAATTATATCAGATGGATGTCAAGTTAGCATTCTTGAATGGATAATTGGAAGAAGTCTATGTTGAGCAGCCTGGCGGTTTTTCTTTGACAGATCAAAGTGATGTGGTTTTTTGATTAAAAAAATCCTTGTATGGATTGACACATACACTGAGAGCTTGGTATGCAAGGTTGGATAAAAAATTGTTGACACTTGGATTTGGAAAAGGGACTATAGATAGTAACTTATATTTCAAATTTGACAATGATAATCTTTTTCTTGTTGAAGTATTTGTGCACGATATCATTTTTGGTGGAAATGACAAGATGAGAAAATAATTTGCTGATGAGATGCGTAACAAGTTTGAGATGTCTATGATAGGTGAGATGTAATTATTTCTTGGAATTCAAATTACATAATCAGATACATGGATTTTCATATCATAGTCAAAGTATGCAAAAGAGCTATTGAAGAAAATTGGGATGGAGGATTCCAAATCTGTTAGAACCACTATGGTTACTGGTTGTAAATTGACAAATAAAGATGATTTACCTTATATATAATAGACCAGGTACATATCAATTATTGGTGGATTGATGTACCTAACAAAAACCAGACCTGATATAACTAATGCAGTGTCTATAGTTGCCATATTTTAGAGTGAATTGAAGGAATCACATGTTGCAGTGAAAAGGATATTTAGATACCTGAAGTGAATAATTGATTATGGTCTATGATATGGAAAGGATAATGATTTTGGTGGCATTATGCTGATTTTGGTGAGAGGTCATAGGTGATTGTGACTTTGGTTGTCATTGATGAAAACATAGTCATATCAAATGATTGAGACAATCGGTAAGAAGGAATCAACTAAGTATAGTGAGTGGTGTACAAGAAGAACAACTAAATATGGAGATTTTGGTATCGATAATTTTTAAGAAGGAATTAAGTGGAGCAGTCTTAGAAATAACATGGTTATACTCATAACACTTTATGGTTTTGACCACAACTCATTTGGATGATTGGTGTGCAAGCATTTTATTGACAAAAGAGGTTACATGTTATTTCTAGACTAAGTTCTTGAGCTACTAGTGGTAGATCTTAGATCAATGATTGATATGGATATTGTGGTGAATAAAGTTGCTATGGTGACATGTCTTAGATGTTAAGGATTTGATGAGTTGTCATTTATATGCTTGAGGAAAGCAAGGAGGGAAGACTCTAGAAGATGTTTGGGATGGTCAAGAAGTTCTAAATATTCTTGTAGATATCACATGTAAAGCTTATAATGGATCGATGCGGTGCTATAAAATATTTTACTACATTGTGATATGTGTTTAGGCAAGATGTATTTGAGCGGGAAATATTAAAATTAAATTTTGGTGAAGGTTAAGGAAATGCAAGCTAAGTATTTATTGGGTACTACTCTTATTTAAAATGATGATGAAGTAAGTTGTTGATAGTGGATTGTATGAAGTGAAATTTGTGATTGCTAGGGTTATGATCAGAATTCTAAGTTGAGGCAGATCAGAGAGCAGTAACATAGAGATATGAATAGATTGGATCTGATAGGCAAGAAGTACTACATCTAGATCATTACTTTATTTTCCCTAATAGTTGCAATAAGAAAAATCTCTTAACTGAGTGGAGTTTAACGTGTCTTCTATTGTAAATCCATTAATCAGGTGGAATCACAAAAATATTCTTAAATTCTCTAGCAAGGAAGATCTTAGCAGATCTCATTGTACTCCTAACAATGTACTAGTCACTCCTAATGGGGTGAACCATTAGAAAGGGTATTTGTAGCTCCTAACATACAAACCTTTTTACTATAGTGAGATAAGGAAATTTGAAGAGACAAGAACAAATTAGAGGCAACATTCATATCTACAAAATTAGAAGATTATTTTGATGGTGATGATGAAGATGGTTTTGCAGATAAATTTGCAAGGAGATTGAAGGAAGGTACTAACAAGTAAATTGGTCATTTAGCTACTAGATGTCCTAATAAACCTCCTAGATAGAATTTAAAAAGATTAAATAAAAAGGCTTACTATGTGAATGAAGATGATAGTATCTTAGATTATGAATTAGAGACAGAGAATTTCTTGTTTTATGTTGAAGAAGATGAGAAATCTAAAATTGATATCACTAAAATTTGTGCTAAAGTTGATGATAATGTTCAAACTATTTTATATGCTAGAAGAAACAAGAATGAATGGCTAATTGATAGTGGTTTCTCTCATCATATGGTTGGAGATAAAAGTAAATTTTTATCTCTTAGAAAATATGATGGTGGTTCTGTTAGATTTGGTGATGATAATGTGACATATATTATTGGTAAAGGATCTATTATATTTGATGGTAAGAATAGCACTGACAATGTCTATTATGAGAAAGGTTTGTATCATAATTTGTTGAGTGTTGTAAAGATGTGTGAGAATGGATATGATGTTATTTTCAAGGATGAAGGATGTGAAATTAGGAAGTGACATGGAGATATAATTACAATAGGAAAAAGGACATGAAGGAATATGTACCAACTTGAAGGAGCATATGAAGGATGTTTCTTGCTATCTCAGACTGATGACAGTTGGCTATGGGATTGGAGGATGTGTCATATTAATTTTGATAATCTAATGAGAATAAGTTCATCTCATATATGAGAGATTTATCTAGACTGTGTAAACTAGAGAAAATAATTTGCAAGAATTTTCAAGAAGGGAAGTAGAGGAGAGAATTATTCAAGGAAAAATATAATTCATCTAGCAATGTATTGAAGATTGTGCACATTGACCTTTGTGGTATGACTAGAACAAAGAATTTTTCAAGGTGAAAGGTATTTTATATTGTTTATTGATGATTATTCAAGGATGAAATGGGCTTCATTTCTTAAAGATATTTAAGGCTAGAGTTGAGATTGAATGTGGAGAATTTACATATGATGCATTTGAAATTTACAATAAAAATCTTGGCATTAAGAGATAGTTTTCAATAGAAAGAACACCACAATAGAATGGTGTTGTAGAAGGATGAATCTGATGATACATGAAGCATCTAGAACTATGTTGAGACAATAAATATTTTTGGAGATCTAATGGAAGGAATAAGTACATACTACTATATATACACTTAATAGAGTTCTCTACTAGAAAAAGTATGGCAAGACTTCATACGAATTATGGTGTGGAAGAGTAATAACAGTTAAGTACTTCAAGATTTTTGGTAGCAAGTGTTACATAAGGAAAGATGAAGACAATCTTAGCAAGTTTTACAGAAAATTTGATGATGAAATATTCTTGGTTTATTCAACAAGAATCAAGGCATATCAGTCATACAATAAAAGATTAAACAAAATTGTGAAAAAATAAATGTGAAAGTTGATGAAGATTTTTAGAAGGTTCTTGAAAGACACATTGAGTATGAATCTGATGTAGAAGAACAGAGAAAAGAAGACAAGAAAGAGGAAGATGACATTCATCTAACACCGACATTGACATATATTGCTAAGAAACCAAGTTATGCACAAAAGAATAATTCATAAAATCAGATTATTAGAGATAAGAACAAATGATTTGTTACAAGAAGAAAAGAAAAAAAAGATCATACTTTTTTGTGTTTACTTTTTGAAGTTGAACCTAAGTCTATAGAAGATTCTTATAATGATTAGAGTTGGATTAATGCTATGAAGGAAGAACTAAATTAGATAGATAATAACCAGACTGAAAGACAAAAATGTAATAAGCACGAAATGGGTTTATTAGAACAAGCTAGATGAGAATGGAAAAGTTGTAAGAAACAAGACAAGATTGGTATGAAAAGGTTACTCACAGATAGAAGGAATTAATTTTGAGGAGACTTATCATCCTATTGCTCAAATGGAAGCTATCTGGATGTTTTTGGCATCTGCAACATTCAAGGAATTCAAAGTTTATCAGATGGACATCAAGTCTACATTCCTAAATGGAGAATTGAAGCAAGAAGTTTACATTGAACAACTAGAAGGTTTCAGATCAGAAAATGATCCTAATATTATTTTTAGGTTGAAGAAAAAATTGTATGGACTAAAGCAGGCCCCCACAACCTGGTATGGAAAATTAGAAAAATATTTGATCAATCAAGGATCCAAGAAAGGATGGGCTGACAACAATCTATATTTTAAGGTAAATTCAGAAAAGATATTGATTATTGTTGTATATGATGATGCCATCATATTTGGTGACAAAGATGACTTGTGCAAGATGTTTGCAGAAGAAATGCAAATGGAATTTGAAATTTTGATGATAGGTGAACTAAATTTCTTTCTTGGATTCCAAGTCAGTCATAATAGTAAAGGTATTTTTATCTATCAATCCAAGTATGTGAAAGAGTTATTGAAGAAGTTTGGTTTAGAAAATTCAAATACTATTTGGACTCCTATTGTTAACGATAGTAATATTTCTAAGGAAGATGAATCACCAAAAGAAAATGCAAGTCTCTATATGTCAATGATTGGAGTTTTGTTGTACCCGACTACTACCAGACCCAATATTATGTATGCAGGTTGTTTGGTAGCCAGATTTCAACAAGAATCAAAAGAGTCACATATTATGGAAGTAAAGAGGATTTTTAGATACTTGAAAGGAACAAAGGATATGGGGTTATGGTACCCTCCATAATCAAATTTTTCATTGACATAATATATAGATGTAGATTGGGCACATTGTTCGACCAATAGAAGAGGTACCAGTGGTGGAGCATTATTTCTTGGCTCCTAATTAGTTCTTGGTCAAACAAGAAGTAGGATTATGTAACATTATCTACTTTTGAATCAGAATATATTGTAGCATCCTCATGTTGCACCCAAGTGTTATGGATGAAACAAATATTGCAGGATATAGGAATCAATTTTGATGGACCAGTTCCTATCATGTGTGATAATACTAGTGCGATTAATATGTCAAAGAATCTAGTAATGTATTGCAAAACACAAAAAATTGACATTAGATATCATTTCTTTAGAGAAAAGGTGGAAGAAGGTGCAATAAAGTTGGAGTATGTACCCACAAAAGAGAAAATTGTAGATATATTCACCAAACCTTTGTACAATGATACTTTTAAGTATCTCAGAGGGAAGTTTGGGGTTTTGTCCCTTCCTAATGTTTATTAGATGCACAAGTGTGTGCATTGATCCAATACTTTCTATATCTATATATTTTTGATCGGTGCTTGGTGGCTTCCTCTTATGGGGAACAAGGTATTTCAGCAAGGGGGAGTTTTTCCTAGTCCTTTTTCATGGAAAAATTTCTTGGTTGTTTTAGTACTTTGTTATTGATGAATGTTTCTATCAATGACAAATGGGGACATTGTTAGAATCTAAACTTGGTGCTTTCCAATGGTGTTGTCATTAATGATTTTCATTGATGTCAACATACTCATATCTCAACTTCTATTATATTGGTTACTATATTTTTAGCATAGTGTTGTATCAGTTACTATGTACCGACAAGTTGACATATCAGTTGGAGTGTCTGATGTATCGGTTGGAGCATTTGACATGTTGATTCAGGAGCATCTTGGGTTCTTGGAAATCTTGCATCAACCAAAAAATTTAGTTTCAATCTATTCCTATTTTCTAATTTGAGAGAGTGATGCAATGGTCATTTATCTTTGAGATATTTTGGTTGTGGTCTTGGAATCTTGTTAAGGAATATCTTTAATGTTTATATTTCAAATCACACCTCATTTGGGTTAGTACTGTTTGAGTTAGTTGAGTTTCCCTTTCCCTGTGGATCATCCTCTGTTTGTGGTGATCTTGTTCGCGGTCACATGTTTGTATGTTTCTTTAGTTGCGGTGATGAAATTTTAATGTAAACCTATATGGGAACCTTTCCATTTGATTGCGTCACATTTGGATCGAGGACCTCCATGATTGGATTGTTTTGGTTTCTTCAGGTATCATGTTCCTTTTTGCTTGGGCCGACCTTGGAGATTGTGCGTGTGATCATTTCTCATTGATTGTTATTATGTGTGATCATGGTGCATGATTGTTGGGTCATGTGTGGACATACATCTAGGTTCACACCTTCTCTTTTCTTCTTTGAGATTGTTTGATCTATTTTGGGGCCAACTCATATTTGTTTGTAGACATGTAATTATTGGCTGACCCTAGTTGTGCAGTTGGGTATATGTACTTATGTTGATGTACTTCTATAGACAAAAATCTTAGAGAGTAGTAGTTTGGCTAATCATGAAGCACTGAGCTTTTAGGTTTGAATTCATTTTGTATATGGCCTAAACTAGGAAGGCCGTATAGCCTGGTATGTATGATGTATCTATTTGAATAAATGAAGGACCCTCCATTCTCTCTCTCTCTCTATTATGTGCTCTTTCTTCTGTGTGTGTTTAGCTACAAGGTTTGACATCCCATCTTGGGGTTATCCACTTTGCTACTGCATCAGGTGGTACCAGAGTAGGTTCCTCTTTTGGAAGCCCTAGTTTATTTGGTTGTAGGGTGGCATGTTGCAATATGACCCATAATTACAATGGGTTGTGAAGATGGTTTGTGGAAGGAGAGATGAAGCTCATGCTATGATGGATATGATAAGACAAATTTCTACAAGACTTGAAGCTATTGAGATCATCCAAAGAAGAGGAAGACCTTTTGAGGATGATAGTAAAGATGAGGCTGATGAAGTGCAAGAAGAAGGAGAAGTGCCAACACTTGATCTAGAACAAGGAGAAGAAAGATTATTGAGATCTTTGACAACCATTATTTCCAAAACTTACTTCAATCCTCCTGAGTATAGTGGAAAATTGGATTTATATGAGTTGATGGACTGGATCTATGAGATGGAGAAGTATTTTGATAATGAAAACATACCAGCAGACAAGAAGGTGAAGATTGCAAGAACCAAGTTGAAGGGACATGCATCCTTATGGTGGGAGCATTTGTAGATTGGTCGAAAAAGGAGAGGAAAGGATAAAATCAAGGTATGGGAAAATATGATTAATAAGTTGAAAGATAAATTTCTACCTAGTGATTATCAGATTAGCTTGTTAAGGAGAATGGAAAATTTGAAAAAAAGGATAGTTCTATGAAGGAATATAATGAGGAATTTTATAGGTTACATATTAGATCTGGACATGTGGATGATGAGGTTGAAATGATTTCTAGGTACTTGAATGGTTTAAGGACCTCTATCCAAGATGAAATCAGTTTGGTCAAAATGAACACCATTGAAGAAGCCTATCAATTTGCATTGAAGACAGAAGAGAAATTTAACAAGATGCATGAACAAAGAAAGATAGGCAGAGGTGGAAGATTTCCTACTAGCAGAGGTAGATCCCATGGAAAAAATAGAAGATCATATAAGAATAAGGAAAATTGGGATAAAGGAAAATCAGAATGGAAAGGAGAAAATTCATACAGAGGTAGAGGAAATTATTCAAGAGGTAATTGCCCTAGAGGTAATGATCAGAGGAGAGAAGACAAGAATTGGTTCAAGGGAACTTGTTTCAAGTGTGGAAAAGGACATAGGGTATTTGAATGCATTAATGGAAACAAGAAGACTACTAGTAGTAGAAGAAATGCACTTGTGAAGGAATATTCACCAGATCAAACAAACAAAATTGAGGATGGGGAAAATATGATGATCAAAAGAGTATTATGGAACAAAGGTACGATGAAGATCCTTTGATGAAAGGCTTGTTCAAAACTAGATGTAAGTTTGTAGGAAAATGTTGCAAAGTGATCATTGACACTAGAAGTTTAGAGAATTTAGCATCAGAGGAGCTGGTTACAAAGTTGGAGTTGCAAAGGAAAAAACACCCCAAACCCTATCAAATCTCATGGATCAAGGATGAACACACAATTTTTGTAAGTGAGCAATGTCTTGTGAAACTTAAAATTGGGAATTACCATGATGGAGTTCTTTGTGATATTATGCCTATGGATTGTTGTCACATCTTATTGGGTAGACCATGGCAATATGATAGACAAGATTTACATGATGGAAGGTTGAATAGATATAATATTGTGGCTAATGAAATGGATAAAATTTTGTTACCTTTAATGGAAGCATCTAAGGGTGAGAATTCTACTTCTGTTAGATTCTGTTTGATTGAAGGGAGACAATTCATAAGAGATTTGAAAAAAATGATGTTTGTTATGCTATAGTTCCAAATAATCCTATTAAAAAATTAGAGGATAAAACACCTATTAAAGTCAAGAGGTTTCTAACAAAGTATCAAGAGATTATTTTTGATAATGTACTAGATGGTTTACCACCGGTTAGATGTATTAGTCATTGTCTAGATATAATTCCAAGAGTTAGTTTTCCTAACAAATCATCTCACCAGTTAACACCATCAGAAAATGAGTAATTGAATAGACAAGTTCAAGAATTGCTGCAGAGAGGTTTGATTAGAGAAATATTGAGTCCATGTGCAATTCTAGTTGTTCTAGCACCCAAGATTGATTTGAAGATTGGTTATCACCAAATCAGAATTAGAGAAGGAGATGAATGAAAAACTTATTTCAAGACAAGATAAGCTTTATATGAGTGGTTGGTTATGCCTTTTGGTTTAACTAATGCACCTACTACTTTTATGAGGCTAATGAATGAAGTTTTGAAGAAATTCTTGGAAAAATTTGTGATTGTATATATGGATGATATTGTTGGATTTGACAAGCATCAAATCTTCCCAAGAACACCTGCATGCAAAGACTGCTACAAGAATGAAGACAGAAGAGAGACAGAAAGCTATGGCGGCCAATAGGCCAGAGACTGCAAAACCATGTTGCAAGAAAATAATCTTCTATTAACAATGATGAAAATAATACAATCTCCTCATGAATTACAAAGCGGTGAATCCTTATAAAGGATACCGAAACCCTAAAGGAAAAAACCCTAAAGAATAATGAGATGCCTAAGTCTAACTTAAGTGTAGAGAATAATAGACTAATAATTAAATAAATTAATTATTAGCTATAATATGACTACTCTAACACCCCCCCTTAAGTGTAACTTAGGGAGAAGCTAAACAACTAAGGACTACAAGATGCATGAAAACAAAAATGCATGAAAGAGCAATGGGTCCCGGCAACAAGGCCTGATCAGGTACCCAAGTACAAGAAAATAAACTAGATGAAGGAAACAAAGCCTCCAATCTAGGGAATGTCCCAAAGAAAGGAACAAGAAAGAGCATGAAGCATCTCCGAAGCATGAAGCTGCAAACACTGTCAGAAGAAACTGCTGGAACCCCCACTGAAGTGCATGACCAGGTAGAGAAGACAAAGTTTGAAGAGCTGATCAATCAAAGAGGTGACCTCCAAAATAGGAATGAATGAGTGTCTATATAGTAGATGATCCATCTCACCGAAATGCATAGGTGCCTAGCCACTGCATCCGCCTAGTACATAGGAACAAAAATTGAATACATAGATCACTCAACCGAACCAAGGAAGCAATAGAGCCAACAGGTGAACCCCCCCATAATGCTGAACGGGGTGACAGGAACACTGAAATGCAATGCCAGAAACATCTGCAAGAAGAAGAAACAGGAACACCTATGTGCAAAAGAAGGTACAAGCACAGGATAAAGGGCGGTGTCATAGACACAGTCTACATGGGCTAATGTCATGGAAGGTACGCTCACTTGACAAGAGTGGATGCGCCTATAGTGGCAAATGCATCAGAATCCCCCCATGGCACTTTATAACTGAGTGCGAGTACAAACAAACACAAGGAGTACAAGATCCCAGAATGCAAAAGTAGGCACTTTATCTCAGTGCATTTACAGAAGAGAATGCAACAGTGGAGAAGCATACAATGCTCAAAAGACAGAAAGAAGAGTGAGCTATGAACTCAGAAGAAGAGATCCCCGGACCTGTAGAACCAAGCACTCCACCAGAGGGCATAAAATGCCAAACGCGGAGGAGTGAAAACCTGGAGTAGAATCTGGAAAAATAACCTCTGCCACTGAATAGCACACTGAACCAGCTTTCCGAAAATACCAAGTTTACTGAAAACTGAGCCCGGATGTGAGAGATATAGTGTCCGGAATGCAAAAAGTACCCGTGACTTTGACTGGCAGAAAACCCCTGCAAATGGCAAAATCAAACAACCAAACTGAAAAAAACAGAAAGGTCTCGGAACCAGCTTTCCGTCTATATCTCGTTTGGCAAAAAATGCCATCGGATGCTCAAGTTACGGCAAAAAGAGTGACAGGTGCTCTGGCAGGCACCTGAAAAAGAAAACCTCTGAATTCAACAGCCTGGTGCGAAAAATGGAAGAAGAATCTGGAAAAAAGCTTCCATATAAAATGACCATCTCAGAATCATCTTTCCGATGATGTCTCGTTCGCCCACTAACTCCTCCGTATGAGCAAGTTATGCCAAAAAAAGCATCAGGTGCTCCAGAAAGGCAAAAAAGTAGTCCTGCCTTCGAAGGCATGGTACGAAAAACAAGGCAAAAAAATCGAAAAGAAACCTCCATAATTGCGTTCATCTCAGAAAGAGCTTTCTGATGATATAAAAAACTCCCAAATACGCCTCCAGATGAAGAAGATATGGCGAAAAAGGCCCAATTACCCTTAAAAACAGAGCCCTAAAAAAACATGCAAATTTTTTTAAAAAAAATTAAAAAGCATGTCCGCTGACGTCATGCTGACATCAGCAGAGGGCCTGGGGGCTGAATCAGGAAACCCCGGGTCATGTGGGGGACCAGGGGCTGGTGCTGGTGCCGGCGGTGGGCGGGCCGGCGGAGCAGAGGGCGCGGGCACGGGCGGCGGGGCCGGGAGCGGCGGAGGCCGCAGATTGGTGGAGCGGAGGGAGCCCGGTGGCTTGCAGCTGCAAGCGGCTCGGCGGAGGCCGCGGGGTGGCGCCCGGGAGGCCGCCCCTTAAAAAAATTTTAATTAATTTTTTTTTTTAAAATCGCCGTCTCGGAGTGCGTGCCAGGGCCGTACGGTCCTGGTATGCAAAATTTTTTTGCCTCAGATGCCACTGTGTCCAAAATGGACAAGTTTTATATGGATTTAGGGGTTCTTGGGCCTTTCGGACACAATGGTGGTGTCCATTTTTGCCCAAGGTGAGCCAAATTTCGGCTCCCCCCCAGATCCACAAAAAAAACTCCTGAAACCCTCTGAGTCTGACAGCTTCAATAAAACTCGAACAGCCAGCAGCAAGATGGCTCTGATACCATGTTGGATTTGATAAGCATCAAATCTTCCCAAGAACACCTGCATGCAAAGACTGCTACAAGAATGAAGACAGAAGAGAGACAGAAAGCTATGGCGGCCAATAGGCCAGAGACTGCAAAACCATGTTGCAAGAAAATAATCTTCTATTAACAATGATGAAAATAATACAATCTCCTCATGAATTACAAAGCGGTGAATCCTTATAAAGGATACTGAAACCCTAAAGGAAAAAACCCTAAAGAATAATGAGATGCCTAAGTCTAACTTAAGTGTAGAGAATAATAGACTAATAATTAAATAAATTAATTATTAGCTATAATATGACTACTCTAACAGATATTTTGATATTTAGTAAGAATAGGGAAGATCATTTGTTGCATATAAGATAGGCATTACAGAGGTTGAAAGAGGAGAGGTTACTAATCATCTTGAAGAAATGTTATTTCATGAAAGAGGAGATAGTTTATTTGGGATTTGTGATCTCAACTGATAGTTTGAAGATGGATCCTAAAAATGTTGAAGCAATATTGGAGTGGTCTACACCTAAGAGTGTTGGAGAGGTAAGATATTTTCATGGTTTGGCTAGTTTCCACCAAAAGTTCATTAGGAATTTTAGTTCTATTTGTAATTATATGACTAAGACAATGCAAGGAGACAAAAAGGATTTCAAGTGGAGACATGGAGATAACAAAAGGTTTGAGACATTAAAGAAAAAGGTAGCATAATTACATGTTCTATCTTTGCCTGATTTCTCTAAGGTATTCCAAGTTGATTGTGATGTAAGTGGTAGTGCAATAGGAGATGTGTTGATTCAAGAAGGTAGACCGATTGCTTTCTTTAGTGAAAAGTTAAATGATGCTAAGAGTATATATTATGTGTATGATCTAGAGTTCTATGCTATTGTTCAAGCTTTGCAGAAGTGGAGACACTATTTTTTACCTAAGGAATTTGTGTTGTACACTGATCATAGAGAATTGCAGTATTTGGAAAATCAAAGTAAATTAAATCAGAGACATATGAAGTGGGTGAGTACTTGAAAAAATTTACATTTGTGCTAAAGAATAGAAGTAGATTGTCAAATAGAGTTGTAGATGCATTGAGAAGGAGATATTTGTTGACTGTGATGAGAGTTGGGGTTCTTGGTTTTGATGATTTTAAGAATGTGTATGAAACTGACCCTAATTTTGGAGAGGATTGGAGAGCAAATAATAAACCTATCACTAATTGAAAGAGAAAGTGGGATGATTACTTCATCCAGGAAGGTATATTTTTCAAGGGAGTTCAGTTTTGTATACCTAGAGGTTCAGTGAGAGATAATTTGATAAAAGAGAAAAATAGCGGTGGATTAGCATGACACTTTGGTATTGATAAGGCTTTGAGTTTTCTTAAGGAGAAATACTTTTGGCCTCAATTGCATAAGGATGTTTAGAAATTTGTAAAGAGTTGTAGAATTTGTCAAGTTGCAAAAGGAGTAAGTTAGAATATTGGATTATATATGCCATTACCTATTCCTAATAGACCTTGGGAAGACATCAACATGGATTTTGTTCTTGGCTGACCTAAGACTCAAAGAGGTAATGATTCTATATTTGTACTTGTGGTAGACAAATTTTAAAAAATGTCACATTTTATCCCCTGTAAGAAGACATCAAATGTGGTTCATGTAGAAGACCTTTTCTTTAAGGAAATTATGAAATTGCATGAGTTACCTAGGAGTATTAGCTCTGTCTTGGATTGAAAATTTGTTGGATACTTTTGGAGAATAGTTTGGAAGAAGTTGGGTATAGATTTTTAAGTTTAGTTCTACCTTTCACCCATAAAAAGATGGACAAACAGAGGTAGTGAATAGAAGTTTGGGAGATTTTTTGAGATGCTTAGTTGGAGACAAACCTAGAAATTGGGACTTGGTATTAGCACAAGTAGAGTTTTCATACAATAATTCAGTAAGTAGGAGCACAGGTAAAACACATTTTTAGATTTTTATAGGCATGCATCTTAAGGGTATATCAGATTTGAGGACACTTGGTTTAGAAGAGAAAATAAGTGTTGAAGGAGAAGAATATGCATATTTCATGAAGACTTTGCATGATGAAGTGAAACATAATTTGGAGAACAATAAAAAATATAAGGATATAATAGATAGGTATAGAAGACACAAAACCTTTGAAGATGGTGATGAAGTAATGGTTCATTTGAGGAAAGGAAGGTTTCCTTTGGGAACATACAACAAATTGAGGATGAATAAGTTTAGACCTTGCAAGATACTGAAGAGGTTTGATAGTGGCAGTGCATTTGAAGTTGAGTTATTGATTGATTTGGACATATCTCCTATCTTCAACATTTTAGATTTGTATCAGTACCGTGAGTTAGATAAAGTGATAGATATGTAGAAATAATATCCTAAGAAGAAGAAAGAAGAAATTGAGTAGATTCTAGATAGAAGAATTGATAGAAGTATAAGCAGTAAAGCCTACATGGAATATTTGGTGAAGTGGAAGGATAGACTAGTCGAGGGTTCTACATGGGTTTCTCAATCTAAGTGGGATCATTCTGATTCAGCTTGGGTTGCACAACATTCCTGATTCAGGAGAATCCATTTTATTAACCCTAGGTGACTGATGCTACAACATCTTAGTTTCTTAGCAATATTGCAACAACCAAAAACATTTAGTTTCATTATGTTCCTATTTTCTAGTTTAAGAGAGTGATCCAACGATCATTTATCTTTGAGATATTTGGTTGCGGTCTTGGAATATTGTTAAGGAATCTCTGTAATGTTTATATTTTAGATCACACCTCATTTGGATCATTACTATTTGTATTAGTCAAGTTTCCCTTTCCCTGTGGCTTATGCTCTATTTGTGGTGATCCTATTTGTGGTCACATGTTCATGTGTTTCTTCGGCTGTGGTCATGAATTATTAATGTAAACCTATCTGGTAATCTTTCCCTTTGATCACATTGTGTTTGGATAGAGGACCTCCATGATTGGATTCTTTTAGTTTCTTCAGCTAGCATTTTCCTTTATGCCCGGCCTAACCATGGAGATTGTGTGTGTGATTATTTCTCATTGATTTTTAATATGTAATCATGGTGTGTGATTGTTGGATCATGTATGGACATAAATATGGGTTCCTATCGACTCTTTTCTTCTTGGAGATTGTTTGATCTATTTTGGGGCCAAATCATATTTGTTTGTAGACATGTAATTCTTGGCTGACCCTACTTGTGTGGTTGGGTATATGCACTCATGTTGATGTAATTGTGTAGACAAAACTCTTAAATAGTAGTAGTTTGGATGATCATGAAGCACTGAGATTTTAGGTTTGAATTTATTTTGTATATGGCCTAAATTGGTAAGGCCTTATAGCCTGACACATATGATGTATCTATTTGAATATATTAAGGATCCCGCATTCTCTCTCTCTCTCTCTATTATATGTTATTTCTTCTATGTGTTTAGATATGAGGTTGGACATGCCATCTTGGGGTTCACCACTTTGGTACAACGTCAGGGGAAAAATTAGTTAAGGATTCTACATGGGTTTCTCAATATGAGTTGGATCATTTTGATTCAAATTAGGCTGTACAACTTTCCTAATTCAAGAGAATCATTTGTATTAACCTTAGGTGTCTAATGTAGGAGCATCTTGGGATCTTCGCAATATTGCATCAACCAAAAACATTTAGTTTCATTCTATTCGTGTTTTCTAGTTTGAGAGAGTGATGCAACAATCATTTATATTTGAGATATTTTGGTTGCGGTCTTGGAATCTTTTTAAGGACTCTCTGTAATGTTTATATTTTAGATCCCACCTCATTTGGATCAATATTGTTTGAGTTATTTAAGTTTCCCTTTCCCTATGGATCATGCTTTGTTTATGGTGATCCTGTTCGTGGTCACATGTTTGTGTGTTTCTTCAGTTGCGGTCATGAATTCTTAATGTAAACCTATCTGGGAACCTTTCCATTTGATTGTGTCATGTTTGGATCGATAACCTCCATGATTGGATGTTACTCCTAAGTGTATAAAGAGTTATCATTAGTATCAGTCGGTAAACATAACAAAACAATTTAGTCGTTCATAACTACACAACAGTCACCCAACATAGAGATTACCAAGTACAGTAGTTACCAAGCACATAGGATTACTGAGCAACAGTATAATATCGAGACCGAGACTTAGCATTTACTAAGTATTCTAGAGTTTACATAAAAGTTTGGAATGACACATAGTTCAAGGTGAACAATTTTTTGCCAGGCTAGAAAATGGTTTACCAAGATCAAGGTGAATATTTAATACAGATGTAGTCATTTAAATGACTGGTGATTCCTATGTAATGATGATATAGGTTAATCATTTGAGTTGTTGATCTTAGGTTTTCTTAGATAGTGTCAAACCCTAATTAGGTGAAATCATTTTGATATAATAATTGTAAAGATGTCATTTTGACAATTATCACATGAAGTAGCCGTGATTGGGAGACATCTGAAAATTTGACAGGGTTAAGTTGGAAGGATTTTGCTAGAGTATTTAGTTTATTAAAAACAATTTAAGGCTACTGAGTAGTAAAAAATGATATATTCATCATAGTAAGGTGATTCCATTTTTGTACTTAATGGATCTGATATCACCAATGTAAGTTATTTCTCAAATAGATCAAGACTTCACTGTTACTCTCTAACAATTATAGCAGACTTAAAATATCATAACAGAGTAGACTTAACAATCTTTTGTAAAATATCTTAACCGAGTGCACTATTAATTGGGTTGCTAAAATCCTCTAACCAGGTAGATCTAGCTGATCTTTTTGTTACTCCTAATAGGGTAAGATCACCAAAAGTGATCAATCTTTTTAAGCCTTAACCGACAACTTAATTCTATAGAAGTGAAGCTTTGTGGATTCGATCCCCATCGTAGTTTTTACCTTATAACAAGGATTTTTGCGATACCAATATACATGTGTTATGTGTATGAAGTTTCATGTATACTTATTTGATTTGATTACATATATTTACATTTTAGTTATGTTATTAAGTGTATGGTGAATGCAATTGATACAGTAGGTTAATGAATTACATGTTTACAAGGATTCAGTTTGAAAGTTTTTAAGGGTATTGATTCACCCCTCCCCTCTTAGTACACACCTTTCCATAATCACAACAATTGGTATTAGAGCTAGTTCTCTTATTGAGGAAGTTTAAACACTGAAGACAAAAAGATCTTAAGAATGGAAATTTATAAGCTTGACAAGACTATTGAAAATTAGAAATTGGGGATGCAGATTCTCATAGAACAATTCAAGGAAGCCAAATAAAAATTGAGAGAGTTACTAATCATAAGGAAGGAAATGGAATTTTGGCACAATGAGACTGATTATCAAGAAGAAGAGATAGAGGATCCATTTGAAGGATCTGGATCTGGAAGTCTATCTGATGCATATGAAGGAATGATATTAGATCTATCTAAAAAGAATCAACACCTTATCAAACAAGTGAAAGCATTACAAATTAGACAAGAAACTCAAATGGTAAGAATGATTAATGTCATGAAAAATGCAAGACATGCTGAATAAGAAAGGAATTTGGCTATTGAAGATAGAAGATAAATCACTAAAAAGATGGAAGAAAAGGGATATGAAATACTGAGGCTTACCCAACATCATTTTGAAATTTCCAATCAGATGGTTGTCATGAGTTAGGAAGTCAATCGAGTAAACAATGAGATTACTAGAAAATTGGAAGACATTGGTGAATTGAGAGAAGAGAATGAAAGAATAAAGAATGAAGTAACGATCCAACAACAACATAATGAGATGATTAATAAAGCTGAAGAAAGTACTAAAAAGATGGATGAATTTCTAAATAGTCAAAGAAGACTTGACAACACTACTGGTTTAGGCATCAAGACAAGGTGAAAAAAA
The DNA here is from genome assembly GCA_027943335.1 of Chamaecyparis obtusa. Classification (NCBI taxonomy): domain Eukaryota; kingdom Viridiplantae; phylum Streptophyta; class Pinopsida; order Cupressales; family Cupressaceae; genus Chamaecyparis; species Chamaecyparis obtusa. The sequence continues at coordinate 230,219 of BSBK01008546.1, read as the reverse complement.
TAATGTGTATGCAAATCCAAGGCCAACTAATATCTCATGCTATGACTGTGGAAAACCAAGCCACACATCAAATGTTTGCAGAAGCAAAGAAAAAGGTATTCCCAAATCCACTCCCAAATTTGATGGTTATTGTTACAATTGCAATAAGTATGGACATCAATCACATGAGTGTAGATCAAAGCCGAATAAGTTACCTAATAAACACTACATGGAAATGCACTATCCTATTTGCAACATGCATGGACATTGGATTATTACACACCTTCCCTCCCCTCTTAGGACACACCTTTCCAAAATCCCAACATTGGATTCTTTTGGTTGCTTTTGGTAGCATGTTCGTTTCTACTTGGGCTGACCTTGGAGATTGTGCATGCAATCATTGCTCATTGATTGTTAATGTGTGCAATTGTGGTGTGTAATTTTTGGATCACATGTGGACCTAAATCTATGTTTGCACATTCTCTTTTATTCTTGGAGATCGTTTGATCTATTTTGGGGTTGACTCATATTTGTTTGTAGACATGCAATCCTTGGCCAACCCCAGTTGTGCGGTTGGGTATATGTACTCATGTTGATGTAATTATGTAGAAAAAACTCTTGGAGAGTAGTAGTTTGGTTGATCATGACATTGGCATTACCGGTAAGGATGCAACTTGTAAATGGTAAAGTGGTGTTGTCATTGATGTCATTAGATAACATTGTCCAATGAGGGAACATATGACAATATTAGTGAGCAATTGACAAGAGAAACTATTTAGGAAATTGGTGACACATGTTGAGAAGAGATGCACTTATTTCTCTAAGTAGTAACTGGTGAAGTGAATACTGTGACTGGTGAAGTCACTAACCAGAGTAGTGACTGATAAGTATATGACTAGAAAAAACTTGGTACAGACAGAGAAAGTAAAAGTGAAAGGTGAAGACAAAGACTTGTACACTGCACAAGGAAGGGTGTAGACTGATCATCTCTGATCAGTGAGATATCATTGAGATCAGTGAACCAGTGAAAGTCATAGTTGACAAACACACAAGAGACTCTTCTACCAAAATTTATTGCACAAACCATGCAGGATTTTGTGTTACAAAAAATATTGGTGAAAGGAACAGTTGAAGGATTTAATGGTAAGATTTATGGCACAAATCATGGTGGAATTTTGTGTAATGGAAAGTATAAATCACACATCTGATGTTTCCTTTACAAATAAAAAACATGACTGCATGGAAGATCTCTTGTTGAGTAAAATCCTGTGTCATGCATATGAGGTTTCCTATCATAACTAAGACTTGATTGGATGATAGATCCAAAGGAGATCTTTACGGATATTGAAACATGTAAAAAATGGGAAAGGCAAAGGAAGTCTATTTATTCTTCATCCATCAAAGAATATCAGTTTCCTTCATTTTGCCAAAGAGAAAGAGTGAACCTATATGCTAAGAAAAGCTATGGTAAAGGAAAAGGAGAACACAAGAAGAAGAAGAGAAGAGTGTGCAAAGAAGTGACACAAGTTGAAGAGAGCATACTTATGGTACCTAGTGATGACTCTCAGTGGATTAAATAGTGATCTTATCAAGCTCAAAAAAGCCATTTTAAAGGATCAACCCCTCTATTTCTCTCTGATAATTTCAATAGTAAAATCCCATTATTTGGGTGGACATTAACAAGTCCCTTGTATTAAATCCCTTAATTAGGTGAAATCAAGTAAATGTTCTGAAGTCCTCTAAAAAGGAATTCTTTAACATGCCTTATTTAAAATACCTTAACCAGGTCGCATCTAACAGTGTATTTGTAATCCTTTAACACTGAAGGATTTTAACAAGGCACACTTCAGAATAGTGCAAAATTTGTGAGTTCTAATCACATCATGGTTTTCTCCCGCTTTGGGTTTCCACGTGATACATCTGGTTATCTATACTATTATGATCTTGTGTTAGTTATTTCTTTTATAGGATATTTTCTATATGTAGTAATAGTTAATTTATATCAGAGTGTTTTGAAGTTTTAGTGGGTGTTGATTCACCCCTCCCCTCTTAGCACCGGTTAGGACCATCAATTGGTATTAGAGACACACCCTTTTTCTATGCTTCTTAACTGCAAAAAGGAAAAGATAAAATGATGAGAAAGGAAGGACCCAAGCTTTCTAAGGAAAACTTCTGTCTATGGTGCAGAAAAATGAAGTTGTACATGAAATTACAGGAGATAAGTTTTGGAACTATGTGATCACAGATTATACCGAACCTACTAGTACCTTGACTGTTGATCAACTAAAGGTTAAAAGTGAACACATGACTACTATGGATATGATAGACAACATGCTTCTTGACAACGTGTATGCATAAATAAATTTTTTGACTATAACCTATCAAATGTGAGTGAAGCTACAAACTATGTATGGAGGCGATCCACATGTTCAAAGAGAAAACATAGAAAGCCTCAGAGGAAAATGTGATGACATGAAGATGAATGAAGGAGAAGAAATTGATCACTACACCAACAAAATAAAAGAAGTGATGAACTCCATCAAAAGTGCTAGAGGAAAAATGAGTGAGAAAGATGTGATAAGAAAGATACTGAGGGCTTTGAGGCCACAATATGCTATCAAGATCTTAGCCTTACAGGAGCTTAGATCAGTGAGCACATCACAAGTCACCCTTGATTCTCTCATCACTAAGTTAACTGCTTTTGAATTAAGCAATTATGATAACAACTTACCCATGTCAGATGGTTCTTTTAAGTCTTCTATGAATATTTATCCCACAAAGAAAGGAAGAGAAATTGATAATAGTTCTACTAGGAGGTTTGGTAATTTCCTTGAGCTCTTAGAAAAACAAGAGAAAGATGAGTTTTAAGCACTCATCGCAAGGTGATTGCAAAGAGGAAAAGGGAAGTACAAAGGGAAAATTCCATTGAAATGCTTTTCTTTTAATAAAGCAGGACACATTGCGGCCAGGTGTCCCCAAAATGAAAATAAAGAAAATTTCAACCGATTCAAGAACAAAGAAAAAAAGGAGTTCTACCTTGCCGAGGAAGGTGTCATTGAAAATGAATATGAAGAATCATGAGATGCTGAGATTGCCTTTGTGGCAATAAAAGAAAAAATATATGTGATAAGTGAAATGACACTTATCTCTAGATTCCACCAATGTGAGGACTAGATCATTGACAGTGGATGCACTCACCACATGACTGGTGACAAAAAAAAGTTCATCAACTTGAAGCTTGATGATGGTGGATCAATGACATTTGAAAAAAATGCTCCCTATGCTATTAGAGGAAAAGGCTCAATAGTACTTGGTAATGAAGCTATTTTTGATGATGTGTATTAAGTAGAAGGACTCATGTACAACTTGATGAGTGTGGCTCAATTGAACAACAAAGGATACATGCTAGAGTCTGGACATGGATCATGTATTGTTAAGAATCAATCAGGAGCACAAGTTGTCACCAGCAGACAGAGCAAAGGGAACCTATTCTACCTAAACTCATCCAAGGGGGTTGGCCTCAAAGAAACAACAAAAGGGGAAATAGAGAAAACTTTCCTTATGAAAAAAGATGACAATAGATGGTTGTGGCACAAAAGACTCTGCCACATAAAATTTGATAGCATAGTCAAAGTAAGTAGGAAGAAGTCAGTCAGAGGGCTTCTTGACATCATGAAGCTAGATCGGGCCATGTGTAAATAATGTTAGTTGGGTAAAATGATAGGTACAAGCTTTAACAACAAGTCTTATTAAGCTGAAAATGTACTAGATATTGTTCAGATGGTTCTATGTAGGCCAATGAGGATGAAGAGATACTATGGAGACATGTATTTTATGCTCTTTGTAGATGATTTTTCAAGGATGATGTGGACTCTTTTCCTTAAAGAAAAATCAGAAGCCTTCAATATGTTTAAAATTTACAAGGCTCTAGTGGAGAAGGAGACCAGTAAAAGCTTGAAGTGTCTAAGGTTAGACAGAGGAGGTGAGTACACCTCACAAGAGTTTTCCAACTACTGTGAAGAATAGGGGATAAAAAGGAAGATGTCTGCACCTAGATCCCCTCAACAAAATAGAGTCATTGAAAGAAGAAATAGGACTTTGATAGACTGTGCAAGAACTCTCAGAAGGATCTACCCCATCACTTCTAGAGAGAAGAAATTAACACTGCTGCATACACACTGAACCGAGTTCAAGTCAAGAAAGGAACCTATAAAACTCCATATGAGTTATGGTTTGGTTATACTCCCAGTGTAAGATATTTCAGAGTATTTGGAAGCAACTTTTACATCAAGAGAGATGTTTACTCTGGCAAGTTTGAGCCAAAGAGTGATGAAAGCATATTTTTGGGTTACTCTCCCAAAAGTAAAGTCTACCGGTGTCTGAAGAAAAGGACAAGAAAAATAGTGGAAAGTGAAAATGTGAAGATAAACTAGCATTCAAAATAGAGGGATAAGATCAGTCAAGGTGAATCTGACAGTGACCAGGACCATGATGCTAATGATCATTTAGAATTCAATGAAATAATAGTCGTTGATGAAGGAGAACATGTAAATAGACCCATGAAATAGGGTAATGTTCTTGAGAAAGGAAGGGATAAAAACATAAGACTGATTGAAGAAGATGAACAGGAAGGTGTTCATGATCTTGCTAGAAATATGCCTTAACCAGAAAGAGAAGACCAGGACCACCAACTGGTTCTGCCAAGGTATGTCACCTATCACTCCACTAAAAACATTATTGGTGACAAACGTGCCAAAATTCTAACTAGGATAAAGGCCAAAGAAAATATCTATTTGCTTTCCAACATAGAGCCTAAAACTACCAGAGAATCTATAGAGAATGACAACTGGGTCAAGGCAATGGAAGAGGAGCTAGAGAAAATAGTAAAGAATGAAACACAGACTCTTGTACCTAGACCCAAGGACAAGAATGTTAAAGGAACCAAGTGGGTGTTAAAAAATAAGTGGAACGAATAAGGAAAGGTGGTGAGGAACAAGGCAAGGCTAGTCTTTAAAGGACATGAACAAGAAGTAGGACTAGACTATGGGGAAACCTTTGCATCGATTGCAAGACTAGAAGTGGTAAGAATTCTACTTGCCTATGCTACCCATAAAAGGTTTAAGGTATATAAAATGGATGTAAACTATGTATTTTTGAATGGTATAATGGAAGAGGAAGTGTATATAGAGCATCCGAAGGTTTTCTCATCCACAAAGAAAACTGATATGGTCTACAAATTGAATAAGGCTCTCTATGGACTGAAACAAGCCCCAAGGGATTAGTATGAAAGATTAAAATCATACCTCCTGAGCATCAGATTCACAAGAATATGTGATAACAACAATATCTATCTTAATACTGATAAAGAAGCGAACCTGATTGCTGGAACATTTGTGGATGATATCATCTTTAGAGGAGATGATAAAATGAGCAAAAAATTCACTAAAGAGATGAAGAAAGAATTTTAAATGTCCATGATTGGAGCAATAAAATTCTTCATAGGTTTAAAAGTCCATCAACTCAATGAAGATATATTCATATCTCACTCAAAGTATATTAAAGATATTCTTAAAACATTTGGGCTACAAGAATCCAGACTGGTTGGCACGCCAATGATAATTAACTACAAGTTATCAAAGGAGGATGATGCCAAAGAAGTTAATGAGAAACTTTACCGATAAATGATTGGTAAATTATAGTATAGTATGCACAGTAGACCTAACATTGCACATGCAGTAGGTACTATGGAAAGATTATCTACAAACCCAAAAGAGACACATTTGATTGCAGTAAAGAGAATCTTTAGATATCTAAAGGGGACTGAAGATTATGGTCTCTGGTTTCCTCACAAAGAAGGTTTCAAGATAAAAGTGTTTACCAATGTAGATTGGGCCGGTAATATTGATGAAATAAAGAGCACACAAAGAGGTGCATTATTTCTTGGAGAAAGGATTGTGTCATGGACAAGCAAGAAGCAAAACTACATTTCACAATCTACAATAGAGGTTGAGTATGTTGCTACAACAATCAATTGAACATAGGTAATCTAGATAAAATAGATATTGGAAGGAATCGAAGAACAAGTACCTAAACTGATAGAAATATTCTGTGACAACATGAGTGTAATCAATATATCCCAAAATCTTGTTATGCACTCAAAGACAAAGCACATTTCTATAAAGTACCACTATCTGAGAGAGAAAGTCCAGAATAAAGAAGTCAAGCTAGAATATGTTTCCACAAAAGAACAAGTTGCTGAAATATTCACAAAGTCTTTACGAAAGAGTACCTTTGAGTATCTTAGAGGTAAATTAGGGGTAATTTCCCTTCATGATCTTCAGTAAAAAAGGACAAAGGAGATCATCAATCCAACAAGCTCAAAATAGAGGAACAAGCCTCATCTAAACCGGATTGGTGACCAACAACCACTACTCGAAGGGGGAGAAGACTTTAGGAAAGGTAGTCATTGGACTAGCCTTTGGCATCATTATCAAAGGGGAAGATAACTAGTAGTATTATTTAGACCGGTATGGTATTTTCCATCAATGCCAAAGGGGGATATTGTTGTTATTACTGGTAAGGATGCAATTGGTAAATGGTAAAGTGGTGTTGTCATTGATGTCATTAGCTAACATTGTCCAAAAAGGGAACATGTGACAATAGTAGTGAATAGTTGACAAGAAAAATTGTTTAGGAAACTAGTGATACATATTGAGAAGAGATGCACTTATTTCTTTGAGTAGCGACAAATGAAGTGAAGACTGTGACTGATGAAGTCACTAACTAGAGCAGTGACTAGTAAGTATATGACCGAAACAAAACTGGTATAGACAAAGAAAGGAAAAGTGATGAGTGAAGACAAAGACATGTACATTGCATAAGAAAGGGTGTAAACTGACCATCTCTGATCAATGAGATATCATTGAGACTGGTGAACCGGTGAAAGTCACAGTTGACAAACACTTAAGAGACTCTTCTACCGAGATGTGTTGCACAAATCACACAAGATTTTGTGTTACAAAAAAGATCAGTGAAAGACACAATTGAAGGATTTAATGCAAAGATTTATGGCACAAATCATGGCAGAATTTTGTGTAAAGGAAAGTATGCATCACACATCTAATGTTTCTTGTATTAAAAAGAAACACAAATTCATGGTGGATCTCTTGTTGAGAAAAATCCTATGTCATTCATTTGATGTTTTCTCTCATAACTGAGACTCGACTGGATGATGGATCCAAAGGAGATCTTCGTGGATACTGCAACATGAAAAAAATGGGAAAGGAAAAGGAAGTCTATTTATTCTTCAGTTGATGAAGAATATAATTTTCCTTCATTCTTCCAAAGAGAAAGAGTGAACCTGTATACTAAGTAAAGCTATGGTAAAGGAAAAGGAGAAGAGAAGAAGAAGAGAAGAGTGTGCAAGGAAGCACAACAACCTAAAGTGAGCATATATGTGGTGCCTAGTGATAAATCTCAATGGATGAAATAGAAATCTTATCAGGCTCAACAAAGTCATTTTAAAGGATCAACCCCTCTATTTATCTCTGATAATTGCAATAGTAAAATCCCAATATTTGGGTGGACATTAGCAGGTCCCTTGTATTAAATCCCTTAACCGAGTTGCATCTAGTAGATGTTCTAAATTCCTCTAACAAGGCAGGCTTTAACATGCCTTATTTTAAATCACTTAACTAGGTCACATATAACAATGCATTTGTAATCCTTTAATAGGGCACACTTCAGAAGAGTGCAAAATTTGTGAATTCTACTCACACTTTGGTTTTCTCCCACTTTGGGTTTCCACATGATACATCTGGTATTCTATACTTCTATGATCTTGTGTTAGTTATTTATTAAATAGGATCTATTCTACATGGAGTAATAGTTAATTTATATTAGAGTATTTTGAAGTTTTAGTGGGTGTTGATTCACCCCTCCCCTGTCAGAATCGGTTGGAACCATCACATGAAGCACTGAGCTTTCAGGTTTGAATTAATTTTGTATATGGCCTAAACTAGGAAGACCTTAGAACCTAACATGTATGATGTATCTATTTGAATAAGTGAAGGATCCTACTCTCTCTCTCTCTCTCTCTCTCTCTCTCTCTCTCTCTCTCTCTCTCTTTGTGTCTCTCTATCTCTATCTCTGTCTCTCTGTCTCTATCTCTGTCTCTCTATCTCTGTCTCTATCCCTATCTCTGTCTCTTTGTCTCTATGTCTCTATCTCTCTGTGTCTCTATGTCTCTGTGTCTCTATCTCTGTCTGTCTCTGTCTCGGTCTCTATCTCTGTCTCTGTCTCTGTCTCTTTGTCTCTCTCTGTCTCTATCTCTATCTCTGTCTCTGTCTGTCTGTTTGTCTCTCTCTATTATGTGTTATTACTTCTATGTGTGTATAGCTGCGAGGTTGAAAATCCCATCTTGGGATTCTCCACTTTGGTACTATGTCACATGTTCACCGATAGCTTTTGGTTTTTGGAATCACATGGTAGTAGATTGTATATATTGGGTTTAATTCTATATGGATGTGTTTTTGTCCTAGATTTGATTTTGTAATGTGATGTTTATACATGTTGGAACCATGTACCTTGGAGAAGGTGTTGTGTAGCGTGACATGTTGTATTGGTCGATGTGGTCCTCATTTCATTCCTTTCCATTGAAGGAATGTTTTAGTGTGACCTATTTAAAATTGTGTAGCCAACCTTGTGGATCTCATGCTATTGTATAAATAAGGCATGAACATAAGAAAGATAAAGTTAATATACAAATGTATGCATGTGTGGCTTATGTGTAGAATATATGTGAAGTGACTATGAATTCATGTGAAGGAAATCCGTGTTCATGTAGAGTCGTTTGTAGATATTAGAGGTAGACTCTATTCCTTTTCATATCATTTGAAAGTGAGCCTTTATGTATCAATAGTGGGCCCTTGTGTATTGACAATGATCCTCTTTATAAATAGTGAGCCTTGGCACTGATCCTTTTTATTAAATCACCTTTTGGTGTTACCTTAATAGGTGTTTATACATATCATGAGAATTAGCTTCTCTGCAGTTTTACCTATCTTGGGGTTTCCACATAAAATTTGGTGTTGTCTATTTTAGTGTTCCTTTGCATTTCATGTTTATATTTATTGTGGATGTTTAATATGCTTAACAAAAATATCTTAAGTTGATATTGGAACTATTTAAGTGTTAACCAATAGAGAGAAAATTTTGTAAAGTTGCGTGGGAATAAAAAATTCACCCCACACCCTCTTAATTATTTAGCCTATTCAATAATTAGTACTATTTGTTATTTAATTAATAGATCTCCTTGTAAAGGTTTTGTTGATAAAACATCTTATGAAATATGATTGGATAAAATGGATTTAGTTCCATATTCATGATTATTTGTTCGTGAGAATTTTGTTCATTCATCTCAAGGGAAGCATCTAAATTAGATCGAAAAGGTCAGAAATGCTTCTTTGTAGGATATAATGAGAATGTAAAAGGTTACAAGCTTTGGAATCCTCTAACCCAGAAAATAATATTTTATAGAGATTTGGTTTTTGAAGGGGACTTAGAGTTGACTTAGGTGAAGAGCATCAAAAGGAGAATTCAAAGATCATAATACATTTTGAAACTAATTGTACCATCCTAAATTGTACTAACCTACAATTGGATGCTTAGTTAGGTCCTATTTTAGTGTGCTTGGGCTTATGTGTTCATTATCCTTAATCCATGAACAATTCTTCTTCTTATTATAACATCCCCACTCCAATTGGGACATCTGGACCAAATTTTGAGGCCTTTTGGTTGGACCAAGACATCAAAATTGAAATTGAGAGTAAATCTCAATGATTAAGCATGAAATCTAATTTCACGTTGGTCCTTTTCAAGTTTTGAACTCTAAAAATGCTTATGAAAGGTATATAAGCAACCAAACTCTCCTCAATTTCACATCCAACCATTCATAACTACAACCAAGCATTCATGATAGAATACATGTATAATTTCAAGCATCCAAGTTTAGCTTTTCAAGGAAATATTCTCCATTGTAGCTAGCTTTTCTCTCTCTCTCTCTCTCTCTCTCTCTCTCTCTCTCTCTCTCTCATTAAAGGAAAAGTAGAGGATACATCAACCATGCAAGAAGACCCTTCTTCCAACTACATTAATATCAATATGAATTGGTCCCTTCTGAAGGAAAGTGACATCAAGCATAAAAACACTAAAATTTGAGGATTATTTGTAGATCTAGGCATTTATAGAAGGCATCCTTGATTCTTCTCAACAATTAAAGAGAACACAAAAAAATTCAAGCATCTTCCAAATATGTTTGTGAAGGTATAATAATTTCATTTTTAGATCTATCCTTTTCTTTATTTTAGCTTTCTTTCCATACATGCACATTTCATTCAATTTCAAGGTTGATTCTTCAACCAAGGTTTGAATCAGGAATAGATAGCACTGATTTTGTGACTAGATCTAAAAAGTACAAGAGTTTTCCTACAATTTGAGAACTAAAATGAGCAAAAATACGAAGAAAAAGTCATCCAAGGCAACTTGGTTCCTTCAACTGAAGCTTAAATTGAATTTATAGGCCAGTCTCTTTCTTAGAGTCTCAATTCTGATATCAAAATTGGTCCATCTAATTTTTGTTAGTCTATGTTGGCTAAAAGTTAATCTACTTTTGTATTTTTTATAAACCTTGCATCCATCATTCCATTTTCCATTTGCAGTTCCATATTTCTACTTATATGAAGAATCATTGTACTCATTTAGTGCTTGGAACTTCTTGATCCTAGTAGGTAATCTTCCTTTTGAATGTGACTAAGGAGATATGACCATGCTCCACAACCTTATTTTAATATGTTACATTTTGTTGAACATGACACATGACATTTTCATTTTTATTTTGTGTCTAGATCTTATTTGTGTGCATTTCATTGGTCAATCTTTCCAACATAACATTGAGCCCTAATTCTTATATTCCACTTTTGATTTGGATAGTTAGATATTCTTTTCATTATGTTTCACGTGAAATTATGTTTCCTCTATGCCTTGATTATATTCATGTTGTATAAACTTAATGAATACTTACATTTTAATTTTAGAACTGATTACTTACTTCATTATATGCATGTTAAAATAATGTGAAAATATGTGCTTCAAAGATTGCTATTACATATTTGAGAGATGTGTTGTCATTGATGTCAACATATTTCTCTATTTGTAAAAGTGTTACAGAGTTGTTCAGTGAGATGTTTGGTTTAGTATGGATACTTTATTGAAGATTAGATTCAAGAGACATATGGTTGGATTGTGAGATATCTATAGTTGACTCATGTCAATTTATTAAGGTTCACATAATGATTTGAGTGAGTTATTGGTTTCTGAGTTGAGGTTGGTATTCTAAGATGTTTAGTGGAGACAATATAAATGAATTTATTTTGGTGAGGATCGATGTTGCATTATTTTTATTTGTGGATCTATGTGTCATGTTTAGGAATTAGATGTGTGTCCTTAATTTGATTGGTTCATGATTTGGAGGATTGCAATTTTTTTTCTTGATTGATAGAGGTTCTCGTTGGTGCTCTTGATGATCAATTTAGAGATGGTGACAAACTTATAGAGAGAGTTTTTGTGGATGCTATTGTGGAATTCCATGGTGCTTGCTAATGTTTTGATATTTTATTCTATTTGTGTTGAAATCTCACATTTATTGGAGTGATCACAACTAAGAATTTTCTGGTAGCATGCTAGTGTTCTTCATGTTCTTGGCCGACATGATGGTGTAGTGTGCTGCGAAGGATTGATGCATAATTATTGGAGCTGTTGCACGTTTGAAGATGAAGATATGGATAATTTCTATTTCTTAGCTGATATTCATTGGATTACATTGAGTATTTTATTATAAATGATAAATATTTTTCAATTTGGTGTTAAGGGTGAATGTGATCATGTTTATTCTTTCAAGGTTGATGTATTATATAAATGTAATGATCTTTTAATCATTTTTTTTGTGTGGATGGGTGTATATGTGAGTATATGACAATATGTATGAGTAGAATCTATAATTGAGGTAGAGATATGATATAATTCAATGGAGATAACCTAGAAATGATGAAGATGCTATCAAACAGTTAATAACCTGTGGATTGTAGTCCATGTAAATAAGTAAGGTAGTGGGCATTCTCTTCTTGTAATTGAGTAGTGATCTATAGGAAGTTTTCCTAAATGCATATGCATCCCCATTGTGATACCTTTAATAGGGTATAGTTATTTTAAAAGAGTACATCATCTTGTGGGTTTCAATCCCACTATGGTTTTCCCCCAATAAGATTTCCACGTCAAAAATCTTGATGTTATGTGTTTATGCAATTTTGTGGATCTTTGGTTGCATGCTTGATTATCAGATCTATGGTTGAAGGTTTAAGTTATGATAAGATGGTTTATATTTTTGAGTCTTGGACACAACTCATTCACCCCCCTCTTATTTATAAGGTTCTTTCTTATTTCATCAATTGGTATCAAAGCCTAGTTCATCTTTGATAATCTTAACAACTTGAGGTGATCTGGGATGACATATTTTAAGAAGGATAGTCAAAGATTTAATGGCACTAACTATTCTCTATCAAAAAGTCACATGGAAACGCACGTGAGGTGTATTGAAGAAGATTATTGGGAGATCACTAAGATTGCATATAACCCTCCCACAATTATTTCTAATGGAATAAAGAGAAGAATAATTATGAATATAACATTAGAGCTAAGGAAGCATTGTTGAGTGCCCTATTTGATTCAAAGTACCCAAATGCTATGGAATTGAATATTGTACATAAGATCTGGACAACGTTGGAAAATTTACATGAAGGAGATGCCCATGTGAAGATGACAAAGTTGCAGACCCTAAAAGGAAAGTATGAGACATTGAGGGTGAGTGAAGATAAGAATACCAATTCTTACATGCAAAAGGTAAATGAATTTATTTGTAGTATTAGATATGCTAGTGGATGATTAGAAGAAACAAAGATTGTTGATAAAATATTGAAGTCTTTACCTCCCTCCTACAAACATAAGGTTGCAACTATTGATGATATTATAATAATGACTAATGTGACAAAAAAATATGTTTCTTGGTAAGTTTACTGCTTTTGAGATGAATGAATTTGGTGATGTCCTTCCTAAATTTGAAACTAAATTTAGGGCTATGATTTCTAAGGAAAAGTAAAGATATGACCCTCGAGAAAGTTCATCAAAGTATATATCAAAATATGGAAATGAGATTGAAGAACTTGAAGCCCTAATTTATAAGAGATTACCTAAAGGATTTGGTAAGTATGAAGAAAACTTACCTTTGAAATGATTTTATTGTAATAAGATTGGTTATTTTTCATTAAGATGTCTTGAAAAAGTTACAAAGTATAAGCCCATGGGGGATTCACTTAGTGAATTTGAATCATAGCATGTGCATTCATGGAAAACTAACGAATCCCCCTATTTTCAAAAAATATTGCCCCAAACTCCCTTTTTTTCACCCCCTCCAATACCCCTCCAATAACCCCCACACCTATTTTCCTATATAAACCCCCACCTCCCTCCCCCAAAAAACTCCCCTCCCCCTATTTAGGAAATATTTTGTCCCTTTTTTTCCCATTTAACACCCCTCTCCCATATGGACACATGTGATAGTGTATTTCTCCTTTAGTGAAGATCTCATGTATAAGCATAGGAAATTTCAATCAAAATATCAGAAGTGTTATTATGTTGCTAATGAAGGTGTGATAGATGATGAATATGAGAAAGATGGTAAAGGGGACAATGGATGGAGATTCATAGATATCGAGGAAGAAGATCCAATCCATAATATGAATGTGGAAAGATCTTTGGCTATACATGTTTAGGAAAAAGATGAATGGGTTATTAACAATGGATGTTCACATCATATGATTGGAGATAAGAGAAAATTTTTAAGCTTGGAAAGGTATAATGGTGGTGTAGAAATATTTGGAGATGACACTCCTTGTCTAATCCATGGTAGAGGATCCATTACTCTTGATGGTAAAAATAATATTGATGATGTCTTATATGTTGACGGTCTAAATCATAATGTTTTGAGTGTTAGACAACTAGTTGACAAAGGTTACAATCTACGATTCAAGAATAGAAAGTGAAAAATCATGGAAAGTTTAGGAAATGAGATTGCATTAGGTACTAAGACTAAAGGTAATATTTTTCATTTGAATAACTTGGTAAAAGAAGATTCTTGATTTCTCATATTGATAGTTGGTTATGGCATAAGAGGATGTTTCATGTGAATTTTGATAACATTATGAAGATAAGTGTTACTAAGGAAGTAAGAGATATACCTAAGTTGTTGAAGCCTACTAATTATATGTGTACGGAATGCCAGATGGGTAAGAAAACTAGATCTAATTTCAAGAGTAAAACTTATTTTTCAAAAGGATTGCTAGATCTTGTTTACATTGATTTATGTGGTCCTTCTAGAGCTAGAAGTTATCATGGAGACAAATATTTCATATTATTTGTTGATTATTACTCAAGGATGATGTGGGTTAGTTTCTTAAATGAGAAATATGAATCTTTTAAAAAATTAAAGATCTTTAAGGCTATACTTGAGATATAGACAAGTTTGAAGATGAAGTGTTTGCATGCTGATAGAGGTGGTGAATTCACACCATGTAAATTTTATGCATTTTGTGAAGGGAATGGGATAAAGAGATAAATGTCTATACCCTGGAACCCATAGAAGAATGATTTCATAAAAATAAGGAATACAAATATTCTAGACACTGCAAGGAAAATGATGATTAAAGGAAATGTTCCACAAATCTATTGGAGAGATGCAGTTAGTACTACACTCTACACATTGAACTAAGTGCAAATAAAAAGTGGAATTGGTAAGACTCCTTAAGAGATATGGTATGGTAATACTCCTACTGTGAAATATTTCAGAATCTTTGGAAGAAAATTTTATATCAAAAGAGATGAAGATATAGGAAAATTTGATCCTACAAGTGATGCAGGAATATTTCTTGGTTTAATCTAGAAAGAGAAAGGCATATCCATGTTATAATAATAGGTTGCAAAAGATTATTGAGAGTACAAATGTGAAAGTTGATGAAATAAATTAGAGACAATCTAGATCTTGTGAATATGATTCATATCCGAGGATATGAGTGCAAATCAGGGAACACAAACAAAAGCACAAGATCAACTTTAGATTGTTCCTAGAATTTAAGATGATGAAGAAGAATTGGTTAACAATGATGAAGAGACTCAAGAATCGAGAATTCATGGAAGTCCTAAGACTCCAAGGTATCTAAGGTTAAATCATTTTGAAAATCAGATAATAGGTGATAAGAATAAAGGTGTTTGAACTAGAAGAAGGTTAGCATAAGTTAGAGATGATATTTGTTTGATTTCAAAAGTTGAACCTAAAGATGTACATAAAGCATGTCAAGGTAAAAATTGGATGAAAACTATGGAAGAAGAATTAGATCAAATCTTGAAGAACAATACATGGATTCTTGTTCCTATACCTAAGGACAAGAATGTGATAGGTAATAAATATGTTTTCAAAAATAAACTGAATGAGGATTGTGAATTTGTTAAAAATAAGGCCATACTTGTTTGCAAGGGATACTCACATATGGAAGGTATTTATTTTGAGGATACTTTTTCTCCCGTTGCTAGAATTGAAACTATTAGATTATTTCTTCCTTATGCTTCTTATAAGGATTTCAAAGTCTATCAGATGGATGCCAAATTTGTATTTTTGAATGGTGAGTTGGAAGAAGTCTACATAGAAAAACCAGACAATTCTATATTAACATATCAAAACAATATGGTTTGCAGATTGAAGAAAGCTTTGTATGGATTGAAATAGGCCCCTAGAGCATGGTACACAAGATTGGACATGTATTTACAAATCTTGGTTTCAAAAAAGGTACTGTTGACATCAATTTATTTTAAAGATTGATCAAAATAGTATTTTGAATGTTGAGGTATTTGTTGATGAAGTTATTTTTGGTGGAGATGACAAGTTGAGTAATGATTTTTCTAATGAAATACAAAGTGAATTTGATATGTCTATGATTGGTAGATGAAATTATTTCTTGGTTTACAAATGACGCAATTTGATAATAGAATTTTTATATCACAATAAAATTATGTGAAAGAGTTGTTGAAGTTTGGAATTGAATATTTTAAACCAATTGGTACTCCTATGGTGACTGGATGTAAGTTGACAAAGAATAATGATACTCCTAAAGAAAATCAGACTAGATACAAATTAATAATTAGTGGTCTACTTTACATGACTTAAAAAGACTTGATATTATGAGTGTTATATGTATTGTTGCTAGATTTCAAGTAGATCCTAAAGAATATCATATTGTTGGTATTAAAAAGATATTCAGATATTTGAAAGGGATACTTGACTATGGATTATAGTATCCAAAGGATGACGATTTCACTTTGAGTTCTTTTATTGATATTGATTGGACATGTAATGTAGATGACATAAGGAGTACTAGTGGTGTTACATTTTTCTTGGGTAAGATATTAGTTTCATGGTTGAGTAAGAACTAGAATTGTACTTCACAATATACTGCCAAGGTAAAATTTATTGTTGCTACTAATAGTTGTATACAAGTGGTATGGATGAAGATAATGTTGAGAGATATAAGAGTAAGTATTGATGAGCCTATTGTTATTTACCATGAAAATTCTAGTGCTATTAATATTTATAATAATCAAGTGCTACATTCAAAGATAAAGCATATATCTATCAAGTTTCATTTCCTAAGAGAGAAGGTGGAAGAGAAATAATTTAGGTTAGTATATGTTCCTACCAAGGAAAGGATAACATATATTTTCATAAAGCCTTTGATTAAGGATACTTTTGAGTATCTAATGGGAAATCTAGGGGTTATTACCCCTCCTTATCATAACTAAGATGAATTGTTATTTATTAGTTGGAGGCATTTCATAAAGTTATCTTACATTTTGGATTGATGTATGGTGGCCGCTACTCAGGGGGAGTAGTTAGCCTCTTGAGTTAGTTGAGTTATTTTGTAAATATGTGCCTTTTTTATTAATTTCAAAGGGGGGGAGAAGTGCATGTGAAAAACAAGATATATGAGGGATAAAAGTTCATATGAAAAGAGATTAAACTAAGTGGGAGAGATATTGTTAGAGAGACTCTAAATGATAATATTGTAGATATTGTTGGTAGTACCATTGGTCCTTTTGATTTGATTTCTTTGAATTTCTTTTCAAATCATATCTTTCCATTAATGTGAAAGGGATCATAATGTGAAAATATGTTCTTTATATATTGCTATCATGTATTTGAGAGATGTGTTGTCATTGATATTAACATACTTATATGTTTGTGATAGTGTTGCAAATTTGTTTAGTGAGATGTTTGGTTTGATATGGATGCTATATTAAGGATTAGACTCAATAGATGCATTTAGAGAGAGAGAGAGAGAGAGAGAGAGAGAGAGAGAGAGAGAGAGTGAGAGAGAGAGAGAGAGAGTTGTTTTGGATGTTACTATGTCATTTCATGGTGCTTACTAATGTTTCAATATTGTGTTATATTCATGTTTATGGTTCCCATCAATTGGTGTGATCGTAATAAATTTTTTTATGGTAGCATGCTAGTGTTATTCATGTTTTTGGACGACATGATGTAGTGTATTGTGAAGGATCAAGACATAATTATTGGAGCTTATTGCATGTTTGAAGATGAAGATATGGATCATTTCTATGTCTTAGCTGACATTCATTGGATCACATTGAGTATTGTATTGTAAATGATAAATATTTTATAATTAAGTGTTAAAGGTGAAGCCGACCTTGTTTAAAAATAAATTCTTTCAAGATTGATGAATTGCATGTGTAATGATGTTGTAATAATTTGTTGTAAGTGTGGATGGGTGTATATGAGAGTATATCTATATATGTGAAGAGGTATGTGTAGAATCTATATTTAGGTCATATATTTGATGTAATTCAATAGAATTAACCCAAACATGATGAATATTCTATCAAATAGTTTATAAACTATAGATTGTAGTCTATGTAAATTCTTAAGGAAGTGGGCCCTCTCTTGCTATAATTAAGTAGTGAGATCTAGGTAGTGTGCCCAAATGCATGTGAATTTCCATTCTAATACCTTTAATAGGGTATAGTGATTTTAAAAAAGTACATCTTGTGGGTTTCATCTCCACCATGGTTTTTCCCCTAATAGGATTTCCACGTCAAAAATCTTTGTGTTATGTATTTATGTGATGATGTGGATCTTTGGCTGCATGCTTGATTATTAGATCTATGATTCAAGGTTTAAGTTATGCTAAGTTGGTTTATGTTTAAGATTTTTGGACATAAATAGTTCACCCCCCTCTCTTAGTTGTGTAGTGCTAGCTTATTTCATCAATACAATGTTTCAATGATCAATTCACTATTAGTTTGTATTACTTAGTGTAATGAATAAATTACCATTTTTTTATTACCCCTACCCTATCCTAAAACTCAAATCCCTAAGATCCCTGCCAACCAACTACATTCGCCAACTCACCATCCACTCTAAAATTCTAACCATGTCGCCAAAATAGTTTTGGGCAAGTGCATGCCACACTATCATATGTGAATCTACAAATGTGTAGGTTGTCATTGGAGCATTAAAAACTACCAACCTGCATTTGTAATTTGAATGATGGGCTCTCCTGCATGATATTTCATGTAGACACATTTTATATCCCCCAGTTTCCTTCATTTTGTCTTATTAGTTGTTCTCTCAATCTCTCTTCACACTCCTAGACACAACCATACATTCTACTTGTGAGTTTACACTATTTTCAAGACTTCAAGCTCTTTCCATCGCACTCATGTTTCTTCCATCACCTCCATTGGAATCCTATTGCATTGAGGGGAGTATTCTCACCTCATTCATTTGTATCTTTGATATCATATTATTCTCTTCATCTACTTCTTATTACATTTTTATTTATTTTCTCTATCCATTTAGTTATCTATCATTGATTATCATGTCCATTTTGATACTGTGATGGAGACACCAAAGTAGGGATCTAGTTGAGGAAGGTCTCCAAATAGCCACTCAATTAATTTCTTTGTTTCCTTTGTGTGTAGGTTTCTAAGAAGGAGGAGCTCAATGGATCACTTTGTCAACCATCAAAATCTAGTTTCACTCCATTACCTTTCTCTTTGTCATTTAAATTAATAAAATATACTTGAATTATCTCATCATTTTGTTTATATTTTTTTATACATTATTAGATTAGTATTCTATTGTTCATTTAAAATTTTGTCACTATCTTCCATACCCTATCCATACAAGACACCAACAAACCACACTCATGTACTACTTCCACATTGTTGTCCTACACTCACGTTGTTTTCTGAGATAGTGAGCTTACAAAGTCCAACACTTACTCTTCATAGTTGTCTTTTCCATTTTCAATAATCTAAATATTTTTAACAATTCATTTACTTCAATTATAATCACTTATTCATACTCAAGTAATTATTCTTCATTAAATACTCACACTTAAAATACTTAGAAACAACTAAGTAGACTTCCTATAACAACTAAAATTCATCCCCCTAGCACTAAATTCTAGCATAAGTGAGGTGGCACAAGGGAAGGGTTCATCCCTTGAGACTCTAACCATTCTCTAGGTTTGGTACAATTTTTCCTTCTCCACATTTTGGTGAACCCAACATGAACTAGCATCCTTTTAGAGCTTCGTGATAGTTTCATCACAGGAAAGGTGATCATCACTCCAATTTTCCCACCTCCTTGGAGGATACCTAAAATGACCATCTCATTTACCCCTCTAGATGAGCCATACAACATAGAGCCTTCTCCTCATTATGTATCAACTTATATCAATGGAATGTTCGTTAGGGCTATCTTGGTAGATGCTACTTGCCAATTCAACGTCATGATGGAGGAAGTCCTCTTTGTAAATGACCTAAACTAAGATGAATATTATGAGTGTCTTGCCACCATAAGAACACATAAAGGGATATCTCTACCTCCTTTTTGGTTAGCCACTTTGACAATCTAGGTGGGACCCAAAGTTGTGTTATCAATATTAGTGGTGATTCCAGAGTCGGATCTCTTCAGGGTCAAAATAGGTATCACGTAGCTGAATTCAAAGGGATCCATCCCCCAGTCATCCAAAATTTCCTAAATTTTCCTCATGAGCAGACTATCCACATTATCAAGGACATTAAATATCATCCCTTAGTGTCCTATGGGGGCTTCAATCTTGATCATTTTTATCCCACTTTGATAGGGCCCCTGTATCCCTGACATACTATCACATTCATTTCATATAAGGTGCATAAAGACATGGAAATAAATTTAAGATCTATAAAAACTTCCTCTTCTTATCTCTCTCATGAGGATCAACATGCTTTTTCCTTTGCACCTTCTTCATTGGGGGCTCAAGGAAAGCACCTTCCCCATGGGAAACCCCCCGGTTCACATAAGGTTACACAACCTCCCGTAGTGTCTTCGATTCCTATATCCACATCCAATATGGCTTATAGAAAGGTACACATGCTATAAAAGTCCAAAGTGCACCCACCTCCTTCCATCCCCATTATCCTAGACATACCTCACTCTTCCATCTATGACTAGTGTAACAAGCCTTTTAATATTGCACAATCTCCTCTGGCACTAGTTACTCAACCTTTAAGGGGGCCACCTATTTACCCAACTACCTATAGGGAAAAAATGGGAAGGTCACTCTTAATTAAGCTTCTAGTGCCTCCGTCATAATCCCCACCTCTTACTCTATCGATTGGGTCTTCTTCTATGCTAGTAAAAAAATTGATGACATCCCCCATAGAGAAGGATGATGCATTAACCCCCATAATATTCTTAGTCTGGTCCATATCTACATCAGAACCAATTTGTGTGTGAGTGTAAGTTTTATTAGCGAGAGAGGGATTTGGATTGCAAGACCACTATGATAGAAGAGAGTGCATCTTCTGAGCCCGTGTTTGCTGATGCTTCTATTTTTTCTTCCATCTTTTCCCCTACTCCCACAACTTCTCATCCCACAACTACCTTCATCATGATTCCCCATGTACAAGGAGTGATCATCATGCCTCATTCCAACTAGGTCGAGGTGTTCATATCTCATTTGTAGAAGCCACCTTTGATCACCACCTTGTTAGATATCTTGCTATTTCTAGAGCTAGTAAACATGCTCCTTACTTAAGTGGTATCTAGTACAGTGATGTCCACTCATCCTACATCATCCTCATCTCACAATTACCATGCTAGCTTTCCCAATATCCTAAAGGTTGCTACATTAGATCAAAGGACATCACCTCCACCCTTTAAGAGGAAGTTTGAGTAGGGACCTATTCCAAAGATCAAGCATTGTAAATCTACTTTGACAGATCCTCCCTCTATTTTGATTCTCATAGAGGAGAAAGCTCTAGCTTCTCCTAATTTTTTCTCTACCCCTTTTATAGAGGTTGGCAGAGAAGATTCTTCATCAAAACCTCCACATGGATCTCCTAAAATTATTACAATTTTCATATTTGATACATTACAGGACATTTTGGAATTGATGACTGTACCATCCTAAAAAGTAAGCACTTAATTGGTGTATATTTTGGGACCATTTTTAGCCTAATTTGGTGTGTTTCTTATGGTAGGACATCACATTGAATATTAAATGCATACTTCATTCAAATATAGATCTCCCTTTGTAAGAACTCTTCAAAGCTCTAACTGCTGAACTTACTATGCTTGTTTTGGTTTTTTATTATTTTCCATTTTTTGTGTGTTTTTGAGATGGTTTGACATAAAAAGAAATACATATGCTGAAATAAAACTTCTCAAATTTGTAAACTAGATACTAAGGAACAAAATACAAGATTTCAATTCTTCTTCTTCATTATTTCATAGGAAATAAACTTGTTACAATCAAATGGCATACCCAGATAGTGGAAGAACCCCTTTATTAAGTAATGGCCCAAAAAAGAAAGTCAAGACTATCAAAACCTTCACCAATCAACAAAAAAAACTTCAAGAGATGATGTCAAACCTTGCTGTAGCCCTAGGCATTCCTTCTTATAATTTTTATTGAATTTTTTTTAGTGTCTCTTTCAACAAAACCGAACTGTATATGGAAGAGTAGGTAGGGTAGATGAAGAAAAAATAAAAATAAATTATTTTGAACCACTATAAATGACCAATAGCTTCTCAATTTGATGCCCTCAATCTGCCATAAAATATCTCTTCAATCTATCAATAAATTCTAGAATTTATCTCTCTAATCAGTACAATGTTGACCTCTGTATGATGCCAACCTAATAAGCAATATCAGGTGAATATTTGACACCCTCTGACTACTTCTACAAAGAAGAGGCAACACTCTCCAATGATGATAAGCTTGGAACTCTATTGAAATCCTTGGTCTCTCACAAACTCCCATGCTCCAAAGAAAAAAATTTCCAATTCAACAATCAACATAATAATCTTCATGAGAATGAAATCTTAAGTCCCTTTTATTATTTTCTTGGGAGAGCTGAAACACTTTCTTGGCCAATGTGGGATAAAAGATATATTTTCATTTTTAATTTTCACTTTAAACTCCATAGTTAGTGCACAAATAATTCTTTTAAAATTAATTGTTCACTTGGCCCCATCTATGATAACTTGACCCTTCACTTAAGTTACTTAAATTATAATATAAAATTATATTATAACTTAATAATATAAGATCAAAACTATTAATATTTATTTTAGCTAAATATATATTAATATCTCCATTATTACTCATCATCTCTACACATTGTCTAAATTGGGAGCTAACATATCAAGTTGCATATGACCATACCCCATTTCTAAAAATAGCAGGGGTCCCTCTTTGAGCCTCTCAAAACTTAGTATAACTAGAAAAATGTGCTATAAATAGAAATTACTGCATACAAAGTCTCGGAGACCTCAAATGAAAGCCAAATCTATAAAAATATGACAACTGAAGAAGATGCATCCCTCAAAATACCCTCTATCCAACCTTATTATCCTACGAGGATCAATGAACAGGCTAATACCTCAAACTCCGATGCTCGTGAAAATGGGGACATTGTAGCCCCCCCTCATTGAAATCACTTTTCCTCAAGCAATATCTACCGTAAAGTAACTCCACCCCACCAGAGGTCCAAAAGATGTATTTTGTAATGTCCCACACATCTCGAACCAAATCCTGTAGCACCAACATAAACACAACTGTGCAAGGAAAAACATCATGCCAACTACCTAACCCCTGTGCACAATAATATTGCATCAAAATAAAAACATGTTCAAGAAGGCCAAGGATGAACCAATATTATCTCTACACACTGAACATGCTGCAATGCTCAACTGTAAACCCTGTCTAAAATTTAGATCCACCCAAATAGTCCCAAACTCTACTCTCAATGCTCAGCTGAATGTCTAGATCCCAATTCACTCTTTAGATTACTCCATACAAACCATGTGCAATCAACCTAATACCATTATATGTTGCAACTAAGTCAACCCCAACTGAAGGAATAAGCAATCCACTAGTTGGAACAATCCCTAGATCCCATTGTCAATATGGAAGTCTTCCAAAATGGACATTCTCAGACTTCTGTTGCTCAAATTTGATCCCAACTTCACCATACCAGAATTGGTGAATCCAACCAAGAGGACCCACCCAAACTGTAGTGCTAACCCTATCACCACTTGGGTCCCAATACAACTGAGACTCATATCCATCCATACTATGGAGATAAGAACTCTCGAAGGTATTCGTATCACAATCACCATCTCCATCCTCTGCTAATATGTCATGGATGTGATGACTTTTCAAGTAGCTCCCCACCAACTTGTAGCTATTGATTCCATCTACTAAAGATGGGGAATACCCATCCCACAAAGGATGGTATAATCCTATAGCCAATCCACATAGGAATATAACCAAATCCTCTACATGTGGATCAAAATAAAAATGATGAGCACTCTTCACTCTATAGTTTTGATGAAATACTCTAATCTCAGCCAAGGGCTCATCACTAACAACTTGAGAATCAGGAGGTTGCTCCAACCTTTGACCCCAAACAAGTGACTGGATAGGGTCACTGATAACTGATGCAAATCTCTCCCCTATTTAGGCAGCTTGGTAAATGGTGGGACCTTCAATGTTTCTCTGAACCCAAAGTGGGCATAGGAGAGTTCTCTACACCTTTAGAAGATCCTATAACAATCATGAATTCACTATCCTCATTGGAGGATTCAGTGTCTTTCACTAGCTTTACTCCCTTGGCTTGACTGGTGCTCGGTTCCTTTGATAACCGAGTGACTTGGTAACTTCACCGAGTAGATTACTGACACTCGGTAATCCTACTAATAAGTGTCTTGACTAGTTAAAAATTGAATGGGAACCTTTGTTTTGGGAAAGGGGATGGAAAGGTTCCATACTCTCTAGATGTCTCCTATGGGAATGATTTCCACAACTTATAGGTTTTGGGGAATCCAGTGCTCGATTTAAGCCTATCAACTTGTAGCCTTTTGAACAGGGTATTATGGAATTAGTTCAAAATCCTTTCAAAGAGACTACAAATTTTTTTATAGATTTGGATACCCTTTTCCAAGTTGCGTCTAGCCTCTAGATTGCAAGATCCCAAACAAATTGATTTGTGTCAAACAACTCCTAGCCCACTAGTCCTAGCAAGGTTGATTGGCTCGATAACTTAAGGAAAAGTTCACTAGTTGATTTTCTATGGAAAACTACTTGTTTCATTGATGTTAGTAAACCCAAAGAGATATCAATCCACCACCCAATTGTATTTATCCACCCCCGAAGTGTTGTTGTCACTTCAATCTTCCATTTCCTGCACCAAGCACATAGAGATGCTTGGTCTAGAGTCTGCAAACACACTTCTCTAGAAAAACCCCCTTCTCTTGTGCTCCTAGGGATCTAATATAAATTTACCCTACTTGTAGTTCCCCACTTTGCATGGGAATCCCATGAAGGAAAGGCAAGTTAGGGCATTGTTTGTGTGGAACCCTGGTTCAGGAGGGTTTCTTGAAAACCTGAAACACAAAACCTTCTAACTCTTGACTCCAACATCCAAACTAATTCACATAAAAATAATTAGAGTCCTAATACATGTTAGATGTCAGATTGAACAATTTCCTTCTTTGCACATCTGTACCAATCTGTACACGTATCATTTCACAGTCCAAAACGTAGAGGAAAATAGGGTTTTTATTGATTGAATGCAAAAATTACATAAGTTTCATTGCCTTCCACCATCCTCATCTTCCACCCACTTGTAAGGGCTATTTGAAGACCTTCCCCAATGAATCCAACCATTTTTTGAAAGTTGCAACCATTGGGAGGTGGTTTAACAATTTGGTAGCAACTTTCCAAAGAAGTTGTCGAACAACATTTCTTGCATTTTTGCAAGTTTTGCAAAATATTGCATTCTTGCTCCTAAAGAGCCTATAGGCCTAAGCCATGGATCCTAATGATCCCAAACATTAAAAAAACATTAAAATAAACAAAACACTTAAAAGTTCCTTTGGACCATAGTAAAAAACCCATAGTTTATAACGACACCGAGGGCGACTGGGTCTTACAAGTTGGCTTGCTAGACAAAATTTGAAAATTCCACAATGTCCCTTAGGCATGAATGCCCTTGGGTGAATCCTTTGAAAACCATAGAAGTGTGGATGCTATGAAGAGTTGGAGAGGTGCTCCTACACCAATAACTCTCTCTACAAACCCAATCAAAAAATCTTTGTAAGGAAGCACTGCAATCAAAGTATCTACAATTAATCCCACTAATTGATGAATCCTATGATAACCTCAAATGAGAGTACCCTAAGTGACTCCAAATGGTCTGTCCTACAAATCTGGACTCTCAAGAAGGTATTAAATAAACATATCTATTCAATAGAAATGATATGATATAGAATCAATCCTATCCTCTAAAACCTACAATTGATCACTCAGACCTTGTGATACAAGAAGATGTCTATCACCATCAACTGCAAGAGATGAGGTGACCGAATTTCTTCTAGGATAGGGAAAAAATTGATATTAGAGCCATACTACAAACTAGATGACAATGTACCAACCCCCTATGCAGATGCTAGAATTGTGCTCTCTTCTAACACACAACTCTATGATAAATCCACCATTTCCTTAGAAGAGCTATTAATAATCTTTCTCACATCATCTGATAATGTGTTTGCTACTAGAGAACCTTATACAAGAAGAGGCTCTCTACAACTCTCAACCAAAGTAATCATCCCAACCGAGTCTATTGTACCCAAATATGTGATGGATGTGTTAGGATTAACAAGGTAGAATTAACAATTACATGCAAATATAACCAATATCAGAAAACAATAAACCACACAAAAGAGAACATAAGACACAAAGATTTAATGTGGTTCACCCAATCCCTGGGCTACGTCCACCAACAACGAGTCCAATATTTTATTATCCAGTGATTACAACCTAATTACAATCCGTAATCCCTTATAGCTCAAATTCTGCCGCAAGTACTAAAATCATACATAATGAAAACCCTAACCCTAAGCCATATTATACAATTTTTTTCCACTTTAGGGTTAGAATGAGTTACATTCCTCGATAGTACTTTCTTGATCAGTCACCAAAAGATAAAAATCTCCCACTTGGTGACTGATCAATATCCACAATAAAAACCTCCCACTTGGAGACTGATCCTGTAGCAATATTAATACCATATGAGGCTCCTACTGGATCGAACCACCCTGGACTCAGCTATTCCTTTATTCTATTCAGTCTAGAAGACCAACTGAAGTTGAACATGAGTTCAACTTCTCCCTTGTTACTACCTTTGTAAACATATCTGCTGGATTATCATCTGTATGAATCTTTTCCAGCTTTAACTTCCCATCATTCGAAACTGACCGAATGAAATGGTACCACAACTGTATGTGTTTTGTCTTTGAGTGCAAAGCATAATTCTTTGCAAGATGAATGGCACTTTGGCTATCTATATGTAAACAATTATCCATCTGTGGATGTCCCAATTCTTCCATGAAGAATTGAAGCCATATCATCTCCTTGGTTGCCTCTATAGAAGCAACATACTCTGCCTCTATAGTGGATAAAGCAACCACCTTTTGTAGTCGAGAAATCCAACTCATTGTTGTCCCACCAATAGTAAATACATAACCTGTAGTACTCCACCTGCTATCTATATCTCCTACCAAATCTGAGTCAACATAGCCATGCACAGTAGTAGTAGAACCCCCAAAGTGTAAACACTTACTAGATGTACCGCTCAAATATCTGAGAATCCATTTGATTGCATTCCAATGCTCAATACCAGGGTTACTCATATATTAGCTAACGACTCCCACTACGTGTGCAATATCTAGCCTAGTACATACCATAGCATACATTAAGTTCCCTACAGATGAAGCATAAGGTACCTTAGACATTTTTTCCTCTTCTTCTGATGTCTTAGGACACATCTCCTTAGTCAATTTCAAATGACCAGGCAAAGGTGTGCTGACAGCTTTGGCATTCTCCATAGAGAAACGTTGCAACACCTTCTCAATATAATCAGCCTGAGATAGAGACAACTTCCTATTTTTCCTATCTCTACAAATTTTCATACCAAAGATTTGTTTTGCTGCCCCCAAATCCTTCATAGAAAATGAATGTGCTAACTGTTGTTTCAACCCCTTAATGCGATCCATGTTAGACCCAACTACAAGAATATCATCAACATATAAACATTATTTAGCTATCATCATCCAACCTCTTAAAATAAACACAATGGTCAGAATGACACCGACTGTATCCACGCTCATTCAAAAAAGTGTCAAATTTAATATACCATTGCCAAGGTGCTTGCTTCAAGCCATATAAACTTTTCTGCAATCTACACACCAAATTCTCCTTACCCTTGACCTCAAATCCTTGTGGCTAGACCATATATATTTCTTCATCCAAATCACCATGAAGAAAAGTTGTTTTAACATCAAGCTTCTCTAAATGCAAATCTTCAGTAGCCACAATACTTAAAATAGTACGAATAGAAGTCATTTTAACAACTGAAAAAATATCTCATCAAAATCAATACCTTTTTCTCTATGAAAATCCTTTTACAACTAACCTAGCTTTAAATATTTTCTTACCTCCATCCTCTTCTTTTATCCTGTAAACCTATTTATTTTGTAAAGCCCTTTTACCTGCAGGTAACTTACATAAATCCCATGTTTGATTTTGCAGCAAAGAGTCCATTTCATCTATCATTGCAAACTCCCATTGAAGCTTTGTATCCACCTACACAACTTCATTATAACATTCAGGTTCACCAGCATCTCTTAACAAAATAGAATACTGGAAGGAAAAAGCGTCTGTAAAATAGCATTTGTAACCCAAAAATTTGTTGAAGGCTAGAAGGACAACACTATCACCATTGATGGAAGAACGTTGGAGATTTCTGTTGAGCTTATAGCTCAAATTTCAGGAATCCCCAATGAAGGTTAGAAATTTTATAGAAACCGCAAGATTTCAGACATGGCGGCTAAAAAGTTCCCGAAATCTGTGAAAGAAAAGGTTGATTTTGCAGAAGGCAAGGTTAATGGCTACATGGAACCTTTCAAGATCAAGGAGATTTGGTGCCATGTGTTACAGGTAGTGATGGAATACTTTACCCTTGATGACCGCTTCACTCGTGCACATTCCCATCATTTCATGTTCCTAAATCACTTTAGGTACAAGGATACCATCAATATTCCTTTTTATCTATACACTTCTCTGGTTAAAAGCATAAATGAACATAAGGGTTCCCTAAGAAGGCTATGAAACATGAGGGATTGATTCTGTTAATTCATGAGCATATGAAGAAAACTATCCCTATCCCTTCTTCTTCTCCTTCCGTTGGTAAGAGAAAAATGAGCCTTAAGAAGTCTAAGATTGGGTTTGTTAAATGGAAGGCGGAGGACAATTTAGGCAGCAGCTCGAAGAAAATTTTCTCGAAAGCTACTGAGGAGGAGATTGACTTTGAGGGTTCAGAAATAGAGGACTCTGAGGATGAGGTTTCTAAAAATGCCCAGGAGATGAAAAGCCCTAGCAAGGATGAGGAAGAGACTGATGGCTCTGAGGCTATGTCTGATCAGGAAGAGCACAAGGAAGATGTTAGCAGTGAGAATTTGAAGGAGGAGAATAAGGAGATTACTAGGAAGGGGGATCAGTTGAAAAATGATACTGACATGCAAGGTACTGATGACACTCAGAGGCATGGAGATGAGAATGAGCCTATGAGCACAGTGGAGAAGGATACTACCATGTGCAATGAGGATAAAGACATTCCTGAAGCTAAGGACCCTGGCAAAAATATTCAGGAGAGAATAAATGAGGAAAAAGCTACAAAAATTGAAGAGGCTAAGTCTAAAGGCACCGAGGTGCTAAATTCCCATAGCCTTGAGGACCTGGTTGATACGGCCATCCAGTATGCGGAAAAACAAAAAAATGATAGGGAGTTTAATAAGGAGGAGGTGCCCATTTTGGAAGATTTTGTCGAGGGGATGAGGCATGATATGCCCATATCTCAAGATTTTGAGGATAAAAATTAGGAGGGTAGCAAGGAGTCCAGTGAATGGAAGGCTAGAGAGTCCACTATCAAGCTTATATTTGAAGATTTCAATGATAGGGAAGAGGTGAATACTGGCATCCTATAGACTGCTAAAGTCGAGGCCCTTTACTCATTCAGATTTAGTAAGTGGTGTTTTCATGAAATTAAAAGGATCCATTTGAAATGTAGAAAGCTTGAAGCTAACAATACCATCCTCCAAGAGAAAGTGGAGTCTCTTCTCAATGAGAGATCTACTAACCCCCATGCTGTTCATTTGAAGGATAGAATGGATAAAGTTGATAACACTCTTATCAACATTCTCTAGCATAGTATAGATAGTATGAAGGCTTCTAGTACCAATCTGAAGGCTCTGGTCAACTTGCTAGACAATGCTTCAGAGGATGATACTAAGGTAAGGAGCACTCCTTTGCTGGACAGTGGTGGTCCTAGTTCTCGAACCCGTGGAAACAAAAAATCCCCTATGATTAAGAATAATCTAGATGAACTGAAAAGGGTTATCAGTAGGATGGATAACATTTAGGCCAAGATGGAGAAAACGCTGGATGAAAAAGTTGGAGTTCTGTAGCCTGGTGCTCCTGCTAGTTTTTTTGTGTCTCTTGTTGTCTTTTTGGCAGGGTTTCTTTGTTAGCTTTGTAGCCCCTAGTATGGGCAGATCATTGTTGTATGTCTCATCTTTTGCTGTTTATGCTTAATTTTTCCTATCTTTTGCTCCTTAAGTTGTAAAGGGTTTCGGGTCCCTTCAAAACCTATTTTCCCAGTAATTAGAACAAAATAGAATACAAAGATGAAGAAAATCTTTCTGGAGGTCTACTTAGCCTTGTTGACCATCTAACATTCTAGGGTGTGTGGTATTTGTTGTTGCTGTTGTTGCAGAGCATAAGGAACTACTAGAACATCATCTTTTGGAGTATCATCTAGTACTACATAGTCATTTTCTTTCTTCTCATGCTGCTACAACAGATCTTTGTACAATACTTTCTCATTGAATATGACATCCCTGCTTCTTACAATTTTATGATTTTCAAAATCCCAAAGCCTATAACCAAATCCATCAATGACATATCCAACAAATACACATTTCTTTGACTTAGCTTCTAGCTTGGTTCTATTTTCAGAATCTATATGTGCAAAAGCTTCACAACCAAAGGTTTTGAGAAAAGAATAACTCACCTTCTTACCACTCCATGCTTCCTATGGAATACCACAGTCCAGAGGAGTAGAGGGGCCTCTATTGATTAAATAAACAACAATTTTCATAGCCTCTACCCACATATTTTTGGGCAGCCTAGCATGCAACCTCATACTCCTTACACGCTCCATTATTGTCCTGTTCATGCGTTCAACCACTCTATTTTCTTGTGGAGTCCTTGGTACATTTTTCTACCTACGAATACCATTAGAGGAACAATAATCTTCAAATTCTATGCTGCAATACTCACCACCATTATCAGATCTAAGACATTTTAACCTTTTACCAGTCTCATTCTCAACCAAGCATTTCCATTTCTTAAAAATTTGAAATACATCAAATTTATGTCTAAGGAAATAAATCCATACTTTTCTTGTTGCATCATCTGTAAATGTAACATAATACAGAGAGCCACCAAGGGAAGATACCTGAGCTGGTCCCCATAAATCTGTATGCACAAGCTCTAATCTCTCATTTTTCTTTTCCTTCCCACTCTTTACAAAACTAACTCTCTTTTGTTTTCCATACACACAACTCTCACAGAAATCCATATTGACACATGTCAGACCAGGTAAAACTTTCTTTGAATGAAGTAATTTCATACCTTTTTCACTCATGTGCCCAAGTCTGTTGTGCCATAGTGCTGTGTCAGAATCTATAGCAACGGTTTGATGTTCTTCTTGCTCAACTGCAGCCACTATTCCTGAACATTCATTATCTTCTGAAACAATTAAAGTAGAAGGAACAGTATGACCTATACAAAGATATAAGGTGCCTACTTTCACACCTTTTGCTACTACTAAGGAACCTTTTGAAACCTTCCAATTTCTATCATTAAAAGTAACTGTGCAACCCTCATCACCAAGTTGCCCTACTGAAATTAAATTTCTACTCAGCCTTGGAAAATGTCTTACCTCTTGTAGTAGCCAATGATTCCCATTCTACAACTTAATCTTAATTTTTCCCTTTCCAACTATCTAACAAGGTTCATTATCTCCCAAATAAACTAGCCCAAAATCTTCTTGGACATAATTAAGAAAGTAACCTCTATGGGGTGTAGCATGAAATGAAGCCCCAGAATCTAAAACCCATGAATCATCAATACTTTCTAAAGAAAGAAGCAAGGCATCCTCTTCGGGTTTATTACTTACCACATTTGCCTCCTTGTTACCTTCTTGTTTGTCTCCTTCTTTATTCTTCCGAGACCAGCAATCTTTTTTCTTATCACCTGGTTTTCCATTGTACCAGCAATCATTTGGCCTTTTGAATTCAGATCTCTTTCCCTTTGATTTTCCTCTTGATTTCCCATGATTTCCAGAGTTGTTTCCTCTCTCATTGGTTCTACCCCTGCTTTGTGCATTTAAGACACTACCTGATGTGGATCCACCTGAGCTTTTCCTATGAATTTCCTCACTCAGAATAACACCAATAACATCATCATATTTTAGGGTATTAGAACCAGAAATAGAATTACTAATAGCCATTACTAAGCCATTCCAACTTTTAGGCAAAGAACACAAAATCAAGAGAGCCCTGACTTCTTCATCAAAAATAATATTGCCAGAAGTTAATTGACTAGTAACTGTATTAAACTTATTTAAATGATCAAAAAATGACCCACCTTCCACCATTTTCATATTAAACAAATGCTTCATGAGAAATACCTTATTTGAAGCGGAGGGCTTTTCATACAACTTCGCTAGGGTTTTCATCAAATCTTCAGTCGTTGTTGCTTGTGTAATATTGAATACCACCGATTGTGCTAGGCATAATCAAATACTACCAAGAGCCTTTCTATCAAGAATTACCCAGTCCTCATTAGAAATGCTTGCTGGTTTAATGGCTTTTCCTTCCAACGGCCGCCATAGATCCTTCTGATAGAGATAGTCCTCCATTTGCATTTTCCATAACTGAAAGTTCTACCCATTAAACTTGTCAACCTTCAGCCTACCCTCATCTACCATTTCTCCCACTCAACCGTGTGACTCCCACTAAACCGTGTGACTCCCACTAAATCGTGAGATCTTCCTGCAGAGAATAACTGAAAAACAACCTCACTCTGATACCACTTGTTAGGATTAACAAGGTAGAAATAACAATTACATGCAAATATAATCAATATAAAAAAACAATAAACCACACAAAAGAGAACACAAGACACAAATATTTAATGTGGTTCACCTAATCCCTGGGCTACATCCACCAACAGCGAGTCCAATATTTTATTATCCAGTGATTACAACCTGATTACAATCTGTAATCCCTTACAACTCAAATTCCACCGCAAGTACTAAAATCATACATAATGAAATCCCTAACCCTAAGCCATATTATGCAATATTTTTCTGCTTTAGGGTTAGAATGAGTTACAACATGTTAGCCCAAAAATTACCAAAAATATGTCGGCCTCAAAAAAATTCGAACCCCGGTGAGGTCGGGAGGAAAAGTGTATGGTACTTTCCTGGATAGTACTTTCTTGATCAGTCACCACAAGATAATAGGATGTAGCTAAATCCTCACCACAACCCATGGATATCAACTCATTACCAACCACCACTATAGGAAGTTGAACTGAATCTATAACTAGTGAAGGTTGTACTCGACTCAACTCTATGATAACCTCATCTAACTGTAACTATGACTCCTGAAGAGCTAGATGAGCTCTCTCTAATATCTTTGTAGTTGCCTCAAGCTCAAGAGTGAGCTCATCTACCTCCTTTTCCTTCCCCTCAGTGCATCATAAGAAATACCATCCCACTCAAGAAGATAATCTCTGTCTGTAAGTAATTGTAGCTAATTTTGTTTCATTATTCCAATTGCTTCACAAAGTGCGTGAAACTCTGCAAGAGAAAGACCAATATCACAATTATCATCTATCAAAAGAGTGCTCAAACAATAAGTAGCCAACATCTAGCAAGCAACATCAAAGTTATCAATGGTTGTGGCAATCTGACTATCATTCATCTTTAATTGACCAACTAAATGATGTCTCTAAAATTCATGGCACTCATGCAAGCACTTAGAATAAAAATCTGCACTATGAAAGGATGTTGTATCCACAATGCTCACCTCATGATCAATATCACCATGTGCGCTAATAACCTAGCACATATCAACAATCAAGGTACTTCTGCTAGGTACCTCTAAAAATAACTCATCTGAAGGAGTGGAAATCACTTCTATATCAATCTCCTCTCATGCCTATTCTTCCCCCTCAACTGTGAGTCCTTGTAAACCACGATCTTGGGGCCTATCATCAACCAATGAGTCCTCTAAACCATTTTCTAAAGTTTAAAATGAAAAATCAAACTCACTACAACATGATTCATCCTCATAGATAACATCAATAATGCCAATATCACCAATGCCAACATCACCCCCTATAAAATTTGAGTTGTCTCATGCTACTACAAACATGGCTCACTTTTGTTATGAAAATCAGAATCATTATGGCATGAATATACATCATATAACTCATTTCTAACACTCGAATCATGAGTGTCAACACTGGGAAACTCCATGCAAGCATTTTGCACACATGGAAAGGATACTATCTCCTATATAGGCTCACCATTATGACTGCTATCATAAAAATCAGAGCTATTAGAGCTCATATTTTCTGCACAATCCTCAAAAGAAACACTCTCATCAAGTGATTCAAGAATTATAGTGGCATCAACAACCTCTTCTGCACTAGCCCTATTAGAAACACTTCCAATAGGCTTAGAAAAGGGACTGCTATCATATAAATCAGAACTTGTATGACTAATATTTTCATTATTACCAATTGATGAAAGGCTTTCATCAATGGTGGCTATCATGTCATCAAAATTTTCTTGGTCACTAGCTCATGTACCATGTAAATGTTGGGACTTGATGCAACTGTCCTCAAGCAAGTTTGTCATAATCACATGCTCCTGAGAAGAGCCTCCAACATCATGCATATAAGGACTAGTAGTTTCCCCACTAAGAAAAGGCTCCATTGCCTGATGGTTGTTGGCTACTAAAGCTACACCTATACAATCCTCCTGATTCTCTTCTTGTTTTCTTTGTGAGGAAGACTTTAAAAATGAAAACTATATATCTTTCTACATTGTCTATGGTTGACATATTTGAAATAAAATCATTCATCCTTTCCTAATTTTGTCTAAACTTTTCCATTATTTCCATCATGGAATTTGTTTGCTTCCTGAGATTATCTGTGCTATTCAACCGGTATCCTGATTTACTAGTTTTCCTGTATTTATCCATAACTGAATAAAGCTAGAGTGTTGATCACTCATATATCGAACATGGGAACTCAAGATTTCCAACCCTGCAGGATGGAAGGAAGCCGCTTTGATACCACTGTAAGAACCCTTCAAAGATCTAACTACTGAACTGACTATGCTTGTTTTGGTTTTTTATTATTTTCCAAATTTCTATATTTTTGAGATGGTTTGACATAAAAAGAAAAACATATGCTGAAATAAAACTTCTCAAATTTGTAAACTAAATACTAAGGAACAAAATAGAAGATTTCAGTTATTCTTCTTCATTATTTCATGGGAAATAAACTTGTTACAATCAAATGACATACCCATATAGTGGAAGAAGCCCTTTATTAAGTACTGGCTGAAAAAAGAAAGTCAAGAATATCAAAACCTTCACCAATCAACAACAAAAACTTCAAGAGATGATGTCAAATCCTACTGTAGCCCTAGGCGTTCCTTCTTATAATTTTTATTGAATTTTTTTGGTGCATCTTTCAACAAAACCGAACTGTATATGGAGTAGGTAGGGTAGATGAAGAACAAACACAAAGAAATGATTTTGAACCACTATAAACAACCAATAGATTCTCAATCCGATGCCCTCAATCTGCCATAAAATATCTCTTCAATCTATCAATAAATTCTAAAATTTATTTCTCCAATCAGTACAATACTGACCTATGTATGAAGCCAACCCAACAAGAAATATCAGGTGAATATTTCACACCCTCCGACTGCTGCTACAAAGAAGAAGCAACGCTCTGTAATGCCGATAAGCTTGGAACTCTGCTGAAACCCTTGGTCTCTGACAAACTCCCATACTCCAAAGAAAAAAATCCCAATTCAACAATCAACATAATAATCTTCATGAGAATGAAATCTTAAATCGCTTTTATTCTTTTCTTGTGAGAGCTCAAACACTTTCTTGGCCAATGTGGGATAAAAGATATATTTTCATTTTTAATTTTCACTTTCATAGTTAGTGCACAAATAATTCTTTTAAAATTAATTGTTCTCTTGGCCCCATCTATGATAACTTGACCCTTCACTTAAGTTACTTAAATTATAATATAAAATTATATTATAACTTAATAATATAAGCTCAAAAATATTAATATTTATTTGGCTTCCAAATAAATATTAATATCTCCATTATTACTCATCATCTTTCCATGCCGTCTAAACTGGGAGCTAACATGATCAAGCTACATATGACCATACCCCATTTCTAAAAATAGCAGGGGCCCATCTCCAAGCCTCTAAAAAATTACTATAAATAGAAAGATGTGCTATAAATAGCAATTATTGCATACAGAGTCTTGGAGATCTCCAATGCAAGCCAAATCTGCAAAACTTTGACAACTGAAGAAGATGCATCCCTCAAAATACCCTCTAAACAACCTCATTAGCCTACAAGGGTCAGTTAATAGGCTAATCCCTCAAACTCTGTTTCTCACGAAAATGGGGACATTACACCCTCCTTCCAAATTGAGGTTGGATCTAATTTCTATGCATATTTTCCATCCATTCACAATTCATTTCCCTCCTAGGTCCTTTTACATGCATTTTACCTTTCAAGATTTGTCTTGATTTTCCAATAAAATAAGGCTTCCAAATCCCCCTCTTAGCATACAACCCTAGGTCCTAAGACAATATTGAAAAATTCTACATGGACAAGGCTGACCCAAGTCAGCCTTTTCCTAAGAGTTCTCTTTTAAGTGGGCTCCAAGCCTGATGCGAGGTTGTTTCTCCTAGGCACTTAATTAGGGTTGACCTTTTGAACTATGAGCCCCAAAATGTGTATAAAAGGAGGCCTTTTCCTCACACACACACACACACACACACACACACATATATCTTTTATCAATTAGGATTGCACCTATAGAGAAATGCAGTATCTAGCTATCTAGTTGACACATTGAGACACTTTGAGGCTGTGGGTATCCTATAGCGAGAGAAAATCTACGGGATTTAAAATATGGTTCCTTTTGGTATGACCTAAACTAACTTTGAATGGGAAAAGGGGTCAAAACGATGTACTTGTGAAATGAAATCTAACGCTTAAGGTGATGCACAAAATATGAATTCTGTTCTGCTACCTTCCCTACTCACAAAAAATTAAATAAATAACCTTAAAATTATCACAACTCAATTAAACATTAGATACATAAGTATTTCTTTTAAAGGATTGAATCTAATTGCCCACATGGAGGAGAATCAACTGGTTTTCTTAGCTACAATCATTAAAATCAACTAGCACAATACGAAACCTGCATCTAACATGTATTCTCTCACATCAAGTCATGATTGCATGAGATAGATTGAAGGACATAATCACATAAATTCATCAAATAACACAACCATGTCAATACACTAGAAGTATCAAGAAGGAAATCCACTACTATATTATTGAACATTGAGAAGTACTGCTTCTACAAAGCCCAAAAAATGAGTCCCAATACAAATCTAAAACATGTTGTATTTTCCAAAGCTACAAGACCTGACTTGGAAAAGAAAGAAAACCCCTAAAAAATAAAGTCAAAAGACTAGATAAACTACCAGAAACATGTAGTGACCACCTCTAAAGTCTCCTCAACTCAATTTGCATGCACGTGCCCCTTCAAACTGATTTAGAACTGATGAAAACTACCTCATAACTGTCTTGAATCATGCAAAAAAATAAATAGGATTGTATGCAAAAAGAAACCCCACCAAATTAGGAACCTAACTAACAGTAACCCCAAGATAACTGATCCAAAAGGCCTCTCAACTACTATACTACTGAAAAATGACCTCAAACAACTCTAAAATTGAAAAAAACCCCCTTAGGATGTTCACTAAGTGCTGGAGAAAATGAAACCACCTCCTTGGTATTAAAAATGCACTCTAAGTCCATAGGAAAGACAAAATAAACTCCTCTTGTATGCCAAAAATAGTCTCCAAATCTAAAAAAAATATATCTCTCATGCAAATAAAAAAATTCCTTTTCCGAGGTCACATCTAATTATCAAATAAAATAAAATAAAATACTAATTCCCTCCTAAAAGAGCATGAAAATTGGAACCACATGCGTAAAGATAGACTCCTAAAAGTGATCTAAATGCCAAGTTTGATTTTGCAGCTGCACTTCTACCTAATTTCTTTTGACTTAATAAAATAAATAGTATAATAATTATATCCATAAAAGTGCTTCTATTATTTTCACTTCAATAAATATATTTATTATACTATTATCCCTTTTAAATTTATATATTATAATAAAGTAATTATTATATATTATTTTATTAAAATATACGAATTTAAAAATAATAAATATTAAGTTAAAAGTATAAGGTATAACAAATCATTGTAAGACATGGACCAAAACAGGGTAAGAAACCCTACAAGTTAAGATTGACCACTCTTGTCTCATTTTCATTCTGCTCACATGGAATTGCTTTAGAGACTTCCTCCTGACAACTAGGGTTTGATGGCTATATGGATAGAGTTAACTGAGGGCATTTTTGAAGATTTCTAGGAACTTTCTTGTTAGACTTACTAAGGGCATTTTTGAAGACTTCTAAAAACTTTCTTGCCATGTACATTATTTGTTAATAAGTTCCATTTTTGTGGTTTTGGATATGAAAAAGAACTAGGGTTTCAATGAGCTTTTGAAATACTTGTTTATGACCTCCCCTTTGCAGACCAAAACTCGCAAAACAGGTATTTTGAGCTCAAATATCTGTGAAGATGATGGACATTTCTTTTTATTTCACTATCCTTGCATTTAACATTTCATTTTCTTGAAGATATCTAAAATGAGGGTTTCTTCATAAAGTTTTCATTCCTTTTTAATTTCTGTATATATGAAAACCATGACATATGATTTGATGTTTTATATATTTGTAATCAGATACTCTTGTTTTGTGAAAAGATAAGAGGCACAAATTTCTTTTACATTCCTTGAAATGGATGTTTGAATTCCGTTCTGGGATTAAAGAAAAATCTCTGTATTAAATCACAAAAACTTTTCCACTATCCCTTTTAAATATATCTGTCTTTCAACCTTTACCTCTATGTATGCGACCTCATTGTATAGATCTGTATCTTTTTTGTGCATGCTACTAAAACCTTTGATATCAACTTGTATAAAGATGTGTATTTCGTTGTTAGGGAACAACTCTGAGCTACAAATGCTTTTACATAAAAAAGGTTTCTTCGTGGGCTTTGCATTTTCTAGAGGGTTTACAATTGCCTCTGGATATCCTTGTGTGATTAATATTTCTAAGATCTAGCATCTTGTGAATGGTACTCCTTCAGATGGTTTTTCCTTTGTATATGCTTGTTTATCTTTTTTAGACACAAAACATTCAAACCACTCTGATTTCCATTTCCTTGGCCACCATGAGGGTTTCTTGAAAAAATGTCATGGTTTTTTAAACAATGGACAAAACTGAAAATCAAAACCCATTCTCCATACAATTTCTGCAAAATCCGAGGGCTTCTTTGAGAATTTAACTTCTCACTGCATACCCTGTTCCATACATACATGATATCGTGCTGAGACTGCTATATGTACTTGAACTTTGAAGGTACTAGAAAACATTAAATCCACTACAGCATGGTGACTGCTTTATTTGTACAAAAATATCTGTATTTGAAGTTCAGAAAACTTGAAGCTACCAATAGATGGATGCCATGAAGCTTTGTATATCTTTATTTATTCTTCATAATTGAAACAATAAGAAGCTACAGATTTGTACCTGCACTCTGACACATATATCTTGCTTCATGAAGGTACCTTCTGTTGACATCTTGTTGCCACCATGACCTGATTCTAATGATGTCTATTTCTTTGACATTTGAAATTTATTAAAATTAAATTGATACTGCTAGCATGGTTTGTATGTTATCAGCCACGGGGTGACTTCCTTGGTATATTCCCTTTCTCTGTATTTGATAACTTTTGATGATTCCAATATATGAAGAGTGCTATTCTTTTATTAACTTCAAAATCGTTTTCCCTCAAATCTGCAGTCATACCCTTTGTAACAGATGTTCCTCTAAACTGTGATTCATTGTCTTCCATGAAGTTTGAATATCCTCTATACATGACATCATATCGTCCATTATATATTTATCTCTCTTTTTTTTGAGCATGATGTCATTGTAGAGATAATGCTGTCATTTTTGTCTTCATGTTATTGTCCTTATATGTACTTCTGGGCTGCACTTATATCATAATGTTCCTATATTGTTCTTAACATTTGATGTAACTTTACTATCTCTTCGTTTGAATTAAACCTTGATGACTAATCCTATAAAAAAAATAAGATAAAAAATTCCTTTGCAAAAAGAAGCTCATCCTTTCATTGATGTAGCTACCTCTTTTCTGATTGTCGTTCCTTTGAATGTACTTAATAATAGTGACTCATAGATGCTCATTTGATGCTTTCTGGTATAGGCACTAAAGATATAAGTGTGCTCTCAAGTTAGTACACTTGCTAGTTTTACACAAGGGCTGTAATATGTTATATTAAAATCTATTGCTGATGTTCTTGGATCTTTCTGTGGGGGCCTGAATGCCAAATGGGCTTGATGCTTGTATTGTAACAACACACATTTGCTCTTTTTTTTTTGAAGTTTTTTTCCTCTTTGGAGATTTCACTAAGGTTCTGTGCCACGTGAACGTCCACTACTATTCTTAAAATAGTTAATGATTTCTCTTTGTGCATGTTGTAACAACACTATTTTCTGTTTCTCTCCAATTGTTGTAACTTGATCCTTGAACTTAAATTGATACCACTTCCCCATTGAATTCCATTGCTAAGTTGTACCTTCTGAGAACTGATGGACATTGTAGAATTCATTTCTTATAATGTTTTCTTTGATGTACTGCTATGTTCAGACTACTGACAAGGATTCTCTTTCAAGGATCTCTATATCATTGTCTCTTTGAGTGTTATACCATAGCTAGCTCTTTATTAATACTGTAGAAACATGTTCCCTTTATTTTCTTCTTGATACATAGCATCATTTACTTATTATTTGCATTTACTTCAACAACATCTTCATTGCTTCTTTATAGTTTTCTTTCCAAAAGTCACTATTTATCTCATGATTGCCTATTATAATTACCTTGTGTCATGTACTACAACTGTCTTTATGCTCTGTTTCATATGCATGAGGATACCTTTAGAATTACTTGCTCAATGGTTCTTTTGCATCAATAACATCTCCTTTCTCAATCACTTCTTATGTCTTAAAAGGTATTGCTGCTCTTCTTTATGGCATTTTTCAAAGTTAAGATTTGCATGCTATCATGACTTATGTAGTTTATTTTGATCATTTTATTATGTAGAGATGATTGTGCTTGATATTTACTTATATATATTCAATATCTGATACAAATGTATACCACTTGTCCTCTGTTTGATGACATATTAATGATTTCCTTTAGCATACATTAGCACTGTGGTTGATGTATCATTAATGTCATTGAAATCTTGTATCTACACAATGAAATAAAATCGTTAGACAAATCATGATACTCTAAATATATTCTTTCGTCTACTTTTCCTTTTTAAATGATGTGACTGAGATATACATGTATGGTAGTCAACTAGTGAGATAGGACTAGATTCGTCATTTCTCAGTCTCTGTGACTGACATCATTTTTATCATCTTGCAAGTGCCCTGAGGATGTGGAAATAGCTTTTGGAAGCTGGTTGACCCAGATACAACGCACTACAGTCCATCATTAACATAGACAATGACATATTTTACCCACTCTTTAGGCCTTGACTTCCATACTTGTATTTTATCTTCTGCATTAATTTTAAGAGTTGTCCCATTGTTTGTGTGGGTTATCCATTCTATTCTCTTTTGTAAATGAAATGAAAGAACTTTATGTTGAAAAATGTACTTCTGTTATTCTTTATTTAAACATTTTGCATATCAATGAAATAAAATGTTCTTTTTCCTTTCTACATTATATGATTTCAGTTTAGACACTCAATCTGAAACTAAACTTTTAAAATGAACCAAAATGTACCTTTAACTTTATTAATCAGCTACTTAGCTCTGCCAATTTGAGATGGATGGAAAAATTGGTAACAATATCGATAATTGCAATCTCATCTACATGTAAGCATTATCTCGATTATCATGTAGTTCCATACATATATAACAATCCTCAAGAGGATAATGTCCTTGTTGACTTTGTTTCTACAAATCCAACTTTAGAAAATAAGGATCCTAATCAAATTGACTCTATTCAATCTCTGTTTCCTTGTTCACTTATTTCTCTGATACAAATAGGTGGACCTTCAACTCTTCAAGATGATGATTGGGGAAACTTAGATTTTACACCAACATTCCATAGCAAGAATAAGACCCTTAACTTTGGGAATCAAACAACCCCATTTGATGAATGTATGGATATTGATTGGTCCTCTTTAGATTTCAATCCTATTCCACCTAAAAGAGACTCTTATTTTAACGATATATCAAAACTTCCTGATGTGTATTGTTGTTCAAATGAAACTTTAGGTTTCCAACCTTCAAATTTTTCCAATCAATCTATACATTCTTCTCCTAATTTCTTCTCACAACAAGAGAATATTTTGTTTGAGCTACTGAAGACTAACTTAATTACTCTTTCTTTGAAAATGAAGCAAAAAAATAGCAAACACAAACAAGACAATTCTTTCATTTGTATGTTTCATCAAATTCATGGCCATAAGACTAATGAATGTTATTATTTTAAGTGTAAAATACAAGAATTCATTGATTACATGGTATGATTCAAATGACATGTAACAATGAATAGCACATTTATCACAATCATTCTAAATAACATCTATAATCCTATTATGTTTCTCCTCACTATGTGACATGGCTAAGCCTATCCTTTGTAGGCTCATTGCCATTTATGGTGATGCAATTTTAGGTGCAATCATAATTTGTGAAAAACATAATAGTCCTTTTTTTTGTCTCCTTAGTTGGGGTGGAAAGGGTCCTATTTTACTCTCCTACTTATCGCAAATGATTCATTTTCTCTCTTTGATGACTCATTTCTTTTATAAGATGACATCGATTCTTGCATGCATTTGTTGTTTTACATAAGCATATTCTCTTTTTCAGGAGATTTATATCCCAAGTTGCAACCTTATGCTTTCTTGAAAACACGTCTATTAGAAATGAAAACCACTTAGGAAGCATAATGTGTTCTTCCTCTTTTTCTCTTCCTTCCCAATACACCCAATATCCCTTATGGACTTGCATCTTTTATAGTATGATGTTCTTTCTTGCATGTATGTATTTTTTTACACAAGGATCTTCTCTTTTTTAGGAGATTTACATGCCGAGTTACAACCTTATGCTTTCTTGAAAG
Source organism: Chamaecyparis obtusa (assembly GCA_027943335.1). Classification (NCBI taxonomy): domain Eukaryota; kingdom Viridiplantae; phylum Streptophyta; class Pinopsida; order Cupressales; family Cupressaceae; genus Chamaecyparis; species Chamaecyparis obtusa. The sequence continues at coordinate 186,733 of BSBK01008546.1, read as the reverse complement.
TGCATGTTTATTATTTAAGATCTAACACTTAGGGCATATATTAGGGTATTATTTCTTTCCATCTCTCCTTTAAAGGGTCTATTATATTTTTTTTGTTCATCTCTTTTATACTATGATGTCCTCACATGCATGGACTTGTTGTTTAGGATCTTTCTCCTTCATGGGATTACTATCCTCCTTACATTTTATTCCTTTCTTGGAAGTGCATATCTTGTATAATTTGGTTGACCATTAAGTAGACATAAGGTCACATCCTTTTTCTTCTTAATCTTTATGGATTTGTATTATTTTATGATGGTACATTCTTTTTGATATGAAATCTTTTATTTCACGCAAGGGTAATTTTCTTAACAACCCATTTCATGCCTCAAAGGGAATGTCTATAATTTGATAATCTTTGTTATTTCATTTCTTTCCTTGATTTTCTTACTTTATATGTGATGTATTTTATAGCTTTAATATGTGTGTTATGGTAGGAGGTGTTCTCTCTAGTTTATAGCTTATTTTTCTTGGGATTGTATATCTATTATGAAGTAACTATTATTAAGGGTGCATTATATATTTTATCTCGCCTTCACACTTGGGGGGAAATGTTGCTTGTATATTATTTTTCTCTCTTTGTCTAAGGATCTACTTTCCTTAGTACAATGACATTTATTTATCATATGCCACTCTTTTCTTATAAAGAATTTATCATTTTGATTCAAGATTCTCTTTTCCAAAAGAGGCGTGTATCCTTGATCACAAACTCTTATTTATTTGCAAAACTATGTTCATTGTAAAAATTTTCCCTTACTATCCATTTCAAAGTTTGACATCCTTCATCAAGAATCCCTATTTTGCCTTGTATTAGGAGGCTAAATGGGTGCATTCTTCTTCTCTTCCCCCTCTTTGTCTTGAAGATGTTTTTTTTGTTCAAGAAATCCTCTTTAAGGTAGATGTATTGTAAACAAGATCTCTTATTTTCAAGGGTCTCTTCCTACAAGTGGAATATCCTTTCATGATTATCTATTTTCTTATCTCATAAGAGTCAACACTCTTAGTTAAGTTTATGGTATACATTATTGTTTTAAGGATATCTTCTTGTTGTTGGAAGTAGGTATCCTTGATTCTCTTTCTTATGATGTCTCCTATTGTGCCATCATAAAGAGGGCATACATATATCCTCCCTTGCATATTATGCATGGCATTTTCAAAGCCGCAAGGAGACAAAACTGACATTTCCAAAACCATAACAAAACATTGATATTTCTAAAGTCGTAACAAAGACAAAAATGACATTTCCAAAGCTGTAACAATGACAAAGATGACATTTCCAAATCCAACTTCAAGACGCCTCATGCACAAATTTTTCAAGGTAAGAGTTGACTGGCATAACACAATTTTCTAGACTATCGATTCTCTATTCTCTCTCTTCTCTCCCCATGGATCACCTAGCATAACATAATTTTCTACATCTGATGGATTTATGGTCTCTCTATCTTCGCTCTCATGGTTGTACTAGTAGGTTAGACCATGAAGTTTGTATCGTCTTTGATGATGCACTTGTTCTTCCTATGTGAAAACATGTGCTCTTGTAATAGATTTCCTGACACAATATTAGTGGATGGGACATTTTTGGATGAGGCCTCTTTTACTATTGATTTGGAGTTTCTTTAGTAGTAACCCCTTTATGCATGTTGTGTCTTTTTTCTTTGTTTTTGTGCCATTATGAGTGGATGTAGAGCTAAGATCCTTGGTTTGGGGGCTTATGTCCTCAAACTTAGTGACGTCTTATCTCTTTGCAATTTTTCATGATCATCTCTCTCATCATTTTTTTCTTTCTCTTCCTTTACCATGAGCATGAGTTTGTCTCATGCTCCTACTAAAGTGGGGGCTAAATGTACCGTCCCAAAAAGTAAGCACTTAATTGGTGTACATTTTGGGGCCATTTTTAGCCTACTTCGGTTTGTTTCTTATGGTAGGACTTGATATTGGACCTTAAATGCTACTTAATTCAAATAAAGGTCCTCCTTCAAACTTGAGGGGATCTAATTATTATGTATATTTTCCATTTTCCATACATTCATAGTTGATGTCTCTCCTAGGTCCTTTTAAATACATTTTAGATTTAGGGTTTACCGTGATTTTTTGATGGACTAAGGCTTTCAGATCCACCTCTTAGCACATAACCCTAGGTCTTGGGAAATCTTTGAAAAAGTCTTCCTAGACAAGGCTGACATAGATCAGCCTTGTCCTGGACTAGGCTGAACCAAGTTGGCTTTGTCCTAGGGGTTTTATTTTTAGTGGTCTCTTGGCCTGATGTGGGGTTGTTTCTCCTAGGTGCTTAATTGAGGCTGGTCTTGCGAAATATGAGCCAAAAATGTGTATAAAAGGAGGCCTTTTCCTCTCATTTTCACACCCATCTATCTATCTATTATTTAAATCCCATCTTTACGCAAGCATTATCAAACAAGTTATTATGCATTCTATACATTCAAGTACAAGCATGCATCCATTGAAGACATTCATCAAACATTTAAGTCCACTCATGCATGCAAGGAATTTCGTTCCATAGGTCTATTTATTTTCCCCATTAAAGGCCAATAAAATGAGTTTGACATCAAGGATGAAATCTACATTCATCGATCAAGTCTTCCTCTTCTCTCTCTTCTTAAATTTGACATTGTGGAAAATTACAACATCTACAACATAAGGTCTTGTCTTACATGATTTCCTTTTGGTTTTTGTTGAGTCAAAGCTATTGCATCAACATACTTTCTCACATTCCCAGGACAAATTGCATCTACATGGTATGATATGCTCCTTTGTTTAGATCTAATCTCTCCTACATGTCGACATTCTTTCAATTACAACTATTTCATTTTAAGGTCAATTCCTATACAGGGGCTTGACTGAGGTAAGCCCCTTCCCACCACAATTTCCCCTTCTTTTGTATGTAAATTTTTAGAGTTACAGAACTAGTGACTGATCTTCTATAGAATTTTCTAGATTTGGAGTCTCTAGGACAAGGCTGATTTTATTGGACAAAGCTAACTTGAGTTGGCATCATCCTGTGAATTTTTCAATTTTCACAGTCAGAATATACATGTGTTAAAGTGCTAGATTCATAACCATTCTTGTTTCTGACAGCTTTGCAATAGTAAGACCCAGTTCTAAAATTCACTTGTTTTCTCCTAATTTCAAAGTAAGTTCATTCCTCTTATTGCATTTACTTTACTTAACCATTTATCAATTTTCCATATCATCATCATCTCTATTACAAAAAGAGAAAATCCAAAACCCAATATTGTGAGCATAAAAAATTGGCACCCTTACTCTTTGGTTGTGTTAATCAGATTTCCTTTGTGGGAGGTTTTGGGCCTTTCCAATGAATATGGGAATCTTGGTGGTCCACCATTGATTACTATTTCCCATTTCACAATTACAATCTTCACACTATCCCTCTCACTTTCCACAGTGGAGCTTCTAGATGAGAACTTGTCAGATGCTTCATCCTTGGCTTTTGTTGTTGGTTAGACGTCTAGAGCTTTCATCATATTTGTACAATTGTAAGCTCGACCTACCTCCCTATATGATCAAGTTTAGGAAGACAATAATCTATGGATGAACAACCTATGAGGGTAGTACCTGCTTCTGCATCTTTATATTAGAACATGTTTTCTTGTGTTCTCTAGTGCTTGTCTTTCAGTGTTATTCCCTCCTGGAGGACCCTTGTACTCTGTTGGTACTTGACATGAAAGGTTTTCTATTGTGTACCTTCTTCTATATGTTCTCTAATTCTTCTATTTGTTTTACTTTTAACTTTTGACATTTGGGGATGATACAAAGTGTTGGGATCATTTAGGCACTCCTTCCACGTTGACCCAATTCTTTTGTTTCTTTGTCTTCATGTGTCATTGTTCAGATTTGAGTGATGGTTGGAAATGATGAGATATCCCTTGAGAGTAGATATATATCTACAGTTCTAGGTTTTAATTCCAATCTATCAGATCCCCCTATCTCTGTATAGATGTTGTGGAATCACGTGTCAGCCATTAGGAAGCAACATTCCATGCCTACATCTTGTATGTTGACATGATACAATGTCTTTTATCTTCTTGGAATAGTCTATGCTCCCCTCTAAGAAACATAGTCCATCCCAAGGCAGGGCTGTATTATCCACATGTCTAATTTGGCTTTTACCTAATGATCATGTCTCTACACCACAAGATTTTTCTCAAAATTTTTAAAATTTGATCTTGGAATTATCTACCTTTTTTTGGGGCTAATCCATTATCTTTTGTATCTCAATCCCACCCTATCATATGCCTATGTAGCTTAACGCTACATGTATTGGCATGGTTTTAAGCCTCCCTATCACATGTCTATCTAGCTCAATGCTACGTGTGTTGACACAATGTGTCTAAGCCACCCTATCACATGCCTATTTAGCATTCACTACCCATGTCAGTGCATCATCAATGACTCCCTATGAGATTCATTTCTATCATTTTCTACACATGTTGGAGCACTATAAAAAATTACCCTATACTATGGCTATCTATCATATCACAACTTGCTAGCCATATCGACGTTCCATCAATGGTCTTGTGTCTAATAGGTTGTGTTTGCAACTTGTGTGCTAGATGCGGATCATCAATAACTCAAGAATTCCTATCTAAGGTAACTCCACGTGATAAAATTCCCATAATTAAGTTAGTTAAAGTTTATCTTACTTTAGCTTCACATTTATTAGATATACTGTGCTTGCCAAAGTGGGGGCAAAATATAATGGCTTAAATTTTGCACCCTTGTGTAAATTACCATTTTTGCATTACAACTACCTTAGCCTAAGACTAAAATCCCTAAAATCTCCACCACTCGCCTACATTCACTAACTCACCACACACTCTAGAATTTTAGCCACGAGACCCAGATGATTTTGGACAAGTGTGTGTTGTAGAGACATCCATGCATTGTGTTATCATCCACAAATCTATAGATGTCCAAGTTTTTGTTGGAGCATTAAAAACTACCAACCTACATTTGCAATGCTCGAATGATGGGCTCTCTTACACAAAATTCCATTTAGATGCATTTTATAGCCCTTATTTTCCTTCATTGTCCTTCTTGGTTGTTTTCTCAATCTCTCTTCACACTCTTGGAGCCATTCCATACATTCTACTTGTAGATTTACACCATTTTCAATCCTTCAACCTCTTTTCATTGCACTCCTATTTCTTCCATTAACTCTATTAGACTCCTATCTCATTGAGGGGAGTCTTCTCACCTTATTTATCTGTGTCATTGGTAGTATACTATTCTTCTCATATAATTATTGCATTGTTATTTATTTCCTTTATCCATTCAATTATCTATCATTGATTGTCCTTGTCTATTAATCTATTATAGAGGTGGAGATACCAAAGCAAGGATTTGATTGAGGCTTATCTCCAAATAGCCACCCAACTATTTTGTTTATTTTCTTTGTGTACAAGTTTATTGGAAGAAGGAGCTCAATAGATCACGTTGTCAACCTTTAAAATCTGGTTTCACTCCATTCCCTTTCTCTTTGTCATTTACATTAAGAAAATATACTTAAATTATCTCATCATTTTGTTTATCTTTGTTATACATCATTAGATTTGTATTATGTTATTCATTTATCATTCTTTCACTATCTTCTATACCTTGTCTATATGAGATAAAAACGCACTACACTACTGTCATACTTTTGTGTTTTATTCCTAGACTCAAATTGTTGTTCAAGATAGTGAGCTTACGAAGTCCAGCTGTTACTCGTCATAGTTAGCTTGTTCATTTTTTACAATCTAAATATTTTTTATCATCTCATTTAATTAAGTTGCAATCACTTATTCGCACTCAAGTAATTAGTTTTCATTAACAACTCACACTTAAAACACTTAGAAGAAACCAAGTAGACTTCCTATAACAAATACACTTGATCTCCCTAGCACTTCGCACTATCATAAGTGTGGTTGCACAAAGGAAGGGTTCATCCCTTGAGACTTTAAATGGCCTCTATTTTGGTGCACTTTTTCTTTCTCCACACTTAGACATTTCCCTCTTTCAATACCTTGTACATGAGTGTCATAACTTTGAGCTCTACCTTTTGCATTCCAGTGAGAATAAGTCATATACTTATGGGTGTGTGCTATAAATGTGTCACACTTCTATGGATCATTACATGCAAGGAAACTCAAGAATGAGCCCTCACAAATCGATCCATAGCTCCCTAGGCATGGAGTGCAAGGGTTTTAAGAATGCTCTCAGCTAGAGCTATTTAGCCTATAACCTTGCTAGTAAACCATGCAATGAGAGATTCAATGAAGACAAGGGCAAGAATGCCAATATCCTCAAGAATCAAGAATGAAAATGCACTGCAATGCTATGCTAGAAATGGAAATGCAAGCTAAGCTATGAAAGGAAATATGCAAGTGTTACAACCCAAGCTAATTAATCTATGTGAGCTAATCTAGAGCATAGAGATGAAGTTAATCTAAGAAAGCATAAATATGAAGCTAAGCTAAGAATGCAAGAATGAGATGTGGAATGAAAGAATGAGATGTAGATGCTAAGAATGCTCCAAATCTTCAAAAGCTCCAAAGTGTACCTAGAAAACCTGCAGCATAATATTAGCATAAAAAGTTGGGGCTCTAGAATGAAGAAGAGAGCTCTCCTTTTAAAGGAAATGAGAAGGAATGGACCATGGAGATTAAGAGGCAAAAGATTTAATCAACGGTGGAGAAAAAAAGAAGCTTGATCCTTGTGCACAAATATCCTCCAATGAGAAAATAAGAGTTGACTTTTGTGTCCATATGAGACAAAAAGTGTTTTTCTCTTTTTTATAAAATAAGAATAATGCTTTATTTGTGCAACTTAGGATAAGAGAAAAAGTGGGGGCTTTTTATTTATTAAAAGGTGAGGAAATATTCCTTTTAAATAAATAAAGACTTAGGATAAAATGGTTAGCCCATAGAAAATAATCGAATAAATGATAGAGCTAGGATTTGATCAAGAACGAGCAATTGATGATTTAGCAAAAGGGGCTAATAGTCTAGATGACCATTTTTAGGTGTATACATTTTCCCCTCTTTGACTAATGTGTGATCGATTTGAGAACACATGTAGTCAAAGAATGAAGTTGAAATGTGAGATCGATTTGGGATCACAAAGCAACTCAGATTAGCCAAGAAAGCAAGAGATAGACAAGAAGGCAAGCAGATAGCGATCTGACTCCAAAGAATGAAGTGCAGAGAGATAGAAAATCCTGCATGGTCAGCCTGGTAGCGATAGTACTGAACACTTAGGAAAGAGATAGCCAATAATATATGATGTGTCTGCCCCCTCAGGATCGAAAGTGAAATCCAGGTAGAGGGAAAGCAGGAGCAAAAGAGACATGATCAAATCACTAGAAATCATAATCGAAGAAAGAGAATAGAATAACCATCAAGCAGTGAAGATATGCCCCACACATGGGACCCGGGGCACGAACCAAGTAGTCCCTCAACCCGAAAACACCACGGAGGGGGAAGAATTTGAACTTGAGATTGAAAGTGAATGAAAGACTAGAAGTTTGAAAAAGATGGAGATGAAGAGGTGAAGAATGCCCCAGCGAAGATCGAAGGATCAGGCCTCAAAAGGTTAGCTAATTGCATGAAAGAGGGGGAAAAAGATGATCAAGGACAATCAAGGTGAACACAGATTTTGGTTTCGATCTAGAAATGAAGAGAAAATGATGTGATATGAAAGACAAGAAGTGAAAGACATGATCCGGAAGAAGCGAAAGGTGAGCGTAGTTGATTAACAAGTCCACGTAAGATGAAAAGAGAGCTCTCTCCATATGCAAGATGCAAAACTAACTAACATGAACTTAAGAATGAAAGCTACATGAAAAGTTGTTTACTTGCAAGGTCACAATGCTAATAGACATCTAATATTCATCATCGAGCGTTATTGGTAGCATCGCAAGATCATACAATACACACTAGCATAACTATGTGGATCTGAATATAATCTATATCAGATAGAAATGTGGAAATCCCACCTAGGCATCAAAGACATGCAAGTCAAGATGACTAGTGCAATGAGATTACATAAGTTTGATATAGCAAGATTATGCTCGCATCGAGACACAAGAAAGTTAGGATGGCTATAAACATGCACTTGCGAAACAGTCAAGGATAATACCTTGTAGATCCCAATGTCAAGTGGAACAAGCATAAATGCTAATGACAAGTAGGACCACCAAAATATATCCACAAGCAGAAAAAGAAATAAAACATGTTCTCATTCCCTCAATCTTCTAGCTATGCATCATCGAAAATGATCATAGGGGGAGAACACTCAGCAAAGAAATCATCATAGATAGCACGCAAAGAAATGAAGTCAAACAAATCTTGGCGAGTCAAGTGCGTGTGTGTAGGTCATAGAGTCAAACTTTGAGTATCGCATCTGCCAGTGAGAAATATTGCATCATCTAGACTGTGGGTAGGACATCTGATAAGTGTTGAGAAACACTCGACGTGAGGGTAGTGTTGAAAAACACAGTTGGGGTGGTGTTAAAAAAACACCATTAGAACCAAGTTGCCCCAGAAACCCAGATGCACAAAGAGACCCAAGATAAGCTCAAAACAACGTATGCCCCCTAGACTAAGACAAGAATCAATTCCAGGCTAGGAGAGGCAAAGCAAGAAGTGGAGCAAAGGAGCACCATGCAAGACTGATAGACATAAGTGCAGAGGGTCTCAAGCAGCACCTGTTTCTAGGTTTTCACCACTTAATATATTTATTGCAATTTTTTCAAGACTTTGTTATAATTTTTTTTGTATTTTTGCTACCAAGGCGCCTGTTTCCAGGTTTTCACCAAGACACTTTTTCAATTTTTTTTTTTTGAATTTTTTTGGTGAGACATCAAAGCACCTATTGCTAGGTTTTCACTAGGATGCTCATTTTTTAGGTACTTTTTATGCTTTTTAGGATTTTTTCAGCATCATATATGAATTTTTTTTGAGTTTTTTCAAGATCATAAAGTATGTACAAAGGATGCCCCCAGACAGAATGAGCATCAAACTTTCAAGCAAGATCACATCGTGTAGTCCCAATGTCTAGCAAGGTGGGGAACGAGAGGGAGTAGCAAGCTAGTGGAAGAGATGGAAGACATGAGAATGAAGGAGAGTGAAGGGAAGAAATCCTCAAAGGAAAACTCCTCAAGAGTACCAAAGCTAGGGAAAAATTATCATAAAAAACATATTTGGACAAGCAATGAAAGGACAACATAGGATAAGCCTCAAAAGCGTGGTATAAGAGCAGGAAAGGATGCAGTCCAAAGGAGTAGACATGTCAAGAGGCTTCATAGCATCGTGTTTTAATTTTTTTTATTAGATCAAGACCAAAGGGGAAAAGGATAGCGAAAGGCTAGAATGAATGGAGGAAAATGAATATGAAGGCTAAACATAAAAGGAGTCAAAGCAAGATCATCGTAAGATAGCTCAAAAGATAGCCAAATATTTGCATATAGTTTAACCTTGTCAAGATCAAAGAGAGAAGATAGAATGGATGAAATATGTAGAAGAACTACGCATAATGCCTGATTGCTATGTTTTCATCATGGTACTTATCCAAGGTGCCACAAGAGAGTGGTTTTCACCATAGGATAAATTTATTTCTCTTTATTTTTGCTACCAAGGTGCCTGTTTTCAAGTTTTCACTAAGGCACATTTTCAATTTTTTTTCTTTTTTCTTTTTTCTTTTTTTTGGAAGAAGGCAAGCTTTTCAGATAATGCTCCTTGAAAGGATAAACCATAATATGCCAAGGATTCAAAATAATATGCTCAAAGATGCTGATAGGGAAAGGAAGATGGAAGAGAAAAATGGAGGATAAGTTTTATGTAAAGTAAGTGAGGTTGGAGGATATGAGGAATAGGCAAATGAGGAAAAAGGATAGAAGGTAGAAGGATAATGAATGGAAGGATTGCGAAAGGGTAGATGGAAAGGAAGGCAAGATCAACGTCGACACACACCTTGAGGGGTGGCAAGAGGATGAAGGAAATGTGAAGGAAGGAATATGAGAAGGAATATGACAAATGTTTAGCAGAGGTTGCGATTCAGGCGCATGGAATTGAAGATCATTTTTGGAAGAAGATGAAGTGGAAGCCTTTGGAAGCTTGAATGTCAACTTCACTTGTTGCTCAATATTAGACTCTTTCAAGAGAGACTTTGAAATCCATATAGCCTTAGAATTTTTATTTCCTTTTGATGATTTAGAGAGAATATCTTCAATGATGGATTTTGGAACCCATACTTGTCTTGTAGTTTTCTTCTTAGATATCTCTTTTGACTTTATGCTTCCATGTCGATTAGAGGAGACATGGTGATCTTCTTTTTTTGATGGATTCTTGTATTGCTTCTTTTTCTTGTATTCAACATTCAAGTTACTTCCAAAAGACTTGGGACTTGTGGAAGAAGAAGGATGATATGACTGGTTTAGATGGGTGAGTGGATGAAAAGGATTCAAGGGTATGCATCTATGTTGATCTTGAGGAAAGATAAGAGATGGAGGGACGTAAGGACCCAAGATGGATGATGAATTAGGAGAATTAGGAGGGGAAATTGAAGGGACATAAGGGCCCAATATGGAAGGAAGACATGAAGCCCTTAGTAGTGGTGGAGGAGGTCCAAGGATGGACATGGAAGATGCAAAAGGATAATCAATAAGTTCATTAGCATCTATATGACAACCAAGGATATCAGCATCTTTAAAGTGAGCATTAGAGTTTTCAATAGGATCATGCACATCTTGAATAGGAGCACCTTCTTTGATAGGATTGTTCAAAGCTTGCAAAGACTTAGGAAGAGTAGAAAGCGGAAATGAACATGGAATGGTAGAACAAGAAGATGGAAGACTTTGATCTTGACAAGGATCGTTGGGTAGCATAAGCGTATCAACTTTCTTTCAATTTTCAATAGGCTTTACATCAGAAGTAACAACACCATTTTTAATAACCTTAATGGAAGTATCATCTTTGGAAAGCGCAAGTGTGGTAAGGTTATTTTGATTATCAATAAGCTCAATGGTGTAAGTAGTAGCTTGATCTTGCTTAGGAGATGGTGGAATGAATGCAGAAGAGCGTAGAGGATCAAAGGAACCATGAAATGGATCAAAGACATCATGAAAATAATTGGATGACATGGAGGGTTCTTGATCTTGATCTTTTTTTATATTCTTTTCTTTATCATTTTTAGAGTCATCTTGACATGTATCCACTTCTAAGGACAAGGAAGCAGGTTGGGATTGTATGGAAGACTTTAGGAGAGATGGTGAAGAATTATCTGAAGTAGGTAGTATAGTAGATGAAGGCTTAAGATCTTTCAGTTTAGCATCATTAGAAGTATTTGCAACAAATTGAAGGTGAGCTTGAGTTTCTTTAAGAGGTAGCCCTTGAGGATAACTATAGGGAATTGCATGAAAATTATTAGGATCTTCGGTGGATGAAGGATTTGCGAAAGATTTGGAAGACTCAAAAGCTTTAGGAGATGTATGAGTATTGGAAGAAGTAGGGGATGGAAGGGGACCATCACAAGACAAAGGTTCAACATTAACATGATCTTGCTCGGAAGTGCAATTTTGATTTTCAGTAGTGGAATTCTTAGAGGAAAGATTCTTGTAGTAGTAATGTTTATAATCAGTGCGTTGCATTTTATAGTCCTCAGCAGTAGTAGATGGATCATCATCAAGGTATTGTCTACAAATATAACCAAACTCTCTTTCAAAATCAGAATCATATGGATCACCATCACAATCTATCCAATGTGACGATCCATTTTCAGTAAGCACGAGTCTACGACTAGGAGGACTCTGAGGAATAGAGGTGTCATAAGTATCACTACAATGTCCATCATCATAGTCATCAAAGGTGTTACGAGGATTTTCACGTTGCTCATTATGGTATGGCTCAAGAAGAAAAGAAAGACTCTTGGGGGAAGTAGAGGAAGAACAAGATCGTGAAGAAGAGGAAGGTGAAGACCTATTGTAGGAAGAAAACTTAGCTAAGGTAGAATTTGAATGATGTTGAGAAGAGTCATGATAAGATTTGGAAGTTGAAGAAGGAGAATAATGTTTGGAAAAGGTATGGTAAGATGTGGAAGATGAGGAATGATGAGAAGACCTAGAAGATAAAGAGTGATTGGAAGAAGGAGATTGTGAGAGAATCATGTCTATAATCCTAGCAAAGGCATTGGACTCAAGCATCTTTTTGTTTACTCTTGCCTTAAGTTGATGACTTGCGGGATGGTTGGAAAAATAATACTGTTCAAATTGAGCAATGAGTCCGAGATCATCTCTTCTCAAGAGAGGTTCTATAGCAAGATAGTTGAAACTCATGATTCTAGAAGAGGAGGAATCAAGCATGAAATAAATGAATAGAAGAGATGAAATAGAAGAAGGTAGACTAGATAATAAGAGGAAAAGAATCAAGAAGACATGAAAATTTAGGAAGAACCATGAAGAAAGAAGAGAAAGGATGAAAATGGGAGACTAGGAAGACATGAGAGATGTGGAAGAAAGGTGACCAAGAGTCATTTTGAGAAAATTGATACCATTGAAATTCATTTGGATATTGAAAAACATGACATAGCACCTAAGGTTTGACCTAGATTGACCAAGGATGACTGGAAGTGACACAAATCAACTTTGGATTGCAAGCAGAAGTGAGATAGAAAAATAACTTTGTGCGATAGTTCCTAGGCAAACAATGCGACTCTTGACCAGTGAACATGAAAAACTTAGTTTTGAAAGCAATTGGTCAATGTTTCAGTTTGGCAAGCAATTTGTTCAATTTTGTTGGTTCCAAATGTAGTGAAAGTAGTAATCAGACAAGTTTGCAAATAGTAGGTGATCAAACATGTCATAGAACACTTGAATCAAGGGAAAAAGCAACCTTGTCAAGACAAGCACTTGTGATATCAAAATAGAAAAAGCACCTTATGAAGACTACCAATTGTTTGTATGTTGAGAATGTTTACACTGGTATAGCACAATCGAAGACAATTCAAGCAATTACTACCTAGAAGGACAAGGCTCATTAATTATCAACATGGCCCACAACTTGATGCTCCCTTGCCTCACACCAAGTGGTTGCCCACAAGAGATATTGGCATTGTCATGGAAGTGTCAAAAACACAACCAAAGGAACACATATGGTGAGTGTCTTGGGGTGATCCGGGTTATTCCACTTGGATCAATCCTTGCACCAAGAAGCTAAGCGGCTAAAATAAGGTGGCCTTTATCTAATGGTTCATAGTAAGGGCTTTCATTCATAACACCCCTCTTGCTCCTCATAAAGGACTAGGACCTTGCAGCCTCAAGAGTACCTTAAGCATTCTTGCTCAATGCTTTCCCCATGGTCACAATTCCATGAGCTACTAACATCAAACGAAGACAAGTGTTATGTCTACCAAGGTTTTGTGTCCTTGAGAGCCTTGAGATTATAGTGAGTTGGAATCACTCGCCACCAAGGAAAATGATGACAAGGTTGTCCCCACTTGGGTCGTTCCTGTTGATTGCTCAAGAGCAGGCCCTCTAAAGGATTCTAAATCTAAACAAAAAGTGGATCAATTCTTGAGGTTCAAGGTTTTTGGTTCACCACAAGGGTGAAGAGCATACTCCCCTATCTCAAAAATTTCACCCAAACACACCAAGCAAAGATTTAGTTACCCCCTTGCTTTCAAAATCTCAAGATGGGTCAAGATTTCTGTTTCACCACAAGGGTGAAGAGCATACTCTCCTACCACCTCAAAATTCCTACAACAAGGTATTAAGTGCTTATGAAAGGAAATAACTAGTATATGCCGCACTTAATAAAGAAAATAATTAAACAAGCACTTGATTTGGTTTTTATGCTTAGGGCAGCCCTACAAAAACCATTAGTAGCCCTCTTTGACATGCGTTCTTTTGGCAAATTTCAAGCAAGAAGCACCTACAACCACAACTTGTTAGACCAACAAGAGTTAGGAGAATCAAAATCCAAAATCTAATAATGATTAGTACATGAAAAATTAGATAATCTACAAAAATAACTGATCAAATGATAAAATCTGAAAATGAAACCATCATGGCTGGATTAGGCTCAGAAAGACCTTTCCAATGATATATCACACTTAAACTTTTGATACCATTTGCAAAATTTCAAAAAAACATGGGCACCCATTTTCTGGAGTGGCACGGATTTGAAGATGCTGGAAATTTCAGAAAATTTCAAAAAGATAGCAGAGAACCTGAAACTTGCAATATAGATAAAATAGCTCAAAAATAGCTCTCTGTCAGGTTCAGGCGATATACCTCAGACTTCACCAGTATCATGCGACATAGTTTCCTATAGCCGGGCGATATACCTCAGTCCGGGCGATATACTACACAATAGGCGGGTGATACTTTGCACGATACTAGGTGATATACCTAAATACTGTCGTGCGATTCTTCTCGGTCGTGAAGTGTTGCACGCATATAGTAAGGTATATCGCACGATATACCTGAGAAGTATCATGCGATACTCTGAGACAGAGAACCAGAACCTGCAAATTTTTTGAAAAATAATCCAAAAAATGAAAAAATGCAAGAAACTAAAGGGCAAAGCCTATCTACTCTGCCCCACGGTGGGCACCAAAAATGTGTGCTATAAATGTGTCACACTTCTACGGATCATTACATGCAAGGAAACTCAAGAATGATCCCTCACAAATCGATCCATAGCTCCCTAGGCATGGAGTGCAAGGGTTTTAAGAATGCTATCAGCTAGAGCTATTTAGCCTATAACCTTGCTAGTAAACCATGCAATGGGAGATTCAATGAAGACAAGGGCAAGAATGCCAATATCCTCAAGAATCAAGAATGAAAATGCAATGCAATGCTATGCTAGAAATGGAAATGCAAGCTAAGCTATGAAAGGAAATATGCAAGTGTTACAACCCAAGCTAATTAATCTATGTGAGCTAATCTAGAGCATAGAAATGAAGTTAATCTAAGAAAACATAAATATGAAGCTAAGCTAAGAATGCAAGAATGAGATGTAGATGCTAAGAATGCTCCAAATCTTCAAAAGCTCCAAAGTGTACCTAGAAAATCTGCAGCATAATATTAGCATAAAAAGTTGGGGCTCTAGAATGAAGAAGAGAGCTCTCCTTTTAAAGGAAATGAGAAGGAATGGACCATGGAGATTAAGAGGCAAAAGATTTAATCAACGGTGGAGAAAAAAAGAAGCTTGATCCTTGTGCACAAATATCTTCCAATGAGAAAATAAGAGTTGACTTTTGTGTCCATATGAGACAAAAATTGTTTTTCTCTTTTTTATAAAATAAGAATAATGCTTTATTTGTGCAACTTAGGATAAGAGGAAAAGTGGGGGCTTTTTATTTATTAAAAGGTGAGGAAATATTCTTTTTAAATAAATAAAGACTTAGGATAAAATGGTTAGCCCATAGAAAATAATCGAATAAATGATAGAGCTAGGATTTGATCAAGAACAAGCAATTGATGATTTAGCAAAAGGGGCTAATAGTCTAGATGACCATTTTTAGGTGTATACAATGGGTTCCTTTGATCCTAATTAAGTATTCTAAATATGTTCCATGAAAATGTGATGAAACCATCATGCCCACTAATGACATACCTACCATGGTTGAGAATCTATCTTCCCACTCTTCTCATGATGAATATGAAACCTTAATATTGTCTCCTAGCCAATTACAATTTTTTTTCCAGGATTCTAAAAAATATAGCAATGATTAGGTCAAGATCACTCTAATAAGGAATCCATCTCCTTGGTAGAAGGATTAAGGAAGTTGATTCAAAATGATTATAATGGTGTTGATGTGTTGTGTGGCATATCTCATCTTATTAATGATAATCTTAATTATATAAAATATTATGATCAAGATCTTGGTCTCTCTCATCCTAAAAATAGTGTTGATACTTCCATTCCTACTTCCTTACCTAGTGTACCTACTTACAACTCACCTCTCATTACTACATCTATTTCAAGCACTAATCCTACAAATGTTAGTCTTGGAAGTATTCCTAATTCTATCCTTCCTACTATGATTGTCCCATTTATTTCCCAACCATCACATATGTTGTAAAACAAGGAAAATAAAGCTTGCGATAAGAACTAAAATTGAATATTAATACAAATTTGAAACCAAATATTAACCCTTAGTAAAGTGATTGCATAATCAAAACAAGAAATAGAAAGCTATTGCTCATAAAATGCCACATTTTCATAGAGAAACCCTCTTGGAAAAAATTCCACTATAGAAAGAGAGGAAAGTATATTACTAATTAGGGTGAACCCTAATAGGTTCTTTTCATAAATCCCTTTATTGGGTAACATCTTTATTGGTGTTGAAAGTCCTCTTACCAGACGACTCCTAACAGGTCTTCTACCACATCCCTTTACCGGGTAGCACTCTTACTAGTGCTTTGTAAGCTCTTAGTAGGGCACCTTTATTACTATAGTAGTAAAGTTGTGGGTTCTGTCCCATCGTGGTTTTATCCTTCTAACTGAGGGTTTCCACGTATATATGCTATGTTGACCTGTGTATTTCTATTTCTATTTATGAGTGTTGGTTATATTCTTTTAATTCTGCAAGAATAAATTTATAAGGCTAAATTGGAAGAGAAATTATATTTACTGATTCGCCCCCCTCTCAGTAACTAGTTAGGATTAACATAAACATGTCATCAACATACAAGATAATAATTAATAATTGATCATCAATAATCTCAATATAAATATACTTATCCTCTTCACTTCTAATATAAATCAACTTTAATGAAAATGCATCAAACTTCGGGCGCCACATCCTGGGCGACTATTTTAAACCATAAAAGACTGCTTTAACCTAAAAACCAAGTTTTATTTTCCTTTCTCAACAAAACAACCAGGTTGTTGCACACAAATCTCTTCTTCAAGATCCCCATGCAAGAAAGTAGTTTTAACATCCATTTTCTCTATCTCAAAATTACAAGAAGAAAAAATAGATAATATGAATCTAATAGAAGTTAACATAGAAACATGAGAGAATATTTCACCAAAATCAAATCATTCTCTCTGGGAGTAGTTTTTGACCACTAACCTAGCCTTGTACCTCTCTAACTAACCATCTACTCCAAATTTCTTCTTAAATAACCACTTGTGTCCAATGAGGATTTTTCCTTTGGGAAAGCTAACAAGATCTCAGGTATCACAACTATCCAAAGTTGTCATCTCCTCTTGCATAGCCTACATCTAATATTAACTTTCTTCAGAAGAGAGTGCCTCCCTATAAGATCTAGGTTCATCGTTAGTACAAAGTAAATAAAATTTACAGTGTAAATCTGATCGGTTATTGTTAGGATTAACAAGGCAGAAATAACAATTACATGCAAATATAACCAATATCAAAAAAAATAATAAACCACATAGAAGAGAACACAAGACACAAATATTTAATGTGGTTCACCCAATCCCTAGGCTACGTCCACCAACAATGAGTCCAATATTTTATTATCCAGTGATTACAACCTGATTACAATCCGTAATCCCTTACATCTCAATTCTGCCGCAAGTACTAAAATCATAGATTATGAAATCCCTAACCCTAAGCCATATTATACAATATTTTTCCACTTTAGGGTTAGAATGAGTTACAATATGTTGGCCCAAAATAACCGAAAAAATATGTCGGCCTCAAAAAAATTTTGGTAGGAAAAGTGTACAATACTTTCCTGATCAGTCACCACAAGCTAACAGTTATGCTTGTCAAATAGATTATGCTGCCTTGTGGACCTTCTCAAAGATGAAATAAGATGTTCTTCCTAATTATGATCAATTTCTTGTGTCACAATTGAATTTTCTAAACTTTCACTTGGAATCTCTTTTTCTTCTCCATCTTCTTGCCCATCCCTTGTTTTCCACATGCGCATCTTCTTGCTGAGTTTCAAAACACACTATCTTTGACTTTCCCTTTTGTTTTTCTTCACCCAAGTCAATTCTAAATTCCTTAAAAATTACATCTCTAGAAAAAATCAGTTTCAGATTAGAGGATTCCAAAGATTATAACCTTTTACATTCTCACCATATCTCCTAAATATGCATTTATGCACTTTTGCATCCCAATTAGATCACTTCTATTGATACACATGAACAAAAAAAACAAAAGAAAAGACCCTTAAATGTGAAACTGAAGGCTTTTTACTGAACCGCATTTGATAAGGAGTTTTATTAATAAGATCTTTACAAGGATATCTATTAGTCAAATAACAATAAGTACGAACATATTCTACCAAAAAATATTTATCTATCTTAGCGCCAATTAACATGCTCCTAGCTCTTTCCATTAATGTACAATTCATTATTTTTGCTACCCCATTTTGTTGGGGAGTGTAAGGTGTAGTCCTTTTCCTAACAATTCCAGCATGTTTTCAAAACTCATCAAATTTCCTAGAGAAATGCCCACCCCCATTGCTAGATCTCAATACTTTTATCTTATAATATGATTGCTTTTCAACCATTTCCTTAAATTCCTTAAACTTAGTGAAAAGTTCATATTTTGAATGCATAAAATAAATCCAATTATATCTTGAGACATCATCAATGAAGGAAACATAATACCGAGATCTATTTAAAGAGTTGACATCCACTAGACCACATACATCCAAGAGAATAATCTCTAAAAATCTCTTAGCTTTATTAACTCCTTTAATAAATGAAGATCTATTTTTTTTTACCAAATACACAATGCTCATATAAATCACTCTTACTAATAGAATAATAAAAAATCCCCTCAACTAGTTTCTTATCTAGAATAGCCTTAAGATACTTTTCACCAATGTAACCCAATCTATGGTGCCACAATGTACATGCATTTTTAGTCCTAGTTACAAAAGATGAATTACAAAGAGTAGAAGCATGAATATTAAAAAAAATCCTTGTCCAAGATCCTTTAGAAACTACCAAAATTCCTCTTACCAACCTACAACCACACTATAAAGCACATCACATGCATTCCATAATCATTTAACTTCGAAGCCAAAAGTAAACTTCTTGTAATATTTGGAATATGTAAATAATTATCAATGGAAAAAATCTTCCCATTAATCAAACACACCTTGACCTTTCCTTTTCCAACAATCTTCACTGAGGTTCTATCAATAACAAAAACTTCTCCTCCATCATATTCATTATACTCATAAAACTACTCCTTGTGAGGAGTCATATATTAGGAAGCACCTAAATCAACAAGCCAAACATCATTACTAACACAATTAGCTGAAATAAGAAAAACATCATAATCAACATCATTTGAGGACTTTTTTGTTGAAGTATCAATGCTCTTTTTCTTATTTCTACACTCCTTCACATGCCCTCTCTTACCACAGATCCAACACTTCACTCTACTCTTTCCAAGGGTCTTAGAACATTCTTTTGACTTATCCTTCTTCTTCTTATCCTCTTTAGCCTCTTTCTCCTTGGGCCTTCCTCACACATGCAAGGCATCTTAGGAGCCAACATTTGTAGTCTCTCTCCTTATCTCTTTTGAAAGAACAAAAGGAACTATATTGTCCATCTTAGGCTCTAGACCACCATTACACATGGGAACAACTAGATTTTCCCAAGAATTAGGAAAAGAGAAGATCAAAAACATAGATTTATCTTCATCTTCTATCTTAACATGTATTGAATAAACCTAACTTAAAGTTAAATTAAATGCATTCAGATGTTCAACAATAGAGGCACCCTTTTTAATTTTCAAAGAATACAAATGCCTTTTCAATTATAGCTTGTTAGAAAAAATCTTAGTTTGATAGATATCACCTATTTCCCTCCATATATTGTAGGCTATGTCTTCTATGGGGAAATTCATGAGGAAATTTTTTGAGAGACACAACTGAATGGTTCCTTGTGTCTTCTTGTCTAACTTTTTCCAATATACATTTGACAAGGTAGAATCCTCTGACTTCTTTTATTTTGAAATTTGCAACCAATGATCTCTCCCTTCAAAGAGATCGTCAATTTTCAACTTCATCTTGTAACCAATACCATTTAACTTCTTAGTATCTTGATGAGAGGTGGAATCCATGGTATACAAACTTTCTCAAATCTTCAAAAAGCCTCAACAAAATGAAAGCTCCCACTATAAAAAAAACCTTCAACACTTAAAAAGAAAGGTATCCTTCCCTCAACAGAACTGATAGCTTTGATACTAGATGTTATAAAAAAAAGTGAATAAATCTTGCAATATGAACTTAAATTAAATATTAATGCAAATTTGAAACCAAAGATTAACCCTTAATAAAGTGATTGCATAATTAAAATAAGAACTAGAAATCCATTTCACATAAAACATCAAATTTACATGGAGAACCCCTTTCAGGTAAAAATTCCACCACAAAAAGAAAGAAAAGTATAATAACAATCCAATGAATAATAAATCTCTGTAGACCTGTGTAAAAATTTGGCAACACTCCATTGCCCTATGAACTGAACAAGACTAAATGAATAACTCTAGCTCAAGGCCCCAATTTATAGGAACTTGTGAGGATGAATACCATTTTGGTATCATAAAACAACATACAATAAAACCAATTGGAGAAAAATCATACCCACCTCTAAAAATATCCTCTTATAGATGCTTTAACAACTATCATAAGGCATCCCTCATGTATGTCCATCTATGTAAGGAAGTTGTCATAAACTGTCATAATTGTTGTCATAGAAACTTATGACAACTATTATAACTATCATAGATGCTCTTACAACCCCTAACAAGTGTCCAAATACCTCAAAATAAAGGATTACAAGAGGGAATGCCTAGATATTTTGTCTTTCTCCTAAATGACAAATGGTAAAAGTATTTTTTCCTTTACATGGTCTCTTTCACCATCGTTGGTTAAATGGTTCAACCTCCTCTAGGTAATTTACAAAAGATATAAAAAAAATAATAATTAAAGATTTAGAAGGTTGATGGAACCTAAATCATAACAACCTATGTACCTAATTACCACAATGTACCACTTTCATATGCTCCTTCCATCTCTCATAATGTTCCAAATCCTCCATTTTTACACATGTCAAATGCCAATACATCTACTAAAACTACCATCAATAGCCTTTCCCAAACTGTGCTATTCTTACAACAATAAATAGGCTTCATGACCAAATCCAAATTCAATATCCCTACTTACGAAATTTATAGTCTTTTGTCCCTTTACATCATTCATGTCGTTATACCTCAATACATAGAGATACCTCATTAAAAAACTTATACTGGAAAAGGTGGTCCCTTGAATCATGTGAAAACATTCCAAACATTGTGTGGTAACTTCTCTCATGATAATAAACTAATGGATAAATTATTTACTAGAACATTTGTAGATAAGTCCTTACAATGATATTGTTCTTTGCCTACTTATTCTAGTGACTCATTTCAAAAACTTTCTAATGCTTTCCTTAAAAAATTTTAAACTAACATTGGTCCTAAAATTTCTTTGACTGATTTGATTCACTATAAGCATGGTGTTAATGAAAAAGTGATCAATTTTATTATTCTATTAAAACATTTTTATACCCAAATTTCTTATCCCGTGCCTGATATTAATGTTCAATGTATTTTCATTTTTAATTTGCAAAAATACATTAGATATAAAATATTTCCTTCTAAATTTACTTCCTTTACCCAATTATGTGTAGTGCTTCAGAATTATTAGGTTCAAGTGAGCTAGTTTGAGACATCTAAGCCAATGGTTTTGGTTGATAAGAGTGATGCCACCTCACAACTATTTCAAAAGTTTAAAAAACCCAAAGGCTTCATCAAGATCATTAACTCGTGAAAAAATGTTGATGCACAAGTGGTAGATGCAACTTTAGGTGTGGCTATTTTGCATCTATTTTTAAACCGTGTCATAATTTTATACCTCTTTCTAAATCTTTGCATAATGTGATGTTGAGTTTGGTTAATTATAACATTTTAACACTTCCTCCCATCAAACTAGTCGACCCATCCACACCTTTTCATAAATCCTATGATACTAAATCCTTTTGTCAATAGCATCACCAACTCATCCATGATACTAAGAAGTGTTTTCATTTGAAGACTTTCATCCAAGAACTTATTGACTCCAATACTATAACTATTGAGGGTGCTAATTATCAAAGAGAAAAATTTATTTCCCCTGCCAACCAATATTTACAAATCTATACCAATTCTTTTCCTTCTCTTTCTACCAACATAATTGAACCTACACATTCCTTTCCTTATCCTTCAACTAATGTTGTTAAACATCACATAACCACTACTATGAATCTTGATAATATGTGTAATGAGGCCAACAATTCCATCAATTTAATCAAACATTCTAAACCTTAATCTAAGCCAAAACCTTGAAAACTTGCATTATATTTGATCCTTGAGAGACTATTAAGGCACTTGATGGTCCCCTCTACATTTCTGTGAAGACTAATTAAATTCCCTCTTGTGGAGTGCTTACTAATCCTGCGTGCATGGTGAATGTTGTAACTAAGGAACATCTTTACACAAGAAACTTTCATCAAGACTCTAATGAGAAATTTGATGGGATGATTAAGGCTTTCAATGATTTTACTTGTCATACCCATGGTTCCATTATTTTTCCTATAGAAGTTGGTAAGAAATTATTAAATGTCAACTTTGTTTTCATCCTAACTTTTGATCAATTCCAAGTTTGACTTGGCCTTCCTTGGCTCACCTCCATGAAAACTATTGTCTCTCCTATCCATATATGTTTGAAATTTCCTCATGATGGTGAAATCATCATGATTAATCATATTCTCTAAAAACCTTTAGAAGTTATGATAACTTCGACCTTGAACTCTTTTGGCCTAGCATTCCTCAACCATTACAACCTTGCCAAGGTCATGTCTTCCTATCCTACCAAAAATAGAAGGTTCAAAAGATTTATGAATTAAGCAATCCTAAGGATATCCCATTTTCTTGTCTTAGATTTGGACTCCTTAAGCCTTTCATTCCTCCTACTTATGATTCAATAGCACCTCCTATATCTTAAAATTATTCTACATCCTCTATCTCTCAACCTAGCAAGGTTCCTTCTATTCTTTCTTTGAAGGAAGCAAAGGACCCGATGTTGATTAATATTGAACCAATCCAAATTTTAAGAAAAATAAAATGCAACCACTATGTTCATGACCTCCACCATAGATATCATTTGAATTCCCATGAGGTTGCTTCCTAAACCATATTTCCCCCTAAGAAACATTCTAACACCTTGATTCCCTTTGACCTTTCTATGCATAACCCAAGGGAGTAAGTTAATCTAAATCTAAAATAAAATTGAATAAATGTGATGATTTTTCTGTTTGGATCAAAGATCCTATTGTGATTGATTTATATGAAGAAGATAGTCTTGATGATGATAATGATGTTTATAATACAAATACTAATGTTGCTCTGAATGATTTTGCTGATATATATGAGCTTATCGAAATCAATAATGAATTATATGCTAGATTTTCACAAATTTTATCCCTAGCTCCTAGTAATAAACAAAGTGACTCATCATTAGAGCATGGTCCTTGTTTGAAACTTGTTATGGATCCATATGCCATGATTGATGTTGTGCCTCTTTCATTTTTCATACCTTGGACCTAAATAATGATTATTGAGATGTGGGCAAGCGATATTCTTGAATAGATCCTCTTGTATGTTGGATCCTTTTATGTGTTTGCCTATTCATGCCACTCTTCTCCTATGATGTACTTCTTGGTAAATGTTATGTTTAAATATTTCTTTAGATGACCCTTGTTTCTTTATTGGCACAAGGTGATAAAGGGATCGAACTGTCACGACATTCTTCTAATTGTATGTTATTTCATCTATATGTTGCATACATGTTATGCCATGCGTGCACTTTTGTTGTAATTGTGCCTATGTGTTATGTAATTGGGGATAATGCATAATGGTAACTACCATCTATGCTTTTTGATCTCTGCGATACCAACACAAAAATACATATTTTCATATCTCATATGTGATCTTCTTCCAATGTTCTTGTAGTTTAGATACCTTTAGGGAATACTGCTAGTTCATATGCAATAACTCCTAATATACATGAGTTATCATATAATATTACAGATCCTATAGTTATTAGATATCTTTGTTCTCTCTCTTTGTCATGTTTTTTATTTCTCTTGGTTTGTCCTTGCTTGGGGTCATGTTGCTATGGAAACATCTTGTGGATGCATATACACTCCGCTAAATCCATTGATCATATTAAGGAATTTTCAATTGCTTCAACGTAGGGGCATACACTTCACTCCTTGTAACACTTTTTGCACACACACAAAAAAAACAACTCTTTGCATCGATTTCTTAGAAAATGGCCTTGGAGACAATGCTTTCCTTGGGTTTATCCTTTCATTATTTTCCCCTGTGCATTATTTAGAGGATTTCGTTGGAGATAATGCTTTCCTTAGGTCTAATCTCCTTATGGTGGATTCTCTTGTGGATAATTCTTTACCTAGTTATCCTTTTTGATGGGTTGACTATCCTAATGCAACTTGATATAATTTTAATTCCATCTTTTCCACTGATCTCTCTCTCTTTACATGACTTGGATAGTAAGTCAAAACCTTAGGTTAGTTTGGTCAGATACCCTTTATCTCTTTTTCAAACATTGATTCTACTTATCTTGGCTTTGGATTTGATGAGGAACTAAGTCAGTTGTGGTCTTGGTGTACCCTTGTCTCCTTGACCTTGATAAATTTTTTTCAATGCTTTTATCTACTTTACCATGAGTGTGATGCAATCTCATACTATCACTAAGGTGGGGGATAAATGTATATCCTAAATTTTAATCACCTACATTTGGATACTTAACTAGGTCCAATTTTAGTGTCCTTGGGCTTTTGTATCCATTATGCTTGATCCAACCCTGATTCTATTTATCATTCCATCATCCATGGTCTAATTGGGACCTCTGGATCAAATTTTGAGGCCTTTTGGTGGGACCAAAATATATTGGATGACTTGGCCCTTATTTTTCCTCACAATTTAAATTAGGGGTAGATCTCAACAATCAAGCTAGAAATCTAATTTCCTATTGGTCTCTTTGAGGTTTGAGCTGTGGAAATGCTTGTGAGGGGTATATAAACAACCTATCTCTCTTGATTTTGGCATCCAAGCATTCATAAGTACAATGAAGCATTCATGATATCATATACACACGATTTCAAGAATCCAAGGCATCTTTT
Source organism: Chamaecyparis obtusa (assembly GCA_027943335.1). Classification (NCBI taxonomy): domain Eukaryota; kingdom Viridiplantae; phylum Streptophyta; class Pinopsida; order Cupressales; family Cupressaceae; genus Chamaecyparis; species Chamaecyparis obtusa. Next base: position 161,450 of record BSBK01008546.1, on the reverse strand, counting down.
CAAGGAAATCTTCTCCATTGCAACTAGCTTCTCTCCCTTTAAGGATAAGTAGAAGAGATGATGTAGTCATGGAAAGGGGATCCTTAATGAGGACAATCTAAACCGTGCAACATTATTTACAAAATAGAAGAAACATAAAAAATAACAATAAGCAATTGAAAATAATCCAAATATGATCTTTGCGTTAACATAGAATCATGATTTTTTTACACAATTGGCCAACAACATGCATGCTTACATTCTAGGCATACAAGCCTAATTTACACTAGAAATGTAGAATTCTTAGTCCTTTGAATCTTCTTAGCATTATCCTTGTAACTAACTTCCCCCCTCCTAACAAATATCAAATGTCATAATATATAGAGCCTTCATGAGAAACATGTCGGCCAAGAAAGATCACATTTTCCAAGATAGGGAAAATATAATACAAAATATAGGTTAGGACCTAAACCATGGAGATATTAACCAACACAATATAAAATGAAACATGCACCCATGGGTATATCGACCAAGAGCCCATAAACATCAAACGATGAGCCCCAAAGCTTCACAAATCATGAAATTTATTTATATGATTAAAAAATTACAAGTCATTAAACATGAAGAACAAATATGTTAGAGAATCCAAGACATGTTCACTACAAAAGAACCAAATCAAAGTGCGAGCCTAGATGAAGGTAAAACATAATGTCCAGAACATGCCATGAGGTCCACAACAACAAATGAGCCAACATGAAAGAACGCCATATAGAAACAAACTAACATGAACAAACTAAAAATAAATATTTTTGGTTGATGCAAGATTTCCATGAACCCAAGGATTATCTTGCATCAGACACCCAAAATAAGAAAAGATGTTCCATGAGAGAAACTCATGAACACATAACAGGAATTAGGATGTAAATCTTGATGGAGCCCTAATTTTTTGCAAAAATTTAGGATCTCCAATTGAGAAATAATGTTAGAGATTGATGAAGTAGTGTCACTGATGGCAAATATGTGATGAATATAAGAGCCCATTTGACAGTTAAAAAAACATACAACATACAATAGTACGCATAGACATCATTAATGGAAGATTATATATGGCATAATGACACTGATTACCAGCAGTAATTGTACGAATACATGCAGATAAAGCCAGTCATTGGGAGCAGCTTGGTGTGGATATAAAATAACTAAACATCATACCCTGTATATAAAAAGTGATGGAGATCGATGGAAGTACTTAACATAAGCTTGAATATTGTCAAATAAAACAAATAGTGAACGGTGGAGTTGAAAATGGAATAAAAATAAGTGTTGAGAAATGGAATAAATCTGTGCAGCGATTGGTATGGAACAACTGAACAGTGTTTGGAGGCGATAGAAGAGCATCGTATTAACATATAAAGTATCTAAATATGAATTTCTGTATGCTTCACGATAGAGGTCAGACTTATTAATTAGAAGCAACGATTCCATGATTTGAAAACATTGAGAAAAGAATATATTATAAATAGTATTAATGGCACATGTGCCGACTGAAGACTACGAATAAAATAGTCTTCAGAAAATGTTAAGAAGGGATCGAATTGAACACAACGACAAATCCTATACTCATTTTCATGAAGAAAATTATACATTAACAGTTTCTAAATGAACAATGCTGAATAAAGAGACTGCTGACTTAGGAAATACATCGATATGTTTGGAGGCCCGATAAGCAAATATAGAGACGATAAATTTCAAGGCAAGTGTATATTTACAGCAATGGAAATTGAGTGTACAGTAATTACAAATGATGTTCCATTTTCATGTCACCAAAGAAGCACAGTAGTGCCGCCAGCATGTATAAATTGAAATATCATACACAACAATAAAATTTGTAAGATTGAACAACAACAATTGGTATGTTAAACGCAATGATAAAATAGTCAAATAAAGAGGAACGAAACTATATATTGAGCATCTAAAATAAAGAATGAATTCGGTTGTCATATTCTTACTAACGACACTCTCATATTAGCAATGATTGAAGTTTTAATTCAGTGATGACGAGCAGATGGCATAGTTTTTGTTTTGCAGAGAAATGATCTCAAGTATCGGTACTGATAGCCTCATCATTGTCTCAGGCACAGGGAAAGTGAAGTACCAGAAATAATTCCAGAAAGCCGTCATTATATGCACCCTGAATATTTATTTTAGAAGGTTAAAGGTTTTAATAAATTTGTAGTTATAAGTGTTTTGAGAACACTAACAAATAATTATCGGCTGGAATCTTATATTTCCAAATATTTGAGTGATTAGTTTTGATTACGTAAAAATAGGTTTTGAAAGGATCCGTCGAAACTTTAAATAATAGCATAAACAGATTTTGCAATTAAAGACCAAAACAACTATGGTGCCGCACCAAACAAACCAAAGGAACAAACCAGCGTTCCTACCAAGTGGACAGAAGCCCACACCATAAACAAACAAGGGCAATCAAGATTTACATTTTTGCCCATTCTTATGTGAACGTAAGTTCATATCAAAAGGAGTGGATGGTTTCAATTTTTTTCCCTTCACTTGTCCATCCATCCTCCACCTTACCGACATCCTTTTGCCAAGCCAAAGGAGAGCTAGACAAGCCCACTAAAGGGCATGTCACAGAAGATCTTGTAGCTCCAGCCCCTAATGCATCAGCTGGACCAAAGACAACATCAACGGAACCAGAGACAACAAAGGGAGCAGTAAAAAAAATAGCTTCCGTGGACAAGACTGCTGAATCAGGGACAACACCAGCAGACTGGATAGGGGCAGCATCGACAGTCTGGACAGGGGAAGTAGGAGTAGCACCAAAAGGGACAACAACAACCTCATTAGCCAGAGCCACATTAGAACCATCACCAACAACATCAAAGACAACATCAGAAGCAACCGAAGCATCAGCTGAAGCATCAACCATAGCATGATCATTTTGAGACGGGCTCAAAGTCGAGTCCCCATCCAAAGAGGTTTTCCAAACCGTATAGTGGTGGTCAGAGGCCCCCACCCACCAAGATGGCAATTTCTTTGATTTGATCTTGTTAGATACGCATTGCACAGCCAGATGTCTCATCATGTGACACTTCCTACATCTGAACGAAAGACTCTCATAATCCAGATTTTGGATCCAAGAGCCCATAGGGGAATTAAAAATAATTTGCTCAGGGAGATCCCTAGAAACATCAATCTCCACAAGAATACGAGCATAAGTAGTCTTAAAAATTTTAGAGGAGTCCGAATCCACCATTTGGAAGTCTCCTAAAGCCTCACCCACAGTTTCCAAAACCGAATCCAGCCAGAGATGGAGGGGAAGATTCGGTAACCTAACCCATAAGGGTATTTTATTGAATGTCTCTGAGAGAGGATCAAAACCTTGATACCAGGGTTTGGCCATTAGGGGAAAATGCTCATCCCAAGTGAAGCAACTGTCACACAAAATCTTTTTCCTATCTTCCGCATTTTCAAACTTAACAATAAAAAAACCCCTAGCCACAAGGTAAATCTGAACCGCATCAGATAGAATGGGTTCCCAATGCTTGGAGATCCAAGCATGTAAATTAGAAAGCGAGGGCCATAAGCCCCTAAAATGAAAAATAGCAGCATGGGAAGAGAAATCAATAGCATGTTTTCAATCTCATCCACAGTTTCAGAATCAAGCTTAACCCTAATGGGTTTACATACCGAAACTGGTTGCACCAGAGGAGACTGGGAACCCCCTACCAGTAGGGGAAGGGCCATGGATTCCCGCTTCATAAGCCGCAACATCAGCGTAGGACACTGAAACACCAGCCGAAGCAAGAGCAGCACCGCCCAAACTGGTGGATTTTGCAGCACCCAAAGAGTCTAGAGAAGAAGACTCAGACGCAGAACAAGCGGACCCAGGCACCAAGCCTGCAAATAGATCATTGCAATAGGTTTGGTGACAACGTCCAGACATTCAAACCGCTGGGCGGGAAACCTCACGGCAGCAGCAGGCATCGCGACATCGGCAACGACAGACATTTTTGGCTTTTTCCCTAATATTCGAGTGATTAGTTATTAGTCTTGAGGATGTGCGATTATTTAAGGAGAAGATGTCATTTAATTTTGAAAGAAGTATGACTATTCATTGAATACCATATAAATAAGAGTTATATTATTTTGGAAAAGAGGGATAGATTCGAATAAGCAATTAGAAGAAAAATATTTGTAAGGGAAGATGTAAATATTAAAACATGACTTTAATATAAGTTTCAATATTATATTAATAATAAATAAAAAGTCCTTTTTTTCAAGGCAAAGAGATTGCAATTAAAATGTGGATTCATTTTTTGTGATCAATAAATAGATTATTGAATTATTCAGACAAAGTTTTATTTTTGCATTAGATATTTTCTTGCATTCTTTGTTCGACAATCAGGATAGTGTGAAATATATATGTGTTTCCTTATCTCTGTCTAATCATACTTCCAGCCGGAGAAGTTAAATTCCTTTTGGACTAACAGAGAATTACATATAAGATTTATCTTTTGGAGAGCTTAGGAGTAATTGATAATATTTTTTATAAATATTATCTCATAAAGTTGTACGTAACAATCCTTGTTATGGTTGACTCTATCGCCCGGATTTAAACAAAGACACTAGTCATTTAAAATCATTGGAATATAATTATTGGAGTTATTAATTGAAGCCATAAATCTATATACTTCCTTCTTGCAAGAATCTATTCAATTATTGATAAACCTTACATAAGCATTCAAATCATTTCAAGTAATCACATAACTTTATATTGATCGAGTTTGAGGATTTTTCCAACCGGAGAGCTCATAAGATTAAATTCGCTATAGAAAAGCCTTGAATAAAGTGACTAGGTTCGAGGTGAAGGTTTAACCGCCTAGGTGTAGCGAAGCCTAAAGTGCAGGGGAATTTGGATTATTCCCATTCGTTGGCCAGAACTAATTTGGAATCTTATTGGAGAATTGGCAAGCTCTTGGATTTCCAATCTGTGGTTTTGGGAACCAACAAATTCCATGCTCATTCTCAATCCAAATGTCTTCCATTTTTGTAACTTAATTTCTCCTTGTGTCTTTTCTTTATTTTTATAAATCCTTCAATTTCTCTTTCTCTTCACCTTCTTTTCATCACCTTGCATTTTCATATGGTAGTAAAGGACATTTACCACCACCTTTCTTCTACACCTTTAATTATCATAGAATCTTATCTTATCTACAACTAAAGTCTTCTATTGCATAAATTTACCTCTATTATCATTTAGTACCAACTTGTTTTCAGATCTACTAACAAGATCCTTCTTCAAATCCACACCTCTTGTATAACCTCTGTATTCTTCTCCTCAACACAACCACTCTTCACAAGACTCAAGTTCCTCACTCCCTTCTCCTTCTCCTTCAAGAAAGCCAAAGTAAACTTCTGCCCATCTTTCTCTATAGTAACCATATTCCTTCTACAATCATAGATAGATCCTCTATCAAATTTCCAAGGTCTACCCAATAGAACATGACAACCATTCATAGACAAGGCATCACACAAGACTTCATCTTTGAAAGGGAAAATATTAAAGTTCACCAAGAACTTCTCTTTCACCTCTACTAAATAATAATCTTGCAACCAACTTATCATATAAGGACAAGGATGTTGAAGTCTCTTCAAACCAAGTTTCTCTACCATTTCCTTAGATACTAAGTTATCAATACTTCCACTATCTACAACAACCTTACAACACTTACCACCTGAAAAGATTCTTCCTTTCAATATCTTCTCTTCTCTACTCCATAAAAGCTCTCCTAAGAATGAGGGGTTCTGCCAAATCTCGTTCTATCATACTCTCATCTAGTGCTCCAATTACCTTCTCCCCATGTGCCATAAAGTTATTTTTAGCATTGCCTATATTAGATATCTTGGAAAATTCAAAAGATATATGTCCTCTTTCTCTACACTTGAAAAATTTACCTAGGAATTCCTTGCTGCCACTTCCTCTTCTTTCTACCCTTTGATATGGTTCTTTACTCCACTTAGATCTTTATTCTTCTTTAATTGTCTGCTTCTCTTCCCTGCTACTCACTTGCTTCTCTTTTCCTCTAGGGTTATCCTATTGTCTCCTGTTTACCTTATCTTCTTCCTTAAGAGCATGTTGATAAGCATTCTCTACTATGGAAATTTTAAGCATGTACTCATCTCATCTTGAATGCTAAATCTAAGGCCATTTATATATCTATCCACCTTCTCCCTAGTTATCTCCTAGTTTCTAGATTTGATTGTCATCTTGTAAAATCCCTTAGTGTACTCCTTCACACTCATGTCCTTTTGCTTGAAGTTCTTCAACTTCTTGAAGAAATCCAAATCATAATCTTCTAGGATAAATTTTCCCTACAATCTTGTAACCATCTACCTCCACTAGGTGATTTTCATTTCACCATTTTTTCTCTATCCTTTTACAAATATTTCCACCATAAAGAAACATGTCCTTTCAACTTATTTTGGGCTAGCCTAACACTCTGTAGATCTCTAATATCCTCAAGTTTAAGTTAGTCTTCCAATTCTCCAATCCATTCTATCAAATCCTTTTAATACAATGAGCTAGAAAAGTTAGAGAACTTCATTATATGACCTTTAATTACTTGAGCCACTACCCTTATCAATCTCTCTTCTCTCTCATCTATCGGTCCTTCAATTTATACAGTCTCCAATTATTCAATAGCCTCTTCATATTCCTCCTCTATTTCAAAATTCCTCCATAGACTAGCTAATGCATTTCAGATCTCATTCCTCATCTCATTTTTGAAGTCTTCCATCATTTTCTCTACCCTTATAGGGTTCATCCTTCTTGGTGATATATTTACCTTCACCTTGGTGCAAATGCCTCAACTCAATAATATAACTAGAAGGTTCTAATTTTCTCTCACTTGACAATCTATCAAACACACTTACAACCTATGTCAAGTCAGTGATCTGTTCACCCACGAGATTCCTCAATAACCCCTCAAGGTTTACAACCAAAAAAAATTCTTCTTCGAACCATCTTGTGCAAATAATCTATAATTGCAGGCCATATCAACACTCTGTCACCCCACAACAAAAAATTCTAGGGCTTCACAAGCTCAAGAACAAAGATTTGTTAACACAAGAACAAAAAATTACTCTAATACCATCTAATACAGTCATGACAAGAGGATCCAAAATGAGGACAATCTAAAATATGAAACATGAATCACACAATGAAAAACATCAACAAGAACAATAAGGAATTGAAAACAATCCAAATTTGATCTTTATATTAACACAAAATCATGAATTTATCATACAATTTGCCATACCATCTGATATAGTCACAGTAAGAGAATCCTCAATGAGGATAGTCTAAATCATGCAGCATGAGTTACATAGTAGAAATAACATCAACAATAATAATAAGGAACTGAAAATAATCCAAATCTGATCTTCACATTATCACAAAATCATGATTTTTTCATACAATTGGCCAACAACTGTTGGAAAATGCAATTGAAACAATTGTTGTATTGTCATTGATGAAAACCTTAACTGGTAAGACTGTTGCTACTTAGGAAAGTACTATATCTATTTGAGTGTTGCTAAGGGGCTAGGCAAGGTTGGTAACAATAGCACCTAAGGACAGGTTGAGTTATCTTGATACTACAAAGTGTACTTGACTATGTTGCACAATGATGAGATAATGTATTGTTTATCTTAGTAAGATTGAAGACTAAATTGGTAGGCTTGACCGAGCAAAAAATAGAAAAATCATCTTTAAGCCGAGTAATGTTAGTGTCGACTGAGTCAGTATATGCCAAGAAAATTCTAGTGTCGACCGAACAATAGTTAATTGTCGAGGAAGACAGTGTAAGCCGAGGAAACATTTTTAGTAATGACCGAGCTTTCTACATGAAGACCGAGTAGTTGATCACAGTATTGACCAAGCAACAACAATTTTATATTTGAAGAGAATTTAATTTTGGAGCCGACATTATTGAATTCTTGGATTATGTAAAATGTGTTGACTTTATTTATTGATTGTTTGAAAGCATTAAATGCACTATAAAACATTTTATTGTAAATCTTTAAGAGATTTGAGATGATTCTAGAAAAGGAGCCGAAGAACATGAAGCGAGTAGATTCAATGAATCTGAACTAACCCTAAGATCTACGAATGAGATTGAGCGGCATAAGATGAGTTAACCTAATTGAGGAAAATATAAGGTGCTGGATATGCAAGTGCATGGGAGAACAAATAATGCTAGAAGAGTAAAGTTTTATTGACTTAATAAGCAGAAAAGGCTAAAGGAGAATTGTGGTGGTTGCTTGAAGAAAAGTTCTGAGCAGATCAGAGATGGAGATGGAAAAGTTTCAAAGTCAGTAAACCAACATTAGTGTACAGAATCAGATCTGATATTTGCAAAGTGAGTTGTATATTTTTTAGATAAATATTGCTGCTACTTTCTAACCATTGTAACAGTCAAAATTCTTTTAACAGAGGTTGACCTAACAGTTATATGTTAAATCCTTTGAACAAGGTTGCATTCTAATGGAGTGTATGTAAGTCCTATGACTAGGCTCACTTTATATAGAGTGATTGAAATCCTTTAACCGGGTCACACCTGATAGTGTGTATTGTAACCTTTGACAAGGTTGGCTTTTTACCGAGCTCACTTCAGAAGAGTGAAAATAATAGTAGCATGTTACAAAGTGGTTTTTCCCAAATTGGGTTTCCACTATAAATCCTGGTGTTAATACTTGTGTGAATGTTTTGGTTTGAACATTACTAGGTTTTACAAGTTAAGTTACAGCTGGGTAGTGGACTGCATAGTTGTATGTTTCTATTATTGAATCAGTGATGACTGAGTTTGTTTTGGTTATTGGATCTGATTTAAATGATAAGTTTTTGAGATTGTTTTATACATTAGGACCTGAGAACAACTGATTCACCCCCCTCTCTTTTGTTCTAAATCATATTAACAACAACATGCAAGCTTACATTCCAAGCATATAGACCTAATTTACAAAAAAAATACAAACTTCTTGGCCCTTCAAATCTTCTTAGCATTATCCTTCTAACTACCTTCCCCCTCCTCCTAACAAAGATCAAATGCCTCAATATATAGAGCCTTCACAAGAAACATGTTGGCCAAGAAAGATCACATTTTCGAAGATAAGGAAAACATAATACCAATTATAGGTCAGGACCTAAATCATGAAGATCTTAACCAACATGATATAAGATGAAGTTCACACCTATAAGTATATCAACCAAGAGTCTAGGAACATGGAATGATGAGCCGCAAAGCTTCACAAATCATGAAATTGCTTCATATGATCAGAAAACTGTCCCCCATAACCAATTTTTAAAGTTAAACTAAGAAAGAAGATGCACATATTGAATGATAGAGGGTTAGACAAGAAGATGGAGAACTGGAAGAGATTTCAAGTGAAGTTTCAAAGATTTATTTGTGATAGAAGAAGTTGACTATAATGAAGATGAATATGAGGAAGGACCTCTTACTCCACCTTTGCAAAGTCCATAATACAATTAAATCTACTTGGTTAGAGGAATTAACCTCCAATAAGCACAACCTACTGATTATCCTTCACAAAGAGTTAAATATTTCACTCAAAGATGAAAAATAAATTGAGATGTCAAAATAATATATAAAACCTTTCTTGTAAGGGCAAGGAGAAAGAGAGCCGATACAAATATGAAACTAACTAATTAAAATTATATTAGGGCTTAAGTTAAATTTAATCTAAAAGTAAATATTAATTTACTCCAACCCCTACTGAGTGCAACTAAGGGAGAAGATTTTTATGCAAAATGAGCAAGATGCCAGATGGGTCCCAACTAGTTGGCCATTAATAGAATACTCTCACAAAGAGAAGAAAAGGAGGAATCTAGATGGGAAAAAAATCCTCTCCAAAACAGAGAAAATAAATAAGATGCATGAATGGAAGACTCAATCGAACCCCCCCAAAAAATTATACATTAGGTATATATAGATTATTTCCCCATAGGAAGAAAGAAAATAGATAGCATATCCCCCCCATAATGTAGAAGCTCCAATCTTGATGAAGTATGACTAGAAACAAAAGATAAATCAATGCCTAGAAGCAACACATCTCTACTTAGGAAAAAACAAGTCTACTAAATGAGGAGGAAGACAAAGTCTCCAAATAAGAATTCATCCAAAAACTAATTAGGAGTCTCTAAGCACAAATAAGCCACCACATATGCATGATCAAACTCAACAAAGGAATGAGAAAGAAAGTGAATAAGGACTCATCACTATCAATGTCCTAAGATTTATCAACAATAGTGCTATCAACGAAGAGGAGAGAACATTCCTCAATTATATCTCCCAAATATGCAACATGAGACTCCAAAAAAAGTTAGAAATATGTGCCAAAGACTCATCCCACATAGCAAGATTTGGAACAATATGATCAACTTGCCAAATATAAGCAATCTCCAAATCTAAAGAAGTAGGTGGTGGAGGAGGAATCTCATTAGTAGTATAAAAAATGCCAAGGTTCAAATGATCAAACTTCTCCTCACAAACATGATTTATCCTTGGTAGAATGGTGTGCACATCATCAAAATGAACACCATCATTACAAACAAAGTGAGAGAAAGAATACAATCTTTATGCTTGATCAACCACACCTATAGCAATGATCTTTCTTGTATCCACATCTCTAATAAATATATGATTAGTAGTGAGCTCCACTAACTTACCTTGTGCACCACAAGTAACTTGATATATTGAATGAAGATTAGTCATCAAAGAGGGTACATACATAGAACATCATTGAAAGATACCTCACTCATATCAATAGATCCTTTTCCACAAACCCTCATATTTGTTTTGTTACCCATCAAAATGTTCGGTGAACTACAAGGCTCAAAAGAAGGAAAAATATCCATAGAAGATACCATATGGTGTGATTCACCTAAACCAAGAATCCATGTACCATTCTCAGGAATAGTGGAAGATAAAAGTGTATAAATTTACCCAAAATATATGAATTTCTTGATTGTGTGGATGAAGATGAAGAAGTTGCCGATTGTGATGTTGATGAAGAATATAGAAACACTAATGAGGGTAGCTAGAAATGGTGTTTTGAAGAAGGTGAGTAATCCTATCAATCTTCTTAGGATAAAATCTATACTCATCATGCCCTAATTTATTGCAATAAGCATGTTTGATCTTCTTTTTGTATGATTTATTTGAAGTAGACTATGAAGGATGATCCTTAGCTCTCTCATTAGACTTAAAATCCTTATGGTGTTTCTTATCCTTTTGACTTGAAGCCTTTGGATATGAGTCTTTTGCAAGTAATGCTTGAGACTTCAAAGGCATCAATGTGCCCATATGTGCCAACTTTTCTTATTGTGTTGTGTGTTATATTGCAAAACCATCAAGAGAATGGATTTTGTGTGCACTACCTAAAATATCAATAGTAGCATAAAATGCAGAAACAAATACATAATAATCATGACCAAGCTTAGAGATAATAGATATTATCAACTTCTCATCATCATTTGTGACCCTACATTCAAACAATTGCTTGCAAAGAGAATTGAGCTTGATGAATAAGCTCTAGATAAGATCAAAATGTTTACAAGATGAAACATGATAACAAAGACTAGGACAAATGGACAAATGGAGAGTTCCAAGAGCTTCATCTCATCTATCAAACCACAATCTTTTTTCTACAACACTTGTGGATTTAAAATGTTGACCATATGTTATTCTATGAACTTTTAATGTTAGTGAAAATAACTCCATTTGAAATTTTCACTCATGATAATTATTTGGAATTAGAAGTACAATATTAGACCAATCTATGATTAAACAAGAGAATGAAAAAAAATAAATTCTTCAGAATATAGTCAATCAAGTCCCATGTAACTTTAACTGAAGAAATGAAGTACAAGATAGAGAAATATCAGTAAAACACCTCAACCACCATGCAGTTGCCAAAAAGAGCTTTTCGTGACATTAGAAGTGCCAAAAACTGACTCTGTTTGCAGAGTTACACAAAAAAAAACACTTTGGAAGCACCAATGGTCTTATTACAATATGAACCTGATCACTCCATACGACAATAAGGACACCTAACATCAAAAGATTTGGGACACCCCTTAAGCAAGTTACAACAAGTCTCTAAATCAGCATTTGGGTGCAAATTATATGAAGCCCTTGAAAGATCTTGCGCTGGCTATATGAGACTAAAAGCCCTTGGAAAACTGCTATCTCTTCTAAGAACAGGCCCACACGATCTTTTGGCCAAGCGGAAAACCCTAGAAACAAGAAACCTTGTAGAGAAAATATTATATTATATAGAGAATTCAGGCAACCTCTCCAATGATATCACACCTGCTAAAGATGAAGAGCAATGTGTGGACTTGAGATAGGTATAAATGCTGCTCTAGCCAATAAATAGTCTTTCATGTACAGTCATAAGAAATCCGATGAATGAAGGCCACCCATAAAACTATCATCCTTGTACATGATATAAGGTCAAGAGAAATGTGAAATCGCTAGTCTTAAACACCCAGGCCAAAAAAATACCGCTCAATGAAAGCGTGCCAAAGACCAACAATAAGCCCGTTAATCACAGAAGAATTGCCATCAAGCATAAAATATTGCTCAATACAGATCAACCGGCAGACAATTAATATGCATTCCAAATATGCACTGGAAGGTTATCGATAATGTATGCATGAAGAACTTGAGATAGTTGTTTTAGTATAAACAATAGGAGAACCATAAAAATAAACAAAATTGCCAAACTACACATATGTAGTGCTATCCCAAAAAAAGGAAAGTACTTTGTACTATGTGAACCAGTGATTAAAAAATTTGAATTGAATGATCAAACACAATAAGATAGAGAGAGATATGATGTTTTGTGCGTCAAATGAAATGATATAAACAAAACATGATATCAAATATATTTCTCCGGACAATCTAACGAGATCTCCAACACCAATCTGGTGAAAAAAATCTAAGAATTGGAAGAAGTCGCAGATTGTAGGCTCTGATACCTTGATGGAGAAATAAACCTCCCATGAGCACAACCTGGAGATTACTCTTCACGGAGAGTTAGATATTTTATCAGGAAGATGAGAAATATATTGAGATATCAAAACCTTGCTTATCAGGGCATGGAGAAAGAGAGCTAGTAAAAAATTGACAAATAACTAATTAAAAATATATGAATGCCTAAGTTAAGCTCGAAGTAAATATTAATTTAGTCCAGAAACGAGTATAGCCCACTAGACTCCATTGTAAATTTTTTTTATGTTGTACTAATTATGAACCAAGATATTACTGGGAGGCACACTCTTCCACTGAAGGTGAGTGAGTACTAGATGCACGCCATGCCCAAAGAGGTGACAACTTTGGATAGATGTGACATCTAAGATCTCATTCTAGTTTTTCCAAAGGAAGAAAGCCCATTGGATGCAAGTGGGTCTTTATGAAGAAATTTGGATTAGGCTATCAACTAAAAAGGTTTATGGCCAGGTTTGTGGCAAACGTATACTCCGAGAGAGGAGTTGATTTCAAAGAAATATTCTCTCTTTTTGTTAAGCTAACTTGTAATATATTCCTATTATCTCTTGCGACTACTACTTGTGACTTTGAGATAGAGAAAATGGACATCAAAAATACTTTCTTGCATGGGAATCCTTAAGAACTGATTTATATACAAAAGCCTAATGGTTTTGTTGAGAAAGGAAAATATAACATGGTTTGCAAGTTAAAATGGTCATTATTTAGTCTGAAACTCTCACCTAGGATGTGGTATTAGAAGTTTGATATATTTGCGTTAAATTTGGGTCATACTAGAAGTGAAGAGGATCATTGTATCTATATTAAGGTTATTGATGATTAGTTATTAATTATTGTCTTGTGTATTGATGTTATGTTTTTTATTGGTCACAAGGCAATGATCAGAGAGCTCAAAACTTAGCTTTTTGACACATTTGATATGGACTTGGGGGCTGCTAGATATATTCTTGAGATAAAAATTAGTAGGGATCAGGTTTATAACAAGCTTTGGTTAAGTTAGACTAAGTAAATTGATACCATTTTGTAGAGATTTAAAATGCAAGACTTTAAGCTAGTGAGTATTCCATTTCCAATATGTACTAAGTTGATTTTAGACATGTGTTTGAAATCTAATGATGATATTGAAGAAAAGTCTAATTTTCCTTATGCTACTATTGTCAACAGTTTAATGTTGCAATGGTTTGTAGTAGATCAAATATAGCCCAAGCAGTGGGAGTTCTAAGTAGGTTTATGTCTAACCCAAAGTTTTGTTGATGCAGATTGGGTAGGTGATATGGATAGTTGGAGGTCCACTAGTTGCTATGTATTTACTTTGTTTTGAGGTGCAATGGGTTGGACAAGAAAAATAAAACCTATAGTTTCATTATTCACCATTGAAGTAGAGTATATGAATGCTACTAATGCCTCCAAGGAGATGGTTTGGTGACAAAGACTTGGAAATGGTATTAGATTTGATTGCAGGAAAATGATAGTTGGATGTGACAATCATAGTGTCATATGTTTGACCAAAAATCTTATGCATCATGGTTATAGTAAACATGTTGATTTTTAGTATCACTTTGTGCAAGAGATTGTTGAAAGTGGAGGTCTTGATTGAAAAAGTTGACACTTTGGATAATGTTGTATATTCTCTCACAAAGACAATGACCAGGAATAAGTTCTCTTGGCACATGAAGGCAATGGGCCTTGATCGATATACTTGATTTGTAATTTGTAACTCTATGGGGTAATTTATAATGAATGAGGTATTTGGGATAATGTTAGGATTTAGGTGGGCCATCAACCTTGTAAATCCTTTAATTTATTGGTTTCCTAGTGTCCTTTGTAATTTACTCATAATAGGTTAAATTATTTAACCAATGATGGTGGAAGAGACCATGTAAAGGTAACGTTGATTTTACCGTTTGTGCTCTAGGTAAAGGACAAATTAACTAGGCATTACCTCTTGTAATCCTCTATTTTCAGGGGTTTGAGAACTTTTTAGGGATTGTAAGAGAATCTATGATAATTATGATAGATTTCATAAGATTCTATGACAACATCTATGACATTTTATGACAAATTCCTTCCACAGATAGACTTTCATGAGATATCCCTTATGACAAGCATACGAGTATTTGTAAGTTGCTATTTTATGTGGATTTGACACTTTCAAAGGAGTTATGCATGAGGTTTTTCAAATAGTTTTATATTATATTATTTTTAATACCAAAATGGTATTCATCCTCACAAATTCCTATAAATTTTTACCTTATGCTAGAGTCATTCATTCATTCTTGTTCAGCTCTAGGGTAACATAATGCTTCTAGATTTTATAGAGGTATATGTTGTCACAAACGTTTGCACCCACACTTAGAGTATGAACCCTAAGAAACTTTGTGTAACATTGAGTCAACCTCCAAGTGTGGGACCTTGCAAAATGTGAGGCTAAATCTTAGGGGAATGTCAAATTCCTTCCAAATTTAAGGGAAAAAGGGATGAATGAATGCAAAGATGTAAAGGGGGTGATGCGCCAGATTGAATTACGGTCTCTCCCTTCCTATGAATGCACATAAAATCAATAAAAGAACCCTTAACATACAAAGATCTCAACTCTAATTTTCCCCCAAAGACTCACATGCAATTCAAAACCAATGAGATGCTGCAAAGAAAGATGCATTCATAGTACAACATTCATTAGCATGTTAGAAATAACATACAAACTAGAAAAATAGAAAAGAAATGTTCACCAAAATGCAAGAAACATGCACAAGACAATGAAATGGTGAGAATAGGTAAAAATAAAGGATTTCATTGGTATATGGCAAAGATAAGATTGTAGTTACAGGGCATAGCCACTGTAAGAGAACCAACAAAGAATAACCCAAAACATATGTAGAAGAATTGCCTTGATAGATCAGACATAACTCAGATTTGGCAATGAGTTCAAACCTAGAACAAACTATGGTTAGCTTACAAAACTACAAATAAGATAAAAAATTAGATAAAAATCTGATTTCTATTTGCAAGTTGACCAATATAAGTGATACGAAAAGGCAAAAATTGAATGCACTACTGTAGTCAATAAGAAAAGTCCAAACCTTGCAATAAGATATGGAATTTATTTGTGTCTCTGTTAGAAAATAACGACACCTATATATAATAAATAAGTTGTGCTAGAGTGCTAGATTATGTGTAGAGGGTAAAAGAAAGTAGATTAACATTGATTTTTTCCCTTAGGGCCATGTCATAGTTTTTGGAAGTCAAACTCAGGTTATTGGAAAAAGTAAAATCGACATGGAAAAAATGTCAAGTTTACATATTGGAGTGACAACAAAATTGTCACCCCAATCAACAAGAAACAAAAGAGGGACCTTGGCACATGTCTTGCCAATATGAATCTGTCTCTCTGATGAGAATCATTGAAGAGGCCTCTAGAAACCTCCCCCTGATAGCAAGTTATCTTCCTAACCTGAATGCTCATCAGAGAGACCCCAAGGATCTCTCCTCAATGACTTCTTTCTATTTTGTTCTAGAAAGACCCAAGAAAGACTCTCATTGATATCCATCTATCTTACCAATGGGAAAAAATAATGATGTTATATGACTTGGCATACAAAATATACAACATTTTTTACTTGTGCGAAAAAAACACTGAATTCAACCCATATAAAATGTCTGAGATCGGTTATCTATGATGGGATAATGGTGGAAAAAATAGCCAAAAATCTAAAAATTAGTGTATTGCTATTGGATTCTTCATTGGAATATAAATATACTTGCCTCTCTTTTTGTGGTGGTATTTTTTATTGAAAGGATTTCTCCATGTAAATCACGCATTTCATGTGTAATAGTTATCTTTTTATTGTTTTAATTCTACAATCACTTTAAGGGTTAATCTTTGTTTTAGATTTGCAATATTATTAATTTTAAAATTGATATTGCAAACTTTCTTCACTTTGTTATACAAAAATCATGCTACCAATACCAAATGTTGATCTAAATTTGAATAAACTTCCATGGATGTGAAAAATGATCATCCCAAGTGAATATATTATCATGAAAATACATAATATATTTCTATTAGCATCTAGATCCAATTTTTTTTGGGGTAGAATGAGAAGGGGATCATACTACAAGAGCAAGGTTGTAGAAATTGAAACCAAACTTCTCTCTAAATTCAATGTTGGAAGAAAAAGAAATCAAGTATGCTACCTTGCATCTCAAGGGAGTGGTCTATGAGTGGTAGTATCATGGCATGGTAACTCAAGGGCATGAATCAATAACTATAATAGACGAGTTTAGAAAAATGTTGGTAGAAAAATTGACATGAAATATTCAAAGATTCACTCCATAAATCTAGCACATTGAAGTAATATGATACAATCAAGCACTATGTAGCATAATTCTAGAGGCTATTTGTGATAATTAGAAATGTATTAGATAGGATCCTCATATTACTTTTCATAGAGGGACACCCAAATGAATCAAAACACTAGCAAGAAAATTTGATCAAAATTCCATAGAAGAGACATCGTGAGAGCTTTAGATTTAGAGGATTCAATGGCCTAAACTTGATTCTATAAAAAGACATCCCAATTCAACAAGAGAGGCCTCCTCCTAAGAGTACTCCTTACCCAAAATAATTACCACAAAATTATATTGAGGTATCAATGAATGAAAATTTAAGGAAAAATATTTTCTTCCTTATTGAGATCTATGATAGCCCGGTCATAGGTATTTGGTGAAGGGTCAAATATGTGCTATATAGAAGTGATTTCTGCTGATGATTTAGAGAAAGATGAGTGTGAGCATAAGGTTGTTATAGATGAGGTTGAGCATGGGGTTCAAGGAGGAGAGCATCAAAGAGACACACTTCCAACACTATCAAGGGAAAATATATATCTTTCTTTCTATTTTAGAGGAGTCTTGCTAGAAGAAAAGGTGACATTTTGATTGATAAAAGAACCACACATAGTTTTATTGAAAAATAGTTAGTAAATGGGTGAGGATTGTGGCTAAAGATTTGAAGGGTTTAATGTTATACCAACTAACAAAAGTACTATTACCTGCTGCTAAAGGATCAAATGTGTTGGAATCGTTAGAATTTGGCTAAGTATTTGTTCCTTTTCCTTCAAGAGTGGTGTTAGAATGTTCCATCCTTGAAAAAAAAAATATATAGGTTGAACGATTAAGGTTTACCATCGGGTTAGAAGTTAGAAAATGCATAATGTATGAGCTAGTGGGCTAACTTATGGTTCTTATATACAAGCAAACAAGTAGTGAAATGCCAAAAAGGCACCTAAGATTTTGGTGGAGCTTGCGCATGAAGGCAACCTAAATTTGGTGGATGTCTTAATAATATTTTTTAGGCCCGTGATGAATTAGCAGATGACATAGGGCATCATCCTATGATCCCACGAGCAGGGATGACCTAGAAAGAGAAAGTGCCCAGGACTACGAGAAGGTGCCACATGGTGGGGGCAAATGAGATGGATGAAGGGCCAGGAAAGACAAATGGACAAATCTCATGATCTCGCCATCCTAGTAGGTACAAGAATAAAATCACCACAAGATCACGACATTGTGACACATGTCTACTTGTATGAAGGTAACTTTTGAAGATATTGTCACAGTTTACCGCAAGATCAAACATATTTTTTATTGACTACTTTTTGGACTGCGATATAGCGAGATGTTGCCACATGTATCAAGTGTAATGATTGATGGTTGCCACTATTTTTCCAATATTAGAAGGGTACTTGGCAGAGTTGCGTTGAGGACTATTTGATAGTTATCATGATTTTGTAGGTTAGTAATCTAGTTTCATTTGAAGGTTGTGATCATGCAGAGTGATTGTTATGGCTTGGCGTCTGTATGCAAGAGCTATAATTGATGCTCACTAGAATGAGACTATTAAGAATTTTGGTTGACCATCAGATAGAGAATAAATACAAATATGTTCGAATAGTCAAAATTCCATGAATTTTGTATTTTTGTGCAAGTTATCATTTTTTTGATGCCCAGTTTCCAGCACCACGAATTCAAAGATGCCACAATTATATTGCAACTCCCACTCTTTTCTTTGATCCGTTCAGTTTATTAATGGATTGATCTTATCTAGTCTTGTTGTTAAGTTTTTTTTCCCTAAGTGATATGTACCTTGTTGCAAACCTTTTCCTATAAAAAGATTTCCAAGATCATTTAGAAAGGGCTGAGAAATTTTATTTTGAGATCATAGAAGTTGGTTTAATCTCAGTCAAGTTTAATAGAGGTCACGACTCATGTATAAAATTTTATAGAGAAAATCAGAAAGTTTAGTATTGGAACCTTATTCATGTTGAGTTTTATTTGAATGAGAAAATCAATGTACGAAGACAATGATTTTGAAGTCAATGAAATATAATCTTGATTTGGTGCTCTTCTATGTGTTGGTTTTATCAGTTGTAAATTCAATAATTCAAAGTTCTTATTCAATTCACTACATATCTATCATATGTGTATATTTAAATTCTAAGCTTTGGTCAAGGATCAATTAAGATGCTGAAAATTAACTCATGAGTTCATAAGGTTAGTACAAGGATCGTTATAGGAAGTCTAAGTTTGGATTTATAGGAAGTCTAAGTTTGGATTACATGAATAGATATTGTTGCAATTCAATAATAATCTAAGTCTTGAATGCACAACAATTTTATGTACTTCATATGATGAGTTGTGGGTTGAGAATATTTTCCAATGATAAGGCAATGATCTAAATATGCTGTAATTGTTATTTTGTTGGTCCATATCATCTGGTTAAACCAATTTGATTAAAATTATTTTTACTTCCCATTTTTTCCCATGGTATGTATACCTCAGCTCCATAACAATTGAGAATCAATGAGTAGTTAGTCATTACTTAGTATTTTCTTGTTATTGTTGAGCCTCTTGTGAGATAATTTGTTTATCAAATTCAGGGATGTGTTAAAGTGAAGGTAGTATTTTATTGAATTTAGGTGTACTCGCCTTGGTTTTACCTACCAAAAAGTGTAGAGATAAATTTCATCCCTCTTAGTTGGTCCAATCATTTATGAGAGTTTGGTATCTCTTTAGAATTAGTAGTGAATGTATTGGTAGCTTCTTGTAGTATAAAACCATTTTGGGAACCAACAAAATGGTGACTTTGCTGGGGATTTGTGTAGGAATTTAATAATTGATAAGGTTGATAGTTGAACTTTCTCCTTTCCTTGACTGATTTCAATCTAGTTACTTCGTCTATTGAATTGCATAGAGTTGATATTGTATTTTCATGATTTGGGGTAGAAGGATATTGTTTTGTGTCTGAGATAATTTATATTTGACATCCAAGGTTGATATCTTGTGAGGATTTAGGTTTTATCTTGTAGGTTGAAATATTGTAAGATTTTCTTCCAAATTTTCATTAAAAAAATATTTCCCAATTTATATTGGGTGGAAACTCAAGTCTGTGCACCAGCGCCGAGTAAAATTTATCTATATTTTTAAAATATACAAGATGAGTAGAAAGTTCACAAGATAATTCTAAAGCAGCATCCCAAGGAAAAGTTAGAGGGTGAGCTTCGTAATACTTGAAGGAGTGGATGCCCAATGAGAGATGAAGGAACTAGCAGTTCTCCCCCATCATGGAGACCCAAAATTAGAGGTGCAAGTGTAGGAGAGTTTTTCAATAATGTTCTTGACAAAAATGAATCTTTCCCTACAGATTTTGAACTTGTTGAGTTTGGAATGTATGAGAACTTCTTTTCTTCTCCTGCTGATCAAGAGGGAGAGCCAAAATATACAAAGGAAGTAACTCATCCTACTTATCAAAATAGCAGTAGGAGATCAAGAAGCAAAAGCAAAGATATCCTGAATAAAAGATCAAATTATGCATCTCTCGTGTGTAGATTTTCTCTTTTTAGGCACTTATTGGTTAGAAATGAAGAAGAAACAATGAACCTAACAACATCCTCTGAGTCAAAAAGTAAATTTTCCAATTCAAAAGAAGTTTTTGATGATATTGATGCCTTAAGAAGGAAAATTCAAGAGCATATTTTCATAAGAAATAGAAAAAATAAAGAGAAAGAAAAGGAAGTTACAGATGCCTTAGTTGAAAAAACTAGGCCGATGAAGCAATTGAATGACCTTAAAGCCATCAATTATGAAGAACCAAAGAAAAATGTTTAGGGTCCTATTATCTATCATATTTACAACACTGGAAAGCCTAAGAATACTTCTATTCCTTAGAATAAACTAGTACCTTGAAATAATGAGGGTGATAAGGATAAATGAAAGCAAAAGGTTAATGGTATAGTTATCAATGAGCTTGTTGGTAAGGGTCATGTTGATGGTGGTATCCATCAGTTTGATATTGAGTTGGAGAAAGAAAGAAAGGAGAGTGATATTTTTGCAAAATAATTGTAGAAGGTAGAGATGGAAGCAATAAATTTAGAAACAAAGAGGAAAATTGATTTCTTGAAACAATCTGCAGGACCTTTCCTTGCTATTACTTCCTTTGCTGCACCTACATCATCTTTTTTCCAAGGAGCTAGTTTCCCACTAGCTATCATTTCAAAGGATTCTCTTAGTAGACAAAAAATGGGAGCTAGTACCAATGGCCAAGCTTCTACAAGCCAGTTACAAACAAGACCAATTAACATCGAAAGATGCAAACAACTACTCTTCACTTGTATTCTTGGTTACCCTAACCCTATTTCAAATAAGATAAGGGACAAATTAACAATTTTTTTTGGAAATAATGCTATTTCTTGTGAGGAACATATAAAGAATTTTACTGATATGCTAAATGACTAAGAGGTTGAGCATGAAGATGTAGTAATGAAGTTATTTGTGCAATCTTTAGTTGAGGATGCCAGAGATTGGTTTAGGGGTTTGCCTAATGACGGTATAGGTTCATGGGATGAATTTGTAAAATTATTTAGAGAATAATATGGTGATAAGACTAATGAAGGATTTATGCTGAATGATTTTAATAATATCAAAAAAATTAGAATAAAGAGGTCATTGAATTCAACAGAAGGTTTCAGAAAGCTATGCACAAATTGTTCAAGGTCATGAGGTTGGATGATAAGTTATGTTTGGCTACTTATTTAAATGCTTATTTTGGAAATATGGCTTACTTTCTTAGGGATGAACATCCTAGAACTGTCAAGGAAGAATTTAAGTTAGTTGTAAACATTGAAAGTAATAGAAGGTCGTTTGGAAAATTAGGGAGAAGAGATGATTGTAAATTTTCTAGATCTTACAAGGGAGATAATGATAAATAATCTATTGCAAAGCCTAATGAGGATGACAAATTGGAAAAAGGTTATAAATATATTGAAGGAGATGAAGTTTGGTGGAAACAAGAATGATAGGGCTGCTAGTGGTGATACGCCTGCTTATAATAATTGTAATACGCAACCCAGATTGGAGAATTACCATTACAATACTCAAAGGAAGGATGGGAAAGCTGTGCAACCAACACAAAAAGGGAAATTAGATTTAGTAAACCATGATCCTTTAAAAAAATGCCATAAATGTAAATTAAGATTCTCCCTAGTGTATGGCATGCCAATCACCTCATAGTCTGCATAGATGGTCTACCAAGGCCCTACGAGTAAGGTCCTCACCTCACTATTAAGGCCCTACCATATAAATTGTCTGCATACCTTGATAAAGATCTAAAAATGAGTTTTCTTTTTGTAGATATTCTTCTCATTATGGAATGTTGTTATATAGAAAATGGAGCATCTATGGGAGGTAGTTTACAATGTGATCTTTCTTTTTCTACTTAAATATTAATAGTGAAAATGTAAAGGTTGACCATGAGTCAAGGGTTCCACACATGATTGAGGTCAATGAAGATTCGAATATGACATGTTTCCTTGACACTGACATGGACATATTCAAAGTTGAAGATATGATAGTAAATGAGAAGGAGTCTGTATCTTTATCTAAAAATAAGGAAAATTTACCTGATGACAATGGTCTTTGGATTATGTACTTTTATGGTGCTAGTTCAAGAGAGGGTTCTGTGTGTGTGAATTTTGTACCTGATTTGTAGACACAACACTTCAGTAAAACATTAGAGGTTAGCAAAAATGAAATCCTGCAATGAATTGAAAGCTAAACTAACCAGGCGATTTACTACCTTCTAATAGGTGCGAGTATGATGTTCTCAGATTGTTATCGAGATCAGTGACCTTGACAACACCTAAACGAAGGATTTGAATGCAAAACTGATATGAAATATGAATGCAATTAATCTATTTTTTTGATTTTCTATGCAATGATATGATGAAAATTGATATGAATCTATGATATGTAAAAACTGATATGCTATGATATGCTAAATGATCTAACAAATGAAGACTAATATGATATGAAAAACTATGCAATATTGATCTCACAATGCTTGGATTCGCAAAGATAATTCTTCAGTCTCCAATTTGTGAAGAGCTAAAGCCTTAATTTATAGAAATCCAGGGCTTTGAGGATGCATGAAAGAAAGCCATAAATCACTCAAATAACTCAGGTTAATTTTTGAGTTATTTTTAAATAAAGATAATTTAATTCACAAAAACATGCAAATCATGCAAAAACAACTTTTTAACTCAAATTAGAAGTTTAGATCAACTTTAAAACTCAAAAATGATGTTGAGTTCCAAAAAATCAATAACTTGCATTGATTTTTTGATTTGGAGTTTAACTGCTCTTTGATTGTGCACATGGATAATTATGAATTAATAAATAAGTAAAGTGATTTATTCTCAACTTAACTGATTTTTGAAATAAGAACAATTGATTTATGGGTTAATCAATCATTTAATCAAACTTTTATTCAAAATTACAATATTAAAAATTGACAAAATGATTTAATTAATTAAATAAAATATTTAATCAACTATTCATAGGATTTTGGATTTATTGTCAAAATTAAATAATACAATTTAGGAATAAATAGAATTAAATTTAATTAAACAATTAAGTGGTAGAATTAAATCTAATTAATTAAATATTGAGAATATTCAATTAATCAAACTTTAGGATAAATAAGATTTATCGCCAAATAATCGTTAAATTAAAGATAATTATGATGAATAGGAATATTGCTAGGAATATTCCCCGATGCAAAATTTAGGATAATCAATTAGGATTCGATGATGTTCAGATGTGCCTTAGGTTAGGACTTTGATGTCGATTTCATTCGATATGTTGATATAGAAGATTAATGAACTTATAGCCCATTTTTGGGGTATTACATTTTGCCCCTCTTTGAATTAATGTGCGAAGCGCAGTGGTTCAAAGATAGTCTGTGTTTGATAAAGATATAAAACTGATATGAAAGATACGATGATATTAGGTCCTGAATGACCAAAGATAATGTTAACTATAACATCGATGAATCGATGAAACAAAAGCGTCAAAATGCTTGATTTTGAACCTTATGATTGCGAAGAAGTGAGTGACCGATTCCAGACTTGATTATCCTTAGAAGAATCATGTAGGTATCGCATCTGAACCCTTCAGTTATCAAAGAACCAAGGAAATAACACTAATGAACTGATAGTTATGAAAAATTGATACAGTTTACAAGATTAGGAGAATATTAGATTGATATGGATCTCGATGAATCTGATATGCCCCAAGCAATGATAGATTTTCCCCGAGCGATGAGGACTTTTGATGAATTAGAAAATAGACATGGTTGTTTGTCTCAATTACTGAGGAAAGACATGATTTCAGATTTAGATTACAGACTTTGAATGATGTGCAATACCATGCCCCCTTCGGGATTAAAATTGAAATCTGACCAGAAAAGTCAACGTTGAATAGTTTAGAAGCATGTTAATTGATTTAAGAAGTGGTTAAACACATTCGAGAACGCATTCTGCATCGTTTAGAGGTCCTGAAGACCAAGTTTGACTAGGTTTGACCATGGTTGACCAAGTTGAAATTTTGATAGTTTGATGTAAGATAATCAGTTAAGTTGAGTTATAGATTTCTGTGATGATAGAAGGTTGATTATGCAAGTAGTTAATAATATGAATGATCACAGATTTTGATTTTGATCCCGAAAAAGGATTCTACTTGCTGTTTCGTTGGAGGAACCTTCGTGTGAGATTCAGCTCTTGTTAGATTTGAAGATGCGATTTGAAGAATTGTTTAAGCATTGAAGTTCATTTAATCATTGTGAGATCATGCAAACATGCAAAAATGCAAAGAGACATGCAGTATGAAATGCAACCTAAGACCTAGGACCTAGTCACTGATCATGTGTCAATTTGTTATCATCATTGAACTTTTAGGTAACTGGATAAATCAATACAATGCCCACTAGTTATGAAACCATAGAAATATGAATATCGATTTATATGTGCAAGAATCAATACAACACCCACTGGTTAGGAAACCATGGATATATGAATATTGATTTTGTTTTCAGAATGTCGGATTAGATATAAGCACCAAGGCACAAACGCCAGGATGACCTGAATATCATGTCCATTTTGATATAGAAATTTGTATAAGCATCAAAACATAAACGTCATGATGACCAGAATATGCCTTGTAGTTACAAACACATCAAACAGTCAAGAGATCATTCTAAATCCAGTGTGAATTACCCGTGGTGACCCTTTATTGTTCACATCCTTAGGTAAGATCACATTTCACAATAAGAGAAAGAATTCACTCAAAAAGACAATAGTTAGATCAAACTTCCTTGAATTTTCTGGGTATCAATGGTTGAGGTATGCATGGCCATCCAATTTGAAATAGAGGCTCTTATAGTCGGACACCATTTCAATCCAAAATTTTTAAAGTTGTTAGATTTTCACATACAAGAAGAAAACAAAGAAAAGATTATGCCCCCAATCATCACTCTCTAAATCCTATAAAGGACATCATCAAAGAGCTCAAAGGGACACAATATGTAAAAATCTCAATGTGAATCAGTAAGCATACAAGGAGATAAAAGCATGTAAAAAGCATAGATTATTTTCAGTTTGCGTTTGATGTTTGATTGTGTTGTTGTAGATGCAAAATCCTTTCTGGAGATGAGACTGACTGACTAACTCAAATGAAGCTTCAAAGGACTCTAACTGTATATGATATGTTTAAGATGCATTAGAGGTCATAGGATATCACTTTGATTGCCCCCAAGTTTGAACATTGATAGGATACAGATGCTTGAGCCGATTGGCATACAAATTGACTTATTGAAAACATGAATGTAGAAACAAACCGGGAGATATGTACAAACTAAAGCAAGACTGAAAGCCGAGAAAGACCAAGATTGCACTGATAGATGGTGCATATTGAAACAAGTGGCACCCGTTTGTGGGTTTTCACCATCTTGGCAGAGATTCTATTTTTGCTACCAAGGCACCTGTTTCTAGGTTTTCACCAAGGCACTTTTTCCTTTTTCTCATTTTTTTGTATTTTTCATTTTTTTAATTTTTTTGTATTTTTCATTTGTCAATTTTTTTGTGAATCATCAAGGTGCCTATTGCTAGGTTTTCATCAAGATGTTCATTTTTTTAAGACTTTTTCCAATTTTAAAGATTTTTTTAGGACATTTTACCATAGACTGAATGCCTTAGGTGTAGAATTTCTTTAGATGGAGAACGTTGATTGGTTCTTGGAGCTGTTCTCCTTCAGTCATTGAGAGTTGATAGGCACCAGAGCCAAAAGTAGCAGTGATTTCAAAGGGACCCAGACAGTTGGGTTCAAACTTCCCCTTGCATTCTCGATGTGATTGATCTTTTGGATTCTCTCTCAAGACTAGATCACCAACCTGAAATTCTCTATGTCTGACTTTCTTGTTGTAACCTCTAGACATTCTCTTCTGATATAATCTGAGATGATCATATGCTACTTGTCTGCACTCATCTAGTAGTTCAAGTTCTTGCAACCTAGACACTCTATAGTCATCATTAGTTACTAGACCATGCATTCTGATTCTTAGTGATGGGATTTCAACCTCAATAGGCAGTACCACTTCAGACCCATAAAATAAAGTGAAAGGAGTAGCCCCAGTAGGTGTTCTGATACTTGTTCTGTAGGCCCAGTGAGCTGGATTGATCATGAGATGCCAGTCTCTTCCTATTTTATTAACAGTTCGATGGAAGATTTTCAATAGATTCTTATTAGATGCCTCTGCTTGTCCATTCCCTTGAGGATAGTAGATAGAAGACCAATGTTGTGTGATCTTGAATTTGGCACATAGATCATCTAGGTCTTTGTTCTTGAATTGTCCACCGTTATCTGTGATTATGGAATGAGGTATCCCATATCTGCATATGATATAGTTCAATATGAATATAGATATTTTCTTTCCAGTTGCGTGTGTCAAAGGGACTACTACCCATTTTGTAAAATAATCTGTAGCTATGATTATATGGGTATTTCGATTAGAAGAATGAGGATGAATCATCCCGATAAGATCAAATGCCCATTGATGGAAAGGCCATTGTGTTGTAAAGGGGATTAGATCTCTCCCTGGAGCATGAATTAGGTTGCCATGTACTTGACACTTTTGACAATTCTTATCAAATTTGATAGCCTCTTTCTCCATCTCAGGCCAATAGTACCTAGCCATAATAAGTTTTTGAGCTAGTGTTAAACTGTTCGAGTCTGACCCACAAATACCATCATGGACTTTGTCTAATGCATGTTGACACTCTTCCCATTCTAAACATCTAAGTAGTGTACCATCTAGACCTTGTTTGTACAAATCGTGACCAATGATGACATATTGGGAGGCACTATGAATAAGGTATCTCTTTTCATGGCGGTTGAAGGTATCGAGAATGATTTGGTCTTGGAGATAGGAAAATAGGTTTTTGTATCTGGATGAATCATGACTTACAACAGTGCAAATCATGTGGGTTTTAGGGGAATCATATGCAGGATAGGATAGTGGTTCCACTAGGAACTCGTAGCATAGCTCATGTTCGGGCTGCTATAAGAGAGTAGATAATGTTGCCATTGCATCGACAACCTTGTTCTCCATTCTAGGAATTTTCTCAAATGTGATAGATAGAAAATACTTCTTTAGATCATCTACCATTCTTTTGTAAGGAATGAGATTTGCATCTTTAGTTTGGTACACATCATTGACTTGATGAATAACAAGTTGAGAGTTTCCATGAATGTGTAGCTTTGTCACTCTCCACTCAATTGCTAGTTTCATGCCACTCAAAAGGGCTTCATATTCAACAATATTGTTTGTGCAAGGAAACTTTAATCTGAATGCTTTGGGTATGGAGTATCCTTGAGGAGTTATGAACAATATGCCTGTGCCGGATCCATTCTATGTATAGGAGCCATCAAAGAATAATTTCCATTCTCTAGAAGAAAGATTCATGATAGAGGAATTTGGGAATTCCATTTGTAGTGGTGTATTATCAATCATAGGTGCATCTGCTAATTGATCAACAATAACCTATCCTTTGATAGCCTTTCTTTCCACACATTCAATGTCAAATTCACTCAATAGCATGACCCATTTAGCTAATCTACCCATGAGGGAAGCTTTTCTTAGTAGGTACTTTAGTGGATCAATCTTGGCTACCAATTGAGTGGTATGAGCTAACATGTAGTGTCTCAGTTTCTGTGATGTGAAGATCATAGCTAGACAAGCTTTCTCAATCATTGAATAGTTCTTTTCATATGCCACCAATGTTCTACTGATGTAGTATATAGCTCTTTCCTTTTTATCTTCATCATGTTGTGCTAGCAATGCCCCCAGTGATGTATCTGTAGTGGAGACATATAAGATCAATGGCTTCCCATGAGTAGGAGGCATCAAGATAGGAGGATTGGATAGATACTTCTTGATATGATTGAAGTTTTGTTCACATTCTTTGTTCCATGCAAAGGTCATACCTTTATGTAATGTTTTTGTAAAAGGTTGTGATATGTCCGCTAGCTATGATATGAATCTTCTGATAGATTGAACTCATCCTTGCAATGTCCTCATCTAACTGATATTCTTAGGAGGTTGCATCTCCATTATAGCCTTTACTTTAGCTGGATCAACCTCAATGCCCTTCTTTGAAATGATGTATCCTAAGAGCTTTCCAGAAGTGACACCAAAAGCACACTTCTTAGGATTTAGTCAGAGACTAAACTTTTCCATTCTGTCTAGGATCATGCTCAAGTCCTTTAGATGTTCAGTTCTGATCATAGATTTTGCTAATGTTTCATCAACATAATCTTCCATAGTTCGATGCATCATGTCATGGAAAATAGATGTCATTGCTCTTTGATATGTGGCACCAGCATTTTTAAGCCCAAATGGCATGACATTCCAACAGAAGGTACCCCATGCACATGTGAAAGCAATTTTCTCTTGGTCCTCTGGAGCAATTTTTATTTGGTTATATCCAGAGAAACCATCCATTAAGGAATACATCTCGAAACCCGCAGTCATGTCCACTATCATATCAATGTTAGGTAGTGGAAAATCATCCTTAGGGCATGCTCTATTCACATATCTAAAGTCTATGCACACTCTGATTGAACCATCTGGTTTAGAAATAGGTACAATATTAGAGATCCACTCTACATAGTCAATAACTCAAATGAATCTAGCTTTCAGGAGCTTCTCTAATTCAGCTTTTACCAAGAGTGCAACATGAGGATGCATCTTTTGCAATTTTTGCTTGACAGGTTTTACATTAGGAGCTATAGATAAATGGTGCATGATAAGATTAGGATCCAATCGTGGCATATCTAAATATTTCCATGCAAAGTTGATCTTCTTCTCTATTAGGAATGTTGTAAATTTTTTCTTCTCTTCTTCTGATAATGATTGTGCTACATGTACCAATTGTGGTTCCTCTGTTGTACCCAAATTGATAGATTGAGTGGGCTCAATTACAACTGGAGATCTGTCCTGTAAATGACTTGGAAGGACATCAAATATCTCATCCTTAGGCACCTCAGAGAGGTTTTCACCTTCGGATACATCTTTTATTTTTACTTTTGTAGGTTCTGAGACTGCCACAAAGTGGTTTTCACCCTCATAACTCCTTTTATTTTTATTCTTATTCTTATTTTTCTGACTAAGATATTTGATGTCTGACTCGGTCATGCTGACACTCAGTTCCCTGATGGAAGTCCTCATAGGCTCAACTGCATTTAGGTAGCAAGCAAGGGCATAGTCATTCAAGAAGGTATAAATACCATGGCTCAGATTTGTGGAGGTTTGATTAATAAGGTTTGGATATTGGATAGTCAAAGTAGGGAAAGATTGGGAGATAGTGTTTATGGATATGGATATGTCATCATTGGTCCTAACCTGATGCTCGAGTTTAAAGGTGATATTACAACTTAAGACATTCAATTCATGAATAGGCTCAATGTCATCATGGGAGTCCAATTCATCCATAGGTGGATTAGACTCGATAAGTTCATCATTTCATTCTAGAATTACATTGGGTTGGGATGCATATTGGTGAATAACATCAACAAATTTCTCTATGATAAGATCATCTGGTTCTGGAATGATTCCCCATTCATAGTCATTAGATTCATCTTCTGATTCAGGATCTCTAGGAAATCTTAGAACATGAGTAAAGTCAGGGTGAATACCCCAAGAAGGGTTACCCTCAGATTCGGATTTGTATTCATACTAATGGGAATCTATCTTAGAATAACTACCACCTTCTTCTTCTTGATGGTTTTCGAGATTAGCTAGTTCTTGTGTTGCAACTATCTCTTGATTGATAGTAGGTTCTTGTGTTTCTACTACATTAATTCTTTTGATTGGATCATTTTTATCATCAAGAAGGTCTTTAATCTCCTTAGGCAATTTATCATAGGGGATGAGTTCTGAGCTATCTAAATCACTATCTGATGGTTTTGTTTCTTCTTTCTTAAGAAGAGGTTCTCCTAGTGCAATCTGCTCTATGACACGAGAACAATTACCTTTGAGGTGATAGGGTTTCTTCTTAAAGCCTAGGCCAATAGTATTCTTATTTTCTCTACCAGTATGTGGGAGAGGTACCTCAAGACCTTTTCCTCTGACTCCTAGAGGTCCTTGACCTAGATATCCCATCTTAGCTATCAATTTATTTCCTAGACCGTATGACTTAGAAGGGATCTGTGGTGCTGTAGAGTCGCTAGTTTGAACATTGTGGGATTCAAGTTCATCTTTGTATAGCCATGATAACATAGCTTCATCCTCTTCAAACTCTTGTTTGGATACTTTTTCTACAACAAAATTCTTTTTATATGCTTCAAGAGGTTCCTTATGTTCGGGCTTGGACTATTTCAAAGATTGTCCATAAGACTTAGGTGAGATAGGGAGAGATGTCAAAGATAAGACTGGCTCCATAGTATATTCTCCCATGCTATTTTCTTTGATATTAACCTCTTTTGCAAGAGCTTCCATTTTAGATGTGGATGCCTCTTTAGTTGATTCAATGGAAGATTCTCTGTTATTAGGCACAAGCTTATTTGCACTTTCCTTCAAGGTATTGTAAGTTGTATTTAGATCTGCAGGGATAGTAACCTCTACTCCTTCATAAGGAAACTTCAAACATTGATGGTAGGTAGAAGGAATAGCTTGCATTTCATGTATCCATGGTCTCCCTAGGAGGATGTTGTAGGCCAAAGGTAGATCAAGCACTTGACAGATGGTATCTTTGATAACTGGACCCACTCAGATGGGTAAGACAATGGTGCCTTTAGAAGATCTTTCTTGTTCATCATAGGATTTTATGGTTATCCTCTTTCGAGGATCAATAGCCAATTCTAAAAATCCCAATTGTGTGATCAAGCTATAAGAACAAATGTTTAGGCCAGCGCCCCCATCTATCAACACATGTTTGACTCTATGGTTCTGGATCAAGACTTCTATATGCAAAGGCTGATTATGTGGGTGACTCAAGGAGTTGTCATCTTCGTCTGAAAAGGAGATATATTGAGGAGATGTAAGATGTCCAACCATAGTCTAGAACCTATCTAAATCAAGGTCATCAGGAACATTGGAACCGAGCAAAGCTTTGTCTAGTATGGCTCTGTGAGCTGGAGATATTCGAAGCAACTCAAACATGGAGATTTTGGCATTAGTGTACTGGAGTTGTTGAACAATGCTATAAGATGTAGGCCTTGTATCCTTTGGATTGGAAGATTTGGAAGCAACCTTCTATTTAGAAGTAGATGAAAGATTGAAGGGCACCTTAGGGACATTTGATGAATCTGGGATTTGTCCTTTCAGATGTGCTTGGGCTTGTGATCGAGTAACCATATTGGTAGATTGATTTTGTCTATCTCTTCTTACAATTGTGATGACATTGCAACTTTCAGAGAGACATGATTCAACCATATTGATGACAACATTATTTCCAGGGTAGGCATAGTTGACTTTTGCCCCCATATTAGGCTGAGAAGTTGAAACTCCTTGACCATGTTACGAAAATGGTTCTGTAAATGCCGTATGATCATTATTACTCTTAGGATTGTCAACTGTGATGTCTCCACTATCAATCAGATCTTGAATGGTGTGTTTCAACTGAAAGCAATTATTCATTTTGTGACCTTTACCTCAATGGAAATCACAAAATTCATTTTCTCTCCACCATTTTGGCTTAGGCTCAGAATCAGGTGGTCAGATTGTTGGCAAAGAGATGATGTTATCAGCCAGTAGAGTTTTCATAGCTAATTCTAAAGATTCTCCAAGAGGAGTGAACTTTTGATGTTTATCCCAAGATTTGTATTCTGGCTTCTTTTGAAATGGCTCGGATGACTTTTGTTTGAAAGCTTTAATGGCTTGGGAACCAAGAGTTAGGTTGTAGGCTGGTGCCTTTGATGGGGCACAGATAGTGTCAACAACACCATCTGTGATGATGCCTTTGTTTTTGTTCCAATTTTTGTTCTTATCTTTGGAACTAGATCCAGATTTGTACTTGTCTTTTTGAAGTGTGATTTCT
Source organism: Chamaecyparis obtusa (assembly GCA_027943335.1). Lineage (NCBI taxonomy): Eukaryota > Viridiplantae > Streptophyta > Pinopsida > Cupressales > Cupressaceae > Chamaecyparis > Chamaecyparis obtusa. The sequence continues at coordinate 128,434 of BSBK01008546.1, read as the reverse complement.
CCTTTTTTCACAAGCACTTTTTCAATTTTGATAGCATTGTCCACCATCTTGTCAAAAGATGTATGATCTTGCATTTGTAGAGGATAATTAATTTTTGGAACAAGGTTATTGATGAAGATTTCCAATTTTTTGGTTTCTGGAATAGGTCTGGCATATAGAGAGAACTTATTCCTCCATCTCTTGAGAAACGTTAGGAATGGTTCCCCTGGATATTGCTTGAGATTACAAATATCAATCATGGTGACTGGATGTTGAATATTGTAGGAGTATTGATGATAAAACAATTTGATCAACTCCTCAAAAGTTTTGATAGTAGAAGGCAATCTAGAGAACCAGTGGATGGCTGCTCCCCCTAAAGATCGAGGGAAGAGATGCATCAGATAGGTTGGTTTGTGCATGAACTCCATTGATTGTGTATAGAATTCTTGGACATGATCTTGAGGATCTGAGTGTCCATCATACTTATTAGACTTCAACATCTCCACTCTTTTTGGAAATGGTGGCATGTACAAGTCTTTGTCAAATGGAAAAGGACATAGAGCCTCCATGGAGAACTCTTTGGGTTCCTTCTCTCTTTTGAGTTGATTCAGTTTGACTTGTAAAGCATGTATCTATTTTGTCATGGTCATTATCAGAGTTTCTCCCTCATGTGTGATGATAGATTAGACATTAAAATTAGGAGAAATCTTAGCTCCTTGATGAGCTAATTGTAAAAAGTATGCCTCTCTATCTTCTTTCAAGAAATGCTTCGTCATTCGTTTGAAGTTATCATCATTTTGATATTGAGCAATTTCTTCAGGTGTGGGTTCCTGATCCGTACCATGTTGAGATTGAGTTCTTTGAGAGCCAAAGTTTGTCCCTTCTTGAGACATGGTAGGAGTTTGTGGACTCTCTGGAATAGATTGATGTGGGGTTTGCTGGGTAGCTCCGTGAGTTGATGAAGGAAGAATGTAACCAGTTTTTAATCAAAGGTTGCCAGCACCGTCGTCTTCGTAAAGACCAGAATCAATGAGTTGCTCAAGAGTTGGACCCCTGGTAGTGGTTATAGGTAAGGTCTAGGATGCTTCTCTAAATTTCTTGTGTGAGGAAGCTCTAGTTTCCACCATCAACTTTGAGTGAAACAAAAGAATAAGATCCAGATAATTGAAGAATGAATTGAATCAAGATGATCAGATGACACAACCTTGTCAAGGTTTGATTGATTTGAAGATTTGATTAGATGTGGTTGAAGGATACTGTGCCCTGGATGTATGGGTAGATTACCCAAAAGATAGTGGACACGAGTTCTTAACACTTAGTCTATTTTTGAAGATTTAATAAAAGATTGATAGTTATGACAAGGTTTTTGACACAAGATGAAAAGGACTCAAATCAATTAAACAGGAGGCTGAATTGGATTCAAAAGGCCACTCTTGGAAAATGATAGGGTTCTCAATAGCTACTGCTCTGTTCCTGACATAGTGATTTGTTCGACGGATTCTGGAAATAGACTGAAAACCTAAATATCTAGCAATTTTGACAACTTTCAAAATTTTCTCAAATGACACTCTGCAGACTTGTACGACAGTGGGTATGCTATGAAATGACAATTGAAAAGCTTGTACGATAGTTGCAAAACTCACACGACAGTGGGTATGCTATGAAATGACAGTTGAAGAGCTCGTACGACAGTTTCTAGCAGGATTTGACTTTTTGAATTTGACTGGCAGGAAGACTCATACAACACTGGGTTCTCTACTATATGACAGATGGGCAGTAATGAAATGACACTTGATAGAAACTCGTATGAATTTTTGACCTCCTGAGATGACTTTTGACTCCAAAAAAGAATTTTACTTCAGATTTTGCAAATTTTGAGTTTTCAGATTCAGATTGTTCACAAATTTTAATGTCCAGATTTGAGGATTGTAATCGATTTGTCCATTTTCAATAACTAGATAGATAAACAAGCATGCAAAATAGCAAGCAAGTGATTTCAAGCATGTCTGAAAATAATGAACAAGGGCAAAAGCAACCTTGCGCATGAACAATCAAGTGACTTATTTGTTCTAATCCTCAGAAGCGCTAATTGTGTATGTTCCAAAAAAGTTTTGCAATAACACACATATACCCTAGAAAATGAAAATTTGGCCTCGCTAGGGTTTTTAGTAATGGATTGACTCTGCAAATTTTATGATCCAAAGGGGTGAACTCCAATCCCAGTGCACCAGGGTTTTGACATAGTCTGAGAACTTAATCAATCAGGAGCTGCTAGGGAGATTTGACAACCCAACAATGAACCACACCTGTGAAGATTTCTTCCACAAGGACATTTATATAACGGCTGTCATTACCATGACAAAAATGGCTATTATCGCTTGAGGTTCTGTCAACGTAGTTTGCCCTGTGAAGGGAGTGTCCGCTATGGTTAACCCTCTGTAAAGGTGACTCATAATAGTATACCATAAGGGGACTTGGCTCCAGATCTAAGGGTTTGACACCTTTTCACTTTTAACCCAGATAAAGTAGGCAGATAAATCCGACATACTAAGACAAAGATTATCTCACCAAGGTCTATGATATCAACCCCACGTGATCTATCAACCTCTCTGGAGAGAGAATGTATCAATCAATAAGGGAAGATGCACAAACCAAGTAAAATGTGAGACGCACTAAGTATCCTCCCTACCTACAAGGATTCCATCGTCAAGAAGGATTTCACTAGGAATCCAATCTCTCAAGAACCACAAATAGTGTTCATAGGGCCTAATTACTATATTTTCACAGATATATCAAAAGACAAATCTATCCAAAAGCATTCAAAAGCACAAAAGGTGGTACACTTAATGCTCCAAATAAACGTGAGGTGAGTCCACAAAGTGGTGCATTTAACTCCTCACACAAATTTAAAAGCAAGTCCACACCCTAGAATACTAATGAGATCCAAAAAGCACAAAATGGGAAAGAACTGGTGGAACAATTAATGCTCTTTCTAAGTAGACCCCTCCCCTGAATATGGCGCTGACCTTGCAACCACGGGGTGAAATGAGGGGCGATTAAGAATAAGCGAGTCCAATATCCCAATTTCGCTAATAAGATCAATCAAAAATATCCTAAGACTGCCTATCAATACTTAAGGTGTTATAACCTAGTATTCAATTATGCAAATTTGAAGAAAAGCATGCAAAGAAAACACTCAAGCCAAACACATGAGAGATTCATTTTAGGATCCAAATTGAAATGTTATCAGATTGAGGAGAATACCTGGAATCCTTGCAACGTGCTTAGTAGATGTTTACCCGCTTTTAGCAATTCTTGCACTTTTTCCAATCAAAACCACCAGGAGTCAATCAAAAACAAAGAATTTCAATTGTTAAGATTAGCTGTTAGTCAAAATCTAAAAACCAAATATGACAAAATGCCCTGAAAATTGAAATGACAGTTGAAATCTGATGCTGAAACTCGTACAATAGTGGGTCTGTTACCAGACGATAGTATGAAACTCGTACGACAGTGGGTGTGCTCCCAGATGACAGTCCAGAAACTCGTATGACACTGGGTGTTATGTGAAACGACAATTGAACTTTCAAACGATAGTGTGTATAGCACGACATGATCCTTAATCTGATAGACTATCGTACGATAGTGGGTACAGTGTGAAACGACTTTTGTTAGAAATTGGTACGAAGATTGTACGGACAAAAATTAAAAAATCATAGTTTTGCATAAAAATTGAGGAGAAAAAGATAGAAATTGATAGAACTGAAATGGAAACCTGTTTCAGGGCCCCACGGTGGGTGTCAGAAATGTGTGTGTGTGAATTTTGTACCTGATCTGTAGACACAACACTTCAATAAAACATTAGAGGTTAGCAAAAATGAAATTGTGCAATGAATTGAAAGCTAAACTAACTAGGTGATTTACTACCTTCTAATAGATGCGAGTATGATGTTCTCAGATTGTTATTAAGATTAGTGACCTTGACGACACCTAAACGAAGGATTTGAATGCAAAATTGATATGAAATATGAATGCAATTAATCTATTTTTTTGCTTTTCTATGCAATGATATGATGAAAATTGATATGAATCTATGATATGTAAAAGCTGATATGTTATGATATGCTAAATGATCTAACAAATGAAGACTAATATGATATGAAAAACTATGCAATATTGATCTCACAAAGCTTGGATTCGCAAAGATGATTCTTCAGTCTCCAATTCAGCAGCATGATTATGCAATTCTTGTGGATTTGAGAGATGATTTGTCAAGAGCTAAAGCTTTAATTTATAGAAATCCAAGGCTTTGAGGATGCATGAAAGAAAGCCATAAATCACTCAAATAACTCAGGTTGATTTTTGAGTTATTTTTAAATAAAGATAATTTAATTCACAAAAACATGCAAATCATGCAAAAATAGCTTTTTAACTCAAATTAGAAGTTTAGATCAACTTTAAAACTCAAAAATGATGTTGAGTTCCAAAAAGTCAATAACTTGCATTGATTTTTTGATTTGGAGTTTAACTGCTCTTTGATTGTGCACATGGATAATTATGCATTAATAAATAAATAAAGTGATTTATTCTCAACTTAACTAATTTTTAAAATAAAAATAATTGATTTATGGGTTAATCAATCATTTAATCAAACTTTTATTCAAAATTACAATATTAAAAATTGACAAAATGATTTAATTAATTAAATAAATATTTAATCAATTATTCATAGGATTTTGGATTTATTGTCAAAATTAAATAATACAATTTAGGAATAAATAGAATTAAATTTAATTAAACAATTAAGTGGTAGAATTAAATCTAATTAATTAAATATTGAGAATATTCAATTAATCAAACTTTAGGATAAATAAGATTTATCGCCAAATAATCGTTAAATTAAAGATAATTATGATGAATAGGAATATTGCTAGGAATATTCCCCGATGCAAAATTTAGGATAATCAATTAGGATTCGATGATGTTCAGATGTGCCTTAGGTTAGGACTTTGATGTCGACTTCATTCGATATGTTGATATAGAAGATTAATGAACTTATAGCCCATTTTTGGGGTATTATAGGTTCAAGTGTAGGTGCTCTACTAATTTCACCTAGTGGTAAGACTTTTAAGTTTTCATTCACTTTGTTATTTCCTTGTACAAATAATGTTGCAGAGTATAAAGCATTATTTATTGGGATGAGAATAGCTTTTAAGCATGGAATCAATAATCTCAGTGTAATTGGAGATTCATAATTGCTCATATCCCAGGTTAGATCCAAATATGCTTTCAAAAATAAGAGATTGAAATAATATAGGAATGTTGTTTGGGATGAGACTGAGAGATTTGATGCTTTTAGGATTGACTAGATGGATAGAAGCCACAATCAAATGGAAGATCTCCTAGATAACATTTCTCTCAAGTCATATGATATCACATTTGAAGGAATTTCAAGGGTTGAAGTGAAAACCAGGCCCTCAATCCCTGATAATATCAAAAGCTGGAAAGTATTTGAGGATACCATTGACATTCTTAGATTTTTGAGCTATGAAGGTGAATACTGTAGTCAAGAAATTGATTTTAGTGGATATGTGGAAAGTGTTGATGGTAAAGATACAGTGCTTGGGAATGATATATTGTAGTTGAAGACAAATAAGGTTCCCAAAGGCTTGGTAGTCCTTGAAAGGGCCTTTGATAGTAAAGATAAAATAATAACCATAAGGACTATCCACAATATTGAGGATTTCAAGGAAATAAACCTTGTAACAACATAAGATCTAAAAAATGTATACATCGGTAAGAAGTTGTCTCTAGAGGTGAGGAAATCATTAATAGATCTTTTAAGAAAATGTAGGCATGTATTTTCTTGGTCATATGATGATTTAAAGACCTATATAGAAGATTTATTCTAGCATGTGACTCCCTTAAATATTGATGATGCTAAGCCATTTAGGTAGAAGCAAATACCCATTAATTCCACACTTGCTCCCAAAATGCAAGAAGAACTGATGAAAATGAGGGATGATGGTATCATCAAGCCCATCAAATACTCTTCATGGGTTTCCAATCTTGTGCATGTAAGAAAGAAAAATGGAGACATAAGATTATGTGTAGATTTTAGAAATCTAAATATGGCTTCAATAAAAGATAATTATGGTTTTCCTAACTTGGAAGCAATGTTGTAGAAGGTGATTGGGTGTGAGCTCATGTCTATGATGGATGGTTTCTCTAGATACAACCAAGTAAAGGTGCAAGAATCAGAGCAGTACAAGACTACATTTACAAGACCATGGGGCACTTCTGTTTATGTTAGGATGCTATTTGGTCTAACAACTATAAGAGCTACATTCCAAAGAGCCATGATGTTGCTTTTGTAAATTTCATTGATAAATTTTAGGTAGTATATCAAGATGATTTGACAACTTATTCAAAGGAGGAAAGCCAACATTGTATACACTTAGAGAAATTTTTGTCAAAGCACTTGAGTATGGTGTGTCCTTGAATTTAAGAAAATGTGCATTTGGGGTGATTGAAGGAAAGTTGTTTGGTCCTGTATTGTTTCAAAAGATGGGGCCAGGATTGATCCAGAGAGGGTGGTTGCTATAAATAAAGTACCACAACCCAAGACTGTGAAGGGAATAGAGTCATTTTTTGGCCAGGTAAATTTCTTAAGGAGGTTTGTTACTAACTTTTTTGAGATTAGTAGACCTATTTCCAAGATATTGAAGAAAGGGGCCAAGGTTGAATGGGATGCTGAACCTTCTAAGGCTTTTCAAGATATTGAGAAAGCTACCAAGGATGCTATTGTTTTGAGGACTCCTGATTATAACAAGCCTATGCAAATATTCTCTTTTCATCTTTCCACATTGTTGCTATAGTTCTCTTGTAGAAGAACTTAGAGGGGTTTGAACAACCTATAGCTTTCTTTAGTAAATCCTTGTGAGCTGCAAAATTAAATTACAAGATTAATGAAAAACAAGTATATGCATTGGTAAAAGCTATCAAAGCTTTTAGTTATTATTTAATTGGAGCAATTATTGTTTCTTATGTATCCAATGCAGTTGTTAAAGACATCTTCACTCAACAAGAGGCCTCTATGAGGATATGTAGATGGATTGATATGATCCAGGAGTTTAATATATACATTCAAGTTACCAAGTTGGTAAGAGGCCAGGGGTTAGTAAAATTGATGGCTCAAGAAAATCTTGATGCTAACCATATTAATGCATTAGAGGAAGATCAAAGGCCATGCATATGTGATCTTGACTAGTGTGAATGGTACAAGAAAATTATTGTATACCTGCAAAAAATTATTTGTCCTCTTGATATGGAGAAGAACAATAAAAGAACCATGAAATTGCATGCTATCAAATATGCTATAGCTAGTGGAGGATTGTAGTGGAGAATAAATGATGGTGTGTTACTTAAATGTGTGGATCAGAATCAAGCAAAGAGGCTTTTCGAAGAAATGCATAGTGGAGTGTGTGGTGGCCATTACATGGCTAAAACTACTGCTCATAAGGTGCTAAGGTTTGGTTTCTGGTGGCACACTATTTTGAAAGATGCACATTAGATGGTAAAAAAATGTGATCCATGCCAAAGGTTTGTAGGTAAGTTAAATTTTTTTGGTAACTTACCTCTTAAACTTGTAAATGTTCAAGTACCATTTCAGCAGTGGGGATTAGACCTTATTGAAGAAATTGCAAGAAAGTCAAGTGGTGGTCACTCATGGATTTTAGTGGCTATTGATTATTTCACCAAGTGGGCAGAGGCTATACCTAGTAGAAAAGACCAGAAAAGTGGTGGTATATTTTCTTATGGAGATTATTATTACAAGATTTGGCTGCCCTAGAAAATAATAGTTGATAATGCAATGTATTTCAGGTCTAATGAATTTGATGCATTTTCTCATAAATATGGAATCCATATATCTTACTCTTCTCGGTACCACCCACAAGGAAATGGCCAAGCCAAATCAAGTAATAAAAGCTTGATCAAAATCATCAAAAGAATCCTGGAAGAAAATAAGAAGACTTGGGATCCCAAGCTAAGGTTTGCATTATGGGATGATAGGATCCCAACCGTTTTCCCTCCAACGGTGGGCTGTTGACCTTCCAAGTGAAAGCTTGTTACTGTTTTAAATATCCCAATCTAATTGATGGATTGTATTGTTTTGTATGCTCAGAACTACATATATTAATAAAAAGGATTCCCCTACTCTTCAAAGATGCATTCTTCAAATGTGGACGTATGCAAAATTGCCGAACCATGACAAATCTTTTGTGTCTCTGTTTATCTGATTTCGTTTATTGTTTTTCTTTATCTATCTGCTGCTTTCATTTGTTTTTCGAATCCTCTTCAGCAAGCAATAAGAAAAGCAAATTCTCGTACAAATTAATAATAATACTTAAAATCTTACCTGGCCGCAATATCTCTCAAATGGCTGACGTTGCGCTCAGCAATATTTGTTGCTGCAAAACAGAAAGCAGATTCATTAGCTACCAAATTTACCTGAAAAGAATATAAACCATTTTTAGCCATCTTTGTCATTCATACCATAATTCAATGGGCGCCGCCTTCTGCAATTGCATTGCCAATAATCTTCACACCTCCATCACAAATCCCAAACGTTGCATGCATGCATGCAGATTATAGGAAGCTACAATTCTCCAATATCTCAACAGATTAGCTATTTCATGCATGCTGCTTACATTTAAACAGAATTGTACTTAATCAATCACATAAGAACATGCGATAAATCCCCAAAATAATGAAGTATTTCAACCAGGCCATTAAGCCTTTTCATACCTTGTACTAATACGATGTAGAAGAAAAAGTCTAACACTTCAACGAAAAACACTGCAATCTTCCATAGACATCGGATTGGATAGGGTGGAGAGTACAAGTTGTAGACTGAAAGTCATGAAACCTCTAAAAATCTTCTTGAAAATAACCAGTGCTTTTAATATGTACATACTAAATTAGAAACTTTGATGCACATCGGAAGGGGAAAGAATGCAGACCAGCCCAAAATCTGTAGAAGACAATATTCATATCGACACATCAACCCATTTAGAAATATTCCTCTCTAGTCTGTTTGAGAGAATTTTTTAAATTTGTTTCCCTAAATTGTATGAGAAGACAAAAAGCTTAAATATAGTGTAGTTAGGTAACGTGTCATTTTCTCTTCCTAGAATTATAGATTATGATTAGATAAATCAGATTAGGGCTCAAACTTTTTTACATATGAACCATCAAGTGGAAAAGAGGGAACTTATGAGTCTACCAAAAACAAATGACCAGAAATCAGACCAAAAAAGAATTGGGACTAGGAGAGGACCATGAAACCATCAATTAGTTTCCCGAATGATTCAGACCCTTCACGGCCTGCCACTCCTTGTTAAATCACAAGTTAACATATGCATCTATTAACTAATAAATAGTTAAAATTGTTCAATTTTTAAACAAATACATATGTTCTCAATATTAGTAATTTTTAATATAAAATATTTAAAAGATATTTATTATTGTCAGTTTGATTGGTTAAGGAATTTCACTGATTTTTAGGTGTTCACATTGATCGAGATAATTTTAAAACAATAAGAAGTATAAATAACTACTTTTAAAATGTTAAAATATAGGAGTAAATGTATAATGTACTAATATCTAATGTATATCCTTCTTTTTCATTAAGTATGGAATAAAGAAAAGTTTGATTAAAGTAGTGGTCATTGTAAGGAATTTTGAGGATTATTAATTATAAGACATTAATGCAATGGAGTGAAATAGTGCATTTTAAAATGAACTTAAAAAATTAATTCAATTTTTAAAAATATCACAAAGTTCCTAGCTTATCAGAACTCTTGAATTGTTTATATTTCCCCCTTAAGCCTTGGTAGTCCATACTCTACTTGGACGCTTTGACATTCCATTTACTATTTAGTTCATAACCCATTAGGAACTCCCGACACAACTTGTTCCATCTCAAACCACCGATAGTTCCTAATTTGCTGCTAAGTCCCAATAGTTCCTAATTTTCTCTAAATTCATGATACCAATTTCTTTTATGTTCTTATACATTTTGTTGGCACTTTTATGCCCATTGAGAAGTAAATGATGAACAAGAACTATCTAGAGGTTCCTTTGGTAACAAAAACCCTCAAAAGTATTGACACCACTTTATGTTTTCATTTTTAGTCCCCAACAACCTCACAACCTTTGAAACCTCTATTCAACACTATTGGAAGTCTTGGATCAAGGCACACATATCCACCAAGCATAATTGATTGGGGATTTTTGTTATATATTCTTGTTGCAATGTTATGACAAACTTGCACACAAATATGACAACACAAACATAGTGTGTGAACTTTTGATAGAATGCTTAGAAGAAGTGTACTGTCATGTAGTGTATCATTGTAAGTGGCTATAAAAAGGATTTATTATTAAAGGAATTTTAAATTTTTGAACAAATGCAAACATCAAGCTTAAAGCTAAACTCCAAAATCTACACTTCATTCTCCTCATGAGCAACCTAGATAAAAATGAAGAATGTAAATCAAAAGGAATTATAAACCCTTAGGGAAGTGAAATAAGAAGGAAATCCCTTAACTTGTTTGAAAATGGGAGCCAAGTATGACATGTTATAAACATAAATCAAAGAATAATGGATAAGGGATCATAGTTAAATGTTGTAGTTATGCAAATTGTATAAGTATGGACAATGCTATGTATGAGTTGTCTAACAAAATAATTATTTTATTTGATATAATGTTAATATAGAATTGATCAAGCTGGGGACTTGGTTTGATTGGCGAGAGCTACTTGTGGTAAAGCATAAGGTCACAAGGTCCACTCTCCCCTAGCCAACGTGGTACTAGAGGATGTTTCACACCATTTTCACCATTCACATTAAAAAAATTACCTAGTGCATTATAGTTTAAAAGAGGTCCTATACCCGATTCCTCCAGTCTAAAATACTATTCAATTTAATAATATACATAAAATTATATTATTAATTAGTTTAATATAATAAATAATATAAAAATATTATAATAATACTTTAATATTATAATAATACTTTATATAGTGTATTACTAATATATGATCTAACAACAAAATAGTACCCGAATTTTTCCACATTCATCCCTCACTAATCTCCTCTCAAAGATAATGAGTCGTTATCATGTGATCATAAATCATCAAACATAAGAATAAAGGAAAGTCATCAAACCCATCTATGTTGTTGTACTTGTAAAATGATAACGCACAACTCTCCAATATCCAAAAAGAACATTCTCTCCCAGTTGAGCTAGTGGAGCTCCCATTACACACTTTCCATGGGATATATGGATAATGATCTCTATATCCCCATAAATAATGAACTATTCCTTTAATTAATTAGTTTTATTTTATAGCCCCCTAGTATTCATTTTAGTTTTCCACTTCTCTAAGCATTTTGGGGCCATACTCAACTAGGCATGTGTAGGATCATGGGGGGTTAAAAAGTGGTAATAGGAAAAAAATGTGTTTTCTACCTTGCTAAACACGCCAAAATTTTCTTTGGCTTTTTGTATCAGTTGGAAAAAAATAGAATTTGGTTTGGTAATACCAAACAAAATTGTATATCCATTAATATCGAATATCCGATCCAAATCAGATATCTATTTTGAAAAAAAACAAAAAAACATTTTAGTAAAATGGGCATAACTTTTGGGTTTCTTATATCAAAATTTTGATTTTTTATAGGCGTTGGAAAGGTGATTCAGACATCCATACTATGGATAAGGTAAATTTATTATATTATAGACCAAAATTTAATTATAATTATTTTAAGTCAATCCTTAATTTTTAAACTTGTAATAATCACAACTTTTGCCTACAAAATCATTCTATTTTAGCTCAATTTTTCTCCCATAAGAATTGATGTAGTTAAAAAGTAATAAAAAAAAAAAAAAAATATTTTATGTACTTAATGAGATTAATTTTTTTTTCATAAAGCATCATATAGGGTTTCCTTGTTGTCTTTGATCCTTTGTAAACATTTTCCCAAGATGCGCTAAGAGAAAATATCTCTCTATACCTCTCTTCCCCTCTCTCAATTTACTTCTATATTTATCTCTTACCCTATTTTATATCCCTTTAAATCCATCTCTATCCCTTTTCCTTACTCTACATCTATCTATATCTCTCCTCTCTCTTCATTCTCTATCTCTCTCTCTCTCTGCTAATTTATATTCTCTCTATTTATGTCTCTTCCTCTATCTCACTCTACCTATACCTATTTATTACTTGCCTCTATCACTTCATTTTAATCTCACTCTTTTCCCCTCTATCTCTTTCTCTATCTCTCTATAAATACATCTTCGTGTCTATCTATATCTCATTATCTCCATCCGTCTCTTATTTTATTCATCTCTCCCTCCACCTATCATAATAAATTAATTATTTAGATGGGAGAAGAGATGTGATTAGTGGGGCGAAGGGATGGGATAGTGAGATGAGGAAGGGATATTAGAGAAAGGGAGAAGAGGGCTGTGATAGATATGTATTAATGTGTCATAGGATATATTAATGGGTGCTAGGATATATTAATATGTCCTAGTGGAACCTAAGATACATTAATGGGTGTAAATGAGTCGTAGGACATATTGATGAATCAAAAGGCATCCTAGGATACATTAAGGGGTCCTAGGATGTTTCAAGTGGTCCTAAAGGGGCCTAAGATACATTAATGGGTCCTAGGATTCCTTAAGGGGTCCTAGATGTCTTAAGGGACCCTAAGGTCTCCTTGTACATGTATTAATGTGTCCTAGGATATAATAATGGGCTTTGGGATACATTGATGGGTCATAAGGGGTCCTAGCTATCTTAAGAGGTCCTAAAGGGTCCTAGGATACACTAATAGATCCTAGGATGTATTAAGTGGTTCTAAAGGGGCCTAAGATACATTAATGGGTCGATTGAGACATCCAAAAATGTTCTTTTGATTTTGAAATAATCTTCCCACTACTACCCATAAAACCCTTTTAATTCAATGTATTTTCTAGCCTGTATGTCCTAATTGGTAACATGCAATATGTTTTCTATCCTTGAAACCCCAAAATAAACTCATACAAATTATCCATGACTCAAGAAAATTCATATCCCTAATAATACCTTTTATTTCCACTCATTTTGTAGTTTTGTAGAGATCCAATTTTATTAGATTCACAAAATCTATGAAATAACGAAGGAATCATTATTTAATAGAACATGCCTTATATTTAAATAAAAGGATACGTGAATAAGAAATTAGAATATATGTATCTCCCCTTCACAAAGACATGTGATTGATGAAAAGAGGTCTATGGCCAAATGGCGAAAAATGGTATGTTTCATCGTCATTTTGTAGGATACCAAATATAGCAAGAATAAAGGAGGTGTGATTTAGTGATAAGGGCTAAAAGTGATCGTTATTTCACAAGACCCAATATATGATGGATGCCAGACATTTGAGAAATGGTGAAACATGTCACCAAATTTTTGGAGTGAAAGAAAGACAAAAGGAGACATTTTTTGATTCAATGATAAGTGCATGAGTTCGCATTTAAGGCCCATGATATGAAGGAAATGACTATTGTGATATGGAACTAGGTGCTTATCTCTATTTTTTTATACTAAAAAATAGCCCATAATCTATCACTGCAAACTAGTAAAAATAATAAAGTAAAGTGACAAAACCTGATTTAGCTTGAATTTTGAGGAACTGACGGAGTTATGAATTCATGTGCTTGAACTAAATGAGTAAGATTCTTGAAAGTTGGCATTAAAATGTGAAATTATATGTAATTTTTTATTTGATACTAGATAAGTAAAGAAAGTGAGCTCCACAACAAAGACAGTCTAAAGTTCACAAGCAAGGCCACAAGTAAGTACCCCATTACACTTTGAGCTGAAATTAAGTGATTTCTAGAATGCTTAAAAAGAAAGGGGTAGTTGAAAGATAAAAAATTAAGCCTAACATGCCATACCTTGATAGGAGGCATATGCACAAATCCTAGCTAGATACATTATCAGGGTTTGAAGATTTCAGGGGAAAAACTGTGTTTACTAATAGATTAGAAGGGTGTAGGGATGTCACAATTCCTATTTTTGGAAGGGATTTGTTTTGGTATTTTTTATAAGAACAAGGATGGAAAGGTCCCTATGTCAAACTCTTAGACCTTGGACATCGAAAAAATTGTGGTACCTAATGTCTTTGTTGATGTTGAGTTAATTCAAGTATTAGAAAACCAATACAATACTAAAACCAAAACTATTAGGATGACAAATGGGAAACCTTTGATGGTGGTCACTAGGTTGACCATTATCGATTGTTTCATGTTAAAAAAAGAAAGCCTTAATAAAAATTGACAAAGAATAGTTCAATGTTGACTATGCAAGACTGAAGAAAATGTTTAAGAAGGATGAAGTGGCATACTATAGGAAAGAGTCCAAACAAATAACAAGATTATGCACATCATGGATAAAGAACCTTTTCTAGTTGAGGATTTTCTTATGTTTTCTAGAGGACATACTTTTCTTTGTGTCAGATATTAGGAGAAGATTACAAGTATAAAATGCCAGTGGCTTTGATTACATATGGGTAAGTGCACAAAGATGGGGGACCAAAAAGGGGGTATAAGATGCCACTTTTTTTGAAATCAAAAAACTTTATACTTTGATGAGAAATTGAAGATAGTTAGACTCAAAATTTCAAGATGCGACAAAAAAAAGAGTTGTAGTACTTTGAATCTAGTTTCTAAACTACTAATTTATTTTGAAAATGGTGGAGATTAAGGCCCTCAAAAAGGGGGAGCACAAAATGTGGTCCTATTTTTTGTGAGAGAACATAACATAGTGTTTGGTGTGCTCCCCCTAAAATGTTAACTTTTTATTGAATTTTTTCAATTGGTCCAAGGAGAATTTAGCTAACACCACATAGTTTAAATCCTAGATTTTTCTACTAATTTTTTGATGAATGCATGATTTTTTATAAATTTTTGAAAGTACACACATCTTGAAAACATGAAATTTGTGTGTGCTCCAACTAGAAATCATTGAAAACCAATCAGAAATTAGAAATTATTTTTTTAGAGTGTGTATAATGGATTTTAGTTTCTAAAAAGGTAACTTTTTTCAAAATTTGACAAACGAGCCAAAATCTATGCCCAAAATACTACACGTTAGTTTTTGACAAAAATCACACATACTTACAAAAGAAATTAGAGATGAAAATCTTAACATAATTAGACTTAAAAATAAATTATTATATGGTTAGAAAGCTAACAGAGAGATGTAGAATATCATGTCTTCTCATTTTGTCCCTGTTGAACAACGTGCAAACCTAACGAGGAGCACATAGGAAAAAATGTGATTTTTTTGTATGTTTGCTGAGAAACATGTCTTAGACCTATTTTAATACTTCAAGCCTTTGTGTTGGAATCCCAATGAAAATCCAAGCCTTAGGCTTGGTGGATCCCAATGTAGTTAAAAGGGCACATGCCAAATAAGGCACACACCCTATTTGGCATGTTTCCTATGTGGCAATAAAACTGTGCAAAAAACCTTCTAAATAAGGTGCACGCCCTATTTGGCATGCACCAAATGTGGCAATAAAAATCCAACAGGCCCTAACAGGCTGATTTTAGCACCAGGACCATACATAAAATGCAACATTAAAGTATAAGTTACATACTCTAGCTATATAATTAATATAGATTTCATCATGTATATACTTTCAATATGTTTGAGAGTGGTTTCAACTTCATAGGAGTTAAGATAAAGATTTTGGATTTTGAGGGTTTTTAAGAAATTTCAGACTTATCCAAATTTTAGGAATCAACACATTGTCTTCAACATGATTCCTAGTGGACTATTGGTTGTAACCTTAAGCCCTTGAATTGTGCATGATCAATTGAGGATCGTTGTTCATTGCATTATTTATGCTATGGTTAGTTTGGTAACTAACATATATGTTTAACCATGTTAGGAGAGAGAGAGAGAGAGAGAGAGAGAGAGAGAGAGAACATTAATTTTTGTAGGACATACTTTAGGGTTCTAAGTGGTTCTAATGTATCATAAAGGGTCATAATGGGTCCTAAGTGGTCCTAGTACCCCTTAGGACCCATTACAACCCCTTAGGATATATTATGACCACTTAGGACCCCTTAGAAAACATTAATCATTGTAGGACACACTAATGGGTTCTAATATGTTATAATGTGTTGTAATGTTTCCTAAGGGGTTTTAATGGGTCCTAAGTAGTCCTAGGAACCATTATGACCCATTACAATCCCTTAGGATCCATTAAGACCCATTAGGACATATTAGGACCCCTTAGAAGACATTAATAATTTTATGACACAATTTAGGGCTCTAATGTGTCCTAACATATCCTAATCCATCCTAAGGAGTTTTAATGGGTCCTAAGTATGAAAACTTAGGACTAATTACAACCCCTTATGACATATTAGAACCTGTTAGGACCCATTACATCCTCTGGGGGAGTTGTTTTCAGTTGGTTCAATTGTGTGGGAGAGTTGATTCAGATTTGCAAACTATTTAGATTTCTTCAGCTGTGTGGGGGAGTTGTTTCAGAGTTGTTTTTTTGCCATCAATGACAAAAAGGGGGGGATTGATAAGTTTTGTGTCATTGATATCAATTTAGTGTAGCTGATTCCATTTGTGCTAAAATGGCTGGCACCGTCATGCACACTTCTTGCCATATGTTGTAGCATCTGGCAACCGTTATGTTTGGCTGCTCTTTGAAGCATGAGTTTTGTCTCATCTGGCTGTTCTTGACATGTCACCGTGTGATCAATATCTACTCGTCTTTCCTCTGCAGGGAATGTTTTTTTCAATCACTTCAGTTTTATAATGCAGACATGTGTGCATACTATGCTGGTATGCAGTGAACATTTTTTAATAACGTTTGCTGCCATTTTTTTTTACAACTGAGGGTGGATGGGGAGTGTTGGTTTTTGGACACATAGACTGTTTGAATAAGGTGTCGAGCTGTGTGTGGTTGGTCAAAATGCGTGGGTATAGCATTACAACTAGGACACAGTTCTTGTGTCTTTTCATGTGTTGAAGATTAATAATACATTGCGATACTGCCTGTAGAATGATACAGGAGAAAATGGAATCAAAACGTCTGGCAGTGAACATGTCCTTCTGAGAAATCATGAGTGCTTAAGGTATTGAGTGTATGAATCGGCAAGTATGACTGAGTATCATGAGTGCCGTGTGTGCGTATATACATTCGCTCCGGCAGTGGTTATGAATGTTTTTAAAAGAAATGGCTCTACATTAGAACTGTTGTGTCTGGACGTAGGTTACGTTATGATATTGGTTCTCATTTTCGTATCAATGATGAACAACTCAAGAATTGGTGGTGTATTGAGAAAAGCATAGAATAGAGGAAAAAAAATAAAAAACAAGGGGCCGAGACTAATGCGGATAAAAAAAAGGACGTGAAGTGTAACAGTTCCTAAGCGATCATCGGGTATCCTTTTCATGTGTAGAGAATGCACAGAACTGTTGTGGAATAAGGAAGGATGTCTGCAGTAAGGTGTCTAGAAGCTGCCCTCTTATGCAAGTTGAACGGGATAGTAGCGGTGTTGAGAAAAAGAAGTGAATATCCTTTTTGGAATGTTCCAAATACATTCAAATCTGATGACAGTGGGTAGTCTTTGAACTAAATTCATAGCCTCTAACTTGTGGTGATGCAGGGTGTTATGAAGTGAAAAGTATAGCATGTACTGTGTTAAAAACAACTGAGAAGAAGAGGGGGTACAACCCGTGTGAGAGGAAGACAGAAGAAAGTGTGATAAGTTTTTGACAGTGACTATGTATTAGAAATTCTATTAGGCACATGAAGCAATTAAAAATGATAGTGGTGTGTTAAAGACATTTGTTTTTGTGTGAAGAATTAGACAGTGAAAGGGAGTTGCAGGCTGTAGAGTCTCATTGGAAAGTTGTCTTAAGGGGAGACTTGAATACATCTAAGTGCTTTGAGTCTTGTATAGTCTTGGGTCCTTACATTTCAGTAAAGACAAAGATATCTCTCTTGTTGTTGTAATCTAGGAATCAATGTTTTGAGAAGGTTGTAGCCTTCTAGTTAGGTTTGAGTCTGAAGAGTTGTAGCTCTATTTGTAAAAGGGTCAGAGCCCATTGATTTAGTGCAACCGTGGTTTTTTAACCCTGTTGGGTTTTCCATGTGATAAATTTCTGTGTGTCTCATTCTCTTTTACGTGCATGTGTCTCTTCTTTAACTCTTTTGTATTAATTTTTGAAACGCTGATTCACCCCCTCCCCCTCTCAGCATTTCTCCATTTTTTAGAGATAACCCTATTAAAGGTTACAATACACATTGTTAAGTGTGACCTGGTTAGAGGATTTATCACTAACAGTTAACTTTTGACCAACATTCACTATGGGGTCAACAAGATAACACTTTACATTCAATAGAATGTCATAGGGTAGAACATAAGACTGTCAAGTCCACTCGGTTAAGAGATAATCTGAATCAATGGTTAAACTGATACAGTGATGATTTGATTCAATTACAACTCAATTGCAGATATTCAGATATATGCTAAGCCCTTAGAAATAATCCTTTGATCATTAAAAAATTCACTTCCTGCAATACTTCAACTTACTTTCACTCGGTAAATGATTCTCTGACGCTTAGTAAAACTCTCCAGCTCAGTTCTTCAATAACCAGTTTGATCAAGCATGCATGAAAATAATCTTCACACGAAGTCTCTGCAGGCTCCTTCCAACATCGTTTCAACAATGAAACTCATGTCTCTTATATAGAGAGGTAAAATGTTTTCATATCAACCATTATATTTTTCCGCTTAATCTCCTTCATTCATTTTTGTCGCTTAAACCTTCCTCGGTAGATGTGTTCATAACACGTTTCAATCTCATCCTTTAGATCATCTTCAAATTTTGTTAGCTATGGATCTCATAACAAATTTCATCCTTAACCTCAAAATCATAACAATATCTAGCTCATCATATTTAGTCAGTTGATCTTAGCATTTAATGTTTTCATCCATACTCAATTAATATAGAAATACATCGGTGATAACTAAGCTTGGTCAATACTGTCACTCGGTATACACTACACTAGCTCGGTGTATACATAAATCTTTGATTACCGACTACATTGACTTGTTCAATTTCAAATCTCTTCTTCAAGATAGATTAATGTAACATGCTCAAGTCAACAATATAAAGTCATAGCCTCATCAAATACGTTACCCAATGTTTACCTTTTCCTTCTCTATCATATTCATCTTTTCCTCATGTAGATATCTCTGTTCTTCATCTTTTCATCTTTAATAGATGTTCAGATGTTTGTGACTAACATGATAAGTACTGTCAAGACTAGTTTACATCAATGACAACATATTGATTGATTTAATCATCTTACATATTATTTCAGTACTCGGTGATCTCTAATCATAGTTCTTCAGTTCATCTCAGATATTCAACCAGTTGTAGTTCATCACCCTCAACATTTCTGTAAAGACTAATAAAATTCCCTCTTGTGGAGTGCTTACTAATACTGAGTGCATGGTGAATTTTGTAACTAAGGAACATCTTTACACTAGAAACTTTCATCAAGACTCTAATGAGAAATTTGATGGAATGATTAAGGCTTTCAATGATTTTACTTGTCATACCCATGGTTCCATTATTTTTCCTATAGAAGTTGGTAAGAAATTATTAAAAGTCAACTATGTTTTCATCTTAACTTTTGATCAATTCCAAGTTTGACTTGGCCTTCCTTGGCTCACCTCCATGAAAACTATTGTCTCTCAAGCTATCCATAAATGTTTAAAATTTCCTCATGATGGTGAAATCATCATGATTAAACATATTCTCTATAAACCTTTAGAAAGTTATGATAAATTTGACCTTGAACTCTTTTGGCCTAGCATGCCTCAACCATTACAACCTTGCCAAGGTCATGTCTTCCTATCCTACCAAAAATAGGAGGTTCAAAAGATTTATGAATTAAGAAATCCTAAGAATATCCCATTTTCTGGTCTTGGAGTTGGACTCCTTAAGCCTTTCATTCCTCCTACTTATGCTTCAATATCACCTCCCATATCTTAAAATTATTATACATCCTCTATCTCTCAACCTAGAAAGGTTCCTTCTATTCTTTCTCCTAAGGAATCAAAGGACCTGATGTTGATTAATACTGAACCAATCCAAATTTTAAGAAAAATAAAATGCAACCACTATGTTCATGACCTCCACCATAGATATCATTTTGGGGGAGTTAGAAAGCTAACAGAGAGATGTAGAATATCATGTCTTCTCATTTTGTCCCTATTGAACAACGTGCAAACCTAATGAGGAGCACATAGGAAAAAATGTGATTTTTTTGTATGTTTGCTGAAAAACATGTCTTAGACCTATTTTAATACTTCAAGCCTTTGTGTTGGAATCCCAATAAGAATCCAACCCTTAGGCTTGGTGGATCCCAATGTAGTTAAAAGGGAACATGCCAAATAAGGCGCACACCCTATTTGGCATGTTTCCTATGTGGCAATAAAACTATGCAAAAAACCTTCTAAATAGGGTGCACACCCTATTTGGCATGCACCAAATGTGGCAATAAAAATCCAACAGGCCCTAACAGGCTGATTTCAGCACCAGGACCATACATAAAATGTAACATTTAAGTATAAGTTACATACTCTAGCTATATAATTAATGTAGATTTCATCATGTATATAGTTTCAATATGTTTGAGAGTGGTTTCAACTTCATAGGAGTTAAGATAAAGATTCTAGATTTTGAGGATTTTTAAGAAATTTTAGACATAGCCAAATTTTAGGAATCAACATATTGTCTTCAACATGATTCCTAGTGGACTATTGATTGTAACCTTAAGCCCTTTAATTGTGCATGATCAATTGAGGATCGTTGTTCATTGTATTTTTTATGCCATGGTTAGTTTGGTAATTAACATATATGTTTAACCATGTTAGGAGAGAGAGAGAGAGAGAGAGCATTAATTTTTGTAGGACATACTTTAGGGTTCTAAGTGGTTCTAATGTATCATAAAGGGTCATAATGGGTCCTAAGTGGTCCCAGTACCCCTTAGGACCCATTATGAACCCTTAGGATATATTATGACCACTTAGGACCCCTAATGTTTCCTAATGGGGCTTAATGTATCCTAAGAGTTCCTAGGACCACTTAGGACCCATTACAACCCCTTAGGACACATTAGAACCCATCAGTGTGTCCTACGCCCCTTAATGTGTTATAAGGGGTATTAATGAGTTCTATTGCATCCTAATGGACACTAATATGTCCTAAGGGGTCATAGGACCACTTAGGACCAATTATGATCCCTTATAATACATTAGAGCCACATAGAACCTATTAGTGTGTCCTACGATGGTCAATGTGTTCTTGTTAGACCTAAAAGGAGGCAAGCACAACTGAGAGGGGGGTGAATTATTTGTGCACCCAACTAATAAAATTAAAATCAATTTAACCAATTAAATATCTAAAAGATAAACAATGAACCAAGATCCACAACACATAACACAAAACACCAATTTTTTTTTCTCGAGGAAACCCTATTAAGGGAAAAACCCCAATGGGGATGATACCCACTAGATAGATGTACTCTATTAAAAGTATTGCTTAGATAAGAGAAAATGAAAAGAAAAAAAGGAAATGCACATGAATTCATAGGCCTACTACCTAGAGCTCACTACTCACAATACAATCATAGATCTGGTCCTCAGTCGGGTTCACCAATTTAGCTTTGATTACAATAGGGTGGACATACAGTCCATTACAACCAAAATGACTGAGATAACATCCTCAATGCCGATACAGTTCCAATGAAATATAATTGTTTCCTCTAATACAAAATACAAATACCAATATATCACCTTCTCACATATATCTCACTCACTTTCCTCAACTACTAAAAGATCTCTCATTTATGCCTAGTACAAAAACATCAACTAGGTCGGCTAAGACCTATTACAATAAAAGATATAAATATTGTGCTCAAATCACAAAGGGATCCAAATCAAGTTAGCCAAGAAATAGATAGGATCTAAAATATTATCCTCAAACATGCTACAACTTCTCCAAATCACCTCCAAGAATCACAACATGTTACTTCACCTAGTTGGCTAAGACCTAAATGAAGAAACACCAACACATCACCAAAACAAAAAAATATGATCTCCTCAATCAATATGGATAAAAAAAAATCACTATAAGATCCAAGAACACCAAAAAGAAATATGAATACCCCCATAACCTTCACATCAATCCCAACTCAAAATCCAAACTCATCTTCAACACTAATCAACAAGAATACTGAAATATCGAACTATGTCATTATAAAAGATAGCTTGTCATACTTTGAATCATGAACAACACTAGCTAGAGAAAAAATGAGAAGGCACGATGTAAATACAAGATTCACAACCTCTGAAACATCAAATTAAAGACATACCAAACCAAATACTCATCTACTACACACATGAATAGTGTAATGATAGTAAATATAAAATCTTGATCATACTATCACCCAAACTTCTGCGAACCTTTGTAGACCAACTACATACATGTCTAAACCATACCTTACGATCGAAACACAAGATCTTCAATGTGGCATCTGAACAACCAAAATATTCTTCACTAAACATACTGAACAAACTGTCTACCACAATAATTTGTATGTTGACATCAATGAAAAAACATTAAATGTTAGTATACACAAACACCAACCTCTTACATGCTCAATAGACTTCCAAAAATCTCCCCCTTTGGCATTGATGGAAACATATGAAGTGAAAAAATGATCAATACACAAAGTAATCAATATATCTACCTAATCACTTTGAAATATATCCACCTGATCACTCTGAAATATATCCACCTGATCAATCTAACTATCCAGCTTCAAACTTCTCAACATAATCACAATCTAATTTGTCTCTATTTTTCATATACTATCTCCCTCTTTGACATAAATGAAAAAAGGTCCAAAGAAATAAAAAGAACAATCCATAAGAACCATAATAATGCTCCCCCTAAGGAGTAGTCCGCAAACTCATCAATCTAGTGAATTATATTCTGATGGATTTCTAGATTGATGCCATCTCTAGCATCATTAGCTCTGATCTAGAGAGGCCAAGACCCCAATATTCTCTCTAAGATACTCAAATGTATCCTTCCACAAAGGTTTTACAAATATATCAACAATTTGTTCCTTAGTAGACACATACTACAATTTTACTTCCCTAAAGAAATGATACTTAATAAAAATATGCTTTGTCTTTGAATGTTTCATAAGGTTCTGTGAGATGTTTATAGCACTAGAGTTGTCATAGTAAATAACAATCAATTCATCAATTTTTATCCTCAAATACTTCAACATTTACTTCATCCAAAAAACTTGATTATAATTTATAGCAGTAGCTACATACTTAACTTCAATGGTGGATTGAGAGATACAATCTTGTTTCTTACTAGTCCAAGAGATTAGTTTCTTATCAGAAAAGAATTCACCTCCACTTGCACTCTTCCTATCATCCACATTACCTACCTAATCAGCATCAGTATATGCACTCAAGGTAAAATCATCATCTTTTCCATACCATAATCCATAGTCATTTGTACCCTTCAAGTATCTAGATATTCTCTTGACAATATCCATATGTGATTCCTTCGGTTATGCTTGAAATCTCGCAATAATTCCAATTGTATTTGATATGTCTAGTCTAGTATGCGTCAAACATTGTAATCCTTTGATCATAGATATGTATCTTATTTGATTTTCACAAGAGGATTCATCATCCTTAGTCAATTTTCAACCAATAACCATAGGACTCCCTACCAGTTTTGAATCTTCCATACCAAATTTCTTCAACAATTCTTTGGCATACTTGGACTATGTAATAAAAATTCCTTTATCTTACAATGTAATAATAAATCCAAGAAATAATTTCATCTCACCTATCATAGACATCTGAAATTATTTTTGCATTTCATCATAAAATCCTCTACTTAACTCATATTACCAACAAATATGATATCATCAAAAAATAGTTCAGTCATTATAATATTATTATCAGTTGTTTTGAAATATAAATTACTATATGCAGTACCATTACTGAATCAAAACTTTATCAAATACTTGTCCAATATAGCATACTAGGATCTAGGGGCTTGCTTCAGTTTGTACAAATCCTTCTTCAATTTATAAACCACATCTCCTTCCTCAATTACCGGAAAACTATCAGGTTGATCAATGTAAACATCTTCCTCTAACTCACCATTCAAAAATGCTGACTTAACATTCATTTGATATACCTTAAACTTTCTAGAGGATGCATATGCAATAATTAATCAATACCTTCTATTTGGGAATGCCCTTTGCAAACCAGTCTTGCTTTGTTTTGAACCACCTTACCTTCTTCATTTAGCTTGTTTTTGAATACTCACTTAGTTCTGATCACATTCTTGTTCATAGGTCTAGGAACAAGAATCCATGTCTTGTTTCTCTTAATATGATCAAGTTCTTCTTTCATTTCTTTCACCTAAATCTCATCATTACATGCTCCATTTACATATTTAGATGCAAATTCAGATATTAAACATGTTTCATCTCTAGCAATTCTTCTTCTAGTTTGAACATTGTTAGAGGTCTAAATTTTTGACAAAATTTGGAGTTCCATAGTGATAAAATCCTAAAAAATGACCTCCTAAAATCCATGCCTAATAAGTTAGTTCTCCATATTAGCTGTGCTTATAAATAGGTCTATACATTTATTTTCATCCTCTTAGAGTCAAACTTGATATGTTGCTAGAGTAATATGCCCTTATGATCCCTATACAATCTTATAGTGCATCTTGTAGATCCCTCCAAGTAAGTCATTCTCATGAGTATATATTTAAATTTATAAGTTCTTCCTCACTAAATCAATTGTTCCACATGATTATATACATAATAAGGTATTCCTTTATCCATTTTCAAAGCTCTATGAGTACCAATATAACATTCAAAATGTTTCATAAACTTACACTATTTGTTGGGGATAAATTGTGGCTCGACAAATTGACAATTTTTTTTTCCAATCAAGATAGTTGATGAGATGAAAAATAACATGTATAAAGAGATAAAATGGGATGAAGCATTCATATTGTAATCAATATCATCACAATGTAAATCATCTTTATAATAAGACATTTTAATATTTATATAAAGATAATATTTTGTCTTTTTTCCAAAGTTATGACCCCTTATGATACATTAGGACCTCTCAGAACCCTAGTGATTCCTATAATGGTTAATGTGTTCTAATGGGTCCTAATGGGTTATACTATGTCCCAATGGGTCCTAATGGGTTATACTATGTCCCAATGGGTTATAGTGTGTTCTAATGGGCCCTAATGTGTACTAAGGAGTCCTAATGGGTCTTACGATCACTTAAGACCCATTATGACCCATTAGGATCCCTTACAATACATTAGGACACACTAGGACCCGTTATGACACATTAGTGTGTCCTATGATGGTTAATGTGTTCTAAGGGGTCCTAATGGGTTCTAATGTGTCCTAATGTGTCCTAACATGTTCTAAAGGGTCCTAATTGGTCCTAAGGGGTTTTAAGACCACTTATGACCCATTACAACCCCTTAGGACACATTAGGACACATTAGAACCCTAAAGTGTGTCCTATAATGATTAATGTGTTTTAAGGGGTCTTAATGGGTCCTAATGTGTCCTAATGGGTCTTAATGAGTCCTAGGAGGTCATAATGGGTCCTAAGAGTTCCTAGGACCACTTAGGACCCATTATAACCCCTTAGGACACATTATGATAAATTATGACACATTGTGACTCTAAAGTGTTTCCTATAGTAATTAATGTGTTCTAAGGGGTCCTAATGGGCCCTAATATGTCCTAATGGGTCTTAATGGGTCCCAAGGGGGTTTAATTGGTCCTAAGGGTTCCTAGGACCACTTAGGACCCATTAAAACCCCTTAGGAAACATTATGACACATTAGAGTCCATTAGTGTGTCCTACGATGATTAATGTGATCTAAGGGGTCCTAAGAGGTCCTAATGTGTCCTAAGGGATCGTAATGGGTCCTAATATTTCCTAAGGGGTCGTAATGGGTCCTAAGGGGTCCTAGGACCACTTATGACCCATTATGAACCCTTATGATACATTAGAACCACTAAGAACCCTAAAGTGTGTCCTACAATGATTAATTCTCTCTCTCTCTCTCTCTCTCTTTTCTCTCTCCTCTTTCTCTATTCTCTCTCTCCTCTCTCTCTAAAAAATGTTAGAACATGTTCCTTGAATCAAAACCTTTCGAAACATAGAGTTTTAAAAACATCAAAAACCTTGTAATCTTTTTTCAACCAAGTAGGTGTACATTCTTAAAAAAAAAACATTTCAACATTTGTCTTGATTGTTTTTGTAACTTGTAAAATGTAAATAACAAGTATATGTTAATTTTTTAATTTATTTATGATTGTCTATCTCTCTCTCTCTCTCTCTCACAAGTTTTAATTATTTAAGTCATTCTTTGTAAAGTAAAATTTATAATTTATAGTATGTTAATTGTAAATTATCATGTTTTTATGTGTACATAGATTGGCAATATGGATGATTTTCATATTGATGAGCTTATAGGTCAGGATGCACCACCACCTCCACCTCCACCTAGAGAGTTAAGGGATAATATTAGGAGAAATGTAGAGGTGATAATGAGAGACATAAATATTATTAGAAATGATCCCTATCCATCAGCCCAACTACTACGCCTTGCAGATAGCATGCAAGACATAATAGATTCCATACACACATTAGACTCTAAGATTGATAGTTTCAAGTCATGGAGGGAGAGTATGCGTGTATATTATGCTGACGACCTCTCTTATAAAGAGGTTAATAATTTAAAAATTACAAAATCTGATATGGCACACTATTTTATAACCCTACAACGGGTGAGTAGATACTTGGCAAGACGATGATCATCCCGCACATGTAAATTTAATTAAAATTTATACAATGCAATATTAAATTTCATATTTATAAAATTATGAACCATAACATGTGGATTATTTGGTGAACAGAGGAGGGTTGACCCTCCATCATTCATTAGTCGTCATCATATGACATCGACACCTCGACATCTCAGTGCTCCATTCACGATATGCACTTTGATCTTGATACATTTAAACTTTAAACAAAATAAACTTTAATTGATAATGTGTTTGAAATATTTTGGTGATTTTTTAGGGTCTCTCATGTACTAGTGATATTGGAAATCCTTCATTCTCTACCCCATCAGTCACCAAGAGTTAGCCGCATATGCCTGTAGTATGTTTAACTTTCTATTAATTTTAAGTGTTTATATCTTACTAATTTATGTACAACTTTGATTCACACTTATTTTTTTGCAATTGCAGGCTTTTGGATTGTCTCATGTTGTACAATCACATTTACGTCCTAACTCATCGGTGACATTAGCTACGTTTCACACAGAGGTAATGTGCATGTTTTTATATTCCATAAATTTATAGTCAAGTTATATATACTTTCTCATATATGTATATGTACTATAAGTTTGATTCATGTTTTATATACATGTTGTTCAGGTCTACACCACCATGAGTCTTGGCATGGCTACAGGATTAAGCCAAATGCAACCATTGACACTATCCTTTTGAGGTCATGATTAAAAGTAAATTTTCAATGTCCATTTTGTATCTAGATCTTTTACAACTAATTATTACAAATTTTTACATTAAATTTTTTTACAGGACTTGGCTGCATCCACTTTTGATGTAGCTAAGGGAGGACCTTCATGTCCCAATAAGGGTACTTAGGACCAGACACAACAGGATGAGGGTACTCAGGACCAGATAGAGCATGTTGATGCATCACAGTCCTCTTCACGTGGAGTGAAGAGGACTGCAGATTAGCTAGATGAGTAGAGTTAGATTATGATCACTATTTGGACTTGTGTTATGATGATGATTATTTGGACTTGTGTTATGATGACTTCTTGTCATATTATTTTTACTTGTTATAGTAGGACTTGCATTACATACTAGTCCACTTGTTATCATATATTGTACTTGAACTTATTTTTAGAGTAAGACTTTATTTTGTGATTGTATATATATCACGAGTTGATATGATGGACATTATCATACATGTAAATTATTTCAGGAGTTGTTATGTTATTTATCTTATTCATGGACTTTTAATCCTATTTCATGATTTGTTCAAATAGTGGTTTGAATGTAGATATATATGAGCTTACATGTAATCTATCTAACAATGAAATCTATTAATTCATGTGTAATTGAGAAGAATAATATCTAGATACATTACAAGTAATATGAACAATTTGATTAACTATAAAAAACCATCTATCTTATTCAACGAGATCTATTAATTTACATGTAATTGATAAGAACAATATGGATGTTACAAACTTAACATTGAATTTGATAATTAACTATATTAAAAACCATCTATGGATAGTTCAATGAGATCTAAATTATTTCATGTAATTGACAAGAACAATATCGATGTTACAAGTAATTTATGGATGCACAAATAAATCAATTATAATCTATTAAGTGAACATAATTTGACCAATATGCATAGTTTAATATTTAAAACAAAATTGGATACATTCATAAAAGTGAGTTCATGTGAAATTAAATTACAAAACCAAAATTGGACGAATACAAGAGTGCATTGTATTGCATAAATAGTTCATGTCTATGTTCCTCCAGACATCCTGCATCATCAAAATAAATGTTGAAATGTTAGAATTTATACAAGTTCCTTTAAAGTCAATTTTAATTTATTTCAAATCTATATCTCTAAATTATAAATTATGACACTTCAAAGAAGACATAGATATTTATATTTAGAAAAAACATATATAAAAATACATGACAAATTGAATAAAAACTTACATGCATAAATTTGATTCAACCTAATGTACCATCAACATCCTCTCTTTTTTGTAATCCGTCTATGATTGCCTCATGCTCTTCCATTGAAAGTGTCCATAATATTTTATTAGCAGGTCTCCCTTTGTATCTTTCAAATTTGATAGTTGTTACCATGACCAAATGGGAATAGTGCATAATCTTCTTTTCTGATTGGTAGTCTTTAAAAGCTGGCAAACTATTCCTTCTTGTTAGGTATTTGTGTAGCCATGTACCAACTACCACAACAGACCCAATTGGATACTGGAAATCATCATCATCTACTTGATGACTTTTCAAGTTTTTCTTAGGTTCTACACATTGAGCTAACCAATACTCTATCTGCTCTTCATTATCCTCAGGTGCAACAACAACATTCACATGTCTTGCACAACAAAATTAAGTACATGCACAAATAAAACTTTTTTAAAGGTTTATAATTCAAATATAATCATAAATTATATGACATACATGTATGTAACTAATATAGTTTAAAGTTTTATAATAAATTGAATTAAATTACCAGGTTCTATGAGGTTTGAAACACGATCGTAATCTTCTGATGAAGAGGCATGATCCAGGTCTTCATTTATTGTATCATCTTCATCTTGTGTCTCAATAGGTGTTAAGGATTTTTGTTGCCATTCTTCAACCCATTCTGTATTATCACATTCTTCCCATTCAACTGCAACACAAAATTGACAAAAACATGCAAGCTACCTAGTCCATATAGTCCAAGTGTTGGAATTAGAACTCCTAAATGAATTCCATTTAGCTGATCTACTGATTGTATTACAATCATATCTTAAAAGGATATTCTTCTCTTCAACTAGTCAGAAAAAATGTCTGATTGCAGAGTTCTAATTTGATCCTGTAGACAAACTTATTTTACACCATTCAACAATTGCACGTGCATCTTTAAATTTTGATTTTTCCTCAAATTTGAGTTGCTCTCTACAAAGGGCTCTCTTAACACATGCACCGGCACCATCACGTTTTCCCTTCCCATGTCCAACCTCAAAAAAACTCCAGATATGTTAGATATTTATTTTCTTATGTGTCCTACTCAACCAATAAAACATTCTAGCATTCTTGAATTGCCCTATGCAATTATCTGACCATATTAGATGTTGTGTTATATGAATTTCTCTCTCCCTTAAATTTGCATAAAAGGTCTTAAAGCAATAATGGACAAACTCTGATGAGTGTAACTTATTATCACTAATATAGAAACGATACTCTCTCAATATTTTTTGATCCTCTTCTATATTATCAGGTGCATTCCTATGGACAATATGAACAAAAAATGTTACTTGCACTAAATTATAATATTATGGTTGGATCTCATCTTGTGGTGCAAGCGTGTAGTTCTTTACAAAGTCAACGTCTGAAAGTATACTACCAATTGGAAATGTATTCTTGCATATGCGAAATTGTCCATCAAGCCATATAGAACTTTGAGAGTCTTTCACATATTTAGGTACAACCTTACTCTTGAATTCATTCATAAAAGTATTAACACTAATTTTTTCAGTTATTAGGTTGCACCATTTTCCAACTTTTCCATCCTTCAATGGATACTCAACAATTTTAAATCTTTTTACATCAACTAATTGTTGTCCAAAATCAAATGAAATATTTTCATGCAAACAATCATCTAATAATGTAAGATTTCCACATACATCACATACACCAGAAACACATGCATTCAAAAGATAAAATTTCTCATTAGGTGGGTTACAAAAAAAATTTGATATAAACTCCTTTACAGTTTCAGGTGGTATATATATACCACATTCTTGCAACATTTGATTAGTATGCATAGTAGAACGTATAGATTGAAAAAAATCATAATGATAACAAAATTGAACATGAGTTTTGCAAAAATAGGTGATTCTTTCTTTGTTAATCCTTACATACCATGGTTTAAATTTTTCAAAAGATCTTTGACTAATACTAATAATTAACAACTTATCATCCAAATGTTTTTTATACAATTCTATTTGAGTCATATCTAAAAGGTGTTTTGGATGTGGATGATGAACTTTTCAACCGAATCTTAATTTAAGAACATCTCTGGCATTAGGGGATACTCTTGTATTATCGTGCCAAAAATTTTCAATCAAAGTTTGAACTTCACCAGTAAGTTTTATGTCAGACCTTGGGAATTTGCCAATGAAGGTCCATAAATGATTTTCCATATCACTTTTAAAGTTAACTCTTCGCTTTACAACTCTTTTTAAATTTTTACGATGAATATTAAGATATCCACTTATGTTTGAAACCATTCTTTTATCAGTAGTAGTTTTGTTTACTAAAGCTGTTGTTATTGCTCATTGTGCCACATTACTATATTTAGAATGAATTTTCTTTCCAATTATGTCAAAGGCACTAGCAACAATTGATACAACATGTTTTTACAACTCATCCTTCTTCTTGGATTTTACATAAATGCCTAACCTCTTCATCACTTTTAGCGTTTTAGACATTTTAATTAATTGTAACATTAATTGACATTGAAATCCAAATTTCTTATTATGAAAAAATTATCTAAACAATCTGTTCATGTGTGTCCTAATCTATCTCCATGAAACCAAACCACGTAGATTGTCTAGCACATCATTTTTTATTTGAAGTTGTTCATTTATTTCATTATCATTCAAATAAGTTTCTTCCTCAATTAGTGTTTCTATGTCTACATCCACATTGTTGATTTCAATTTCAATTGGTGTTTGATTTTCAGTTTCATTCGGGGTTTGACTTTCAGTTGCTTTATCACTATGATTAATATTACTAATTTGTGAAATTTCATGTGCAATTAAATTTGTTAATCTATTTTCAGGAATAAAATTTAAATAATTTAAATTGTAACCTGCTACTAGCAATTCATAAACTTCACTATCATAATAAGTTACATTTGGATGTGAAGACATACCTATATCCAATACTGGATTAGAAGATGCATCTGAATTTTTTTTCTTCAACCTCTGCATCCATTATGGTGTCTTCATTGTCCTCCTCTTCTGAAACAATTTTTGAACTCGATGCTCCAACATTATTCAGTAAATGAAGTCTTTCTCTTCTTTCTCGTTGTCGTTTTGCCTCCTATCTATTTGCTGCAACCTCCTCAGTTGTCAGAACCTTCCTTAGCTTCTTTCTACGTTGGTTTGATCCCATTTTTGCACAAAGATTCAAGTTCAAATAATTCTTTTTGAATGTCAGATCCAAAACAAGACAAAGGAAGAGAATGTTTATCCAAATATTCTATTTGCCTGGTATGGATCGTAAAATTTTTTTTTGAAAATTCATCAATCATTGAGATCAGGCCCACATTCCTATTTTTTATTGCAATGACTCTTTATGAAAAGGGCACCCGTTATTTAAATAAAATGGATGCCCGATATTTAAATGAAATGGGCGCCCGTTTTGTAATTTCACAAAACGGGCACCCATTTTTTAAGTTTAAAAAATGAGCGCCCATTTTGTAAAACTATGAGTGGGAACCCTACCTACTGATTTGGGTTTTGGTTCAGGACAAGAGCCCTAAAAAAATATGGCTAAGGCATTTCAGTATAAAATTTCTACCTTGCCATAATTTTTTCGACACCTTCCCGAATAAATTTTTCCATAAAAAAAAATTCATTTTAGCTCTTATTGTGCAGATTATAAAAATATGAATTTTATAGTGATATGATAAATTTTAATATTTTTATAATATTTATTAAGCCAACATGGTACCTAAACTTAAAATAGTAAGGTTAACTAAAACTTTAATAACATTTTTAATTTTATATTTTTTGAAAAATGAGTTATATGACATCAATCTACATAGAATTCCTTCAAATTAAAAAAAATAGGAAAAAAGTGAAGTTATCATCAAATTATGGTGGCCGTACACGAGATGTTTCAAAAATGTACTTTATAGTCAATTAAAAATTAATTAAAAAAATATTCAATAAAAAAATAAGATAAAATATTCTCATCAATCTTTAGTGTGTTAGGTACCTTTTCCCAAAAGGATTCACAAAAATACATTCATTTACTTTAAAAAAAGGGTAGTCGTACATATGTGAGGTGTGGTCCTGAAACAAGCATTTTAAAAAAGTGGTTTTTAAACATGCATACTAAAATTTAATTTATACCATGTGGGTATTGAAATAAATTACATATTTGAAAACTAGACTCCAAGCACTAAATTTTATATTACTGAAGCTTTCCAAGGTTCAATCTTTAAGTGCCTCAAATTTCATTATCAATTAATAGAAATTTTAAAAAATAGGGAAAACACTTCCACTTTTTGCCCAAAAGTGGGACTCAACTTCTTGCAGCCACCCACATACCTGTCTACCTCTTAAACCATATGCTAGATCAATTAGCATTGGCATAAGATTAGAATCTCCATTACGATGAGCTTCTCTAACCAATGAAGAAATACCTTCCCATGTTAATGAGCAACCATTTTTTTGACATCATTCAATCCATATCGTCATCCAATCAAGATTGTTCACAATATACAAATGTAGTGCATCCCACTCTCGACCAACTGTATAAAAAAAATAGACCAATTAGAAATAACTTATATTGAAGATTTATAAGAATTAATTAACTATAATAACATCTTATAATTACCTCTCACTTTCACGAATCTACCTTTCCCCATCAAGTACTCCCCTTTGAATTTGTTAATGGAGTTGGATCCCAAATACGATCTACATGGATCTTTGCTGTAAAATTTGGAAGATATTCACTAATGTACACCATGGTCTAGTGTACCATATATCCCTCCACCATAGAACCCTCGGGATCTTCTCTCTATCGAACCAAGCCCTTAAAAAATTTCAAGTTCCTCTCAACAATCCACATTGACCTAGTTTGTATAGGTAAACACAATTCAATCTCTTCAATTTGATGTATGAGGTAGTGTTCTTATGCATTGAAAAAAGTTCAAGGTAGACACTTGCATTTCACACATAAGATGAAGATTTTTTCTCTTCCAATATTTAATATATTCTTTATTGATTTCTTTCGATGAAAACTACCTCATGTATTTTCCAAGATCATATATAACTTATTTGACACTGTTGTCGAAGTGGTGTGGGAGAGATAGAGGTAGAATGTACTGCAATACTTGTAAATTGATCTTTTCAATATTTTATAAAATAATACATTGAAAACTACATGTCGTATACACATATATAGTGAATACAAAATAACATGAATTTCCTTAATAAATGTATGCCAATCGTGTGTTTTCATCCTTGACCCAAATTCACTTTTCTTTGATATGAGATTGTTTATGTTTGCAGAACATCCTATGGGAAATTGAATTTTTTGTATGAGTTTTTTTTATAGCATTTCTCTGTTGCACCGACAATAACCAAGGAAGGGAACTTATATCAATTTGGTCTCCATTGTTATTTGATCGAATGACATTTTTCATTGCATGGTTGGATTCTTCAATGTCACTAAAATTTTTGACAATTTTATCTTTGTCACGCCTTCCATCCAATATTTTTTATAATGTCTCTATTACATTATTTCTAATATGCATAGCATCAAACAAATGCAGGATTGGGAGTTGCTCATAGTACAACAACCTACTAAATTGTGTAGGATAACTTTTTAGTCCTTTTGAAAATTGGTCGTTAATGCCTTGACAACCTTCACAAGTATCAATTACATCATCAGTAAACAAAAAACAATATCAAAATATAAATTTCAAACAAAAACTATCAGATGGAATGACATTACCTCTACGATTTATTCTATTGTATTCCAACTTCAATAGGTGAGGTTTCATTCGCTATGGCTTTGATGTAGTCTCTTCTTTCCCATTGAAAATGTATTTTTTGATAATTGAGTACTTATGATTTTCATGTAGAAAGTGTCTATAGTCATCGAACACCTGCTTTCCTAAACTTTTTGAATGATGAGATTCCATCTTTGGACCATAAATTGGACATACAAATTTTCCCTTTGTTTGAAGACCTACAAGATCATGTATAATTGAATTAAATATGTTAATTTTGATAATTACAATTATCATGCAACTTAAACATACAACAAAAATGTGTTAGCACTATAACATACCACAAAAATGTTTTAGCCCAGGGGCACCATGTATTGTCCATACAAGCATTACATGGAATTGAAATTGTCATTGTCCTATTGGTCTAGAGATGTCATGTACATAGTGACCCCATTCCATAACACCATCAACTTGTCGATAAGGGGCTCAATATATACATTAATATCTTTAACTTGGTACTTACCTAGTTGAATGAATAAAAATATTACATAATTATTATGACCATTTTGATGGGGTATTTATAATAAATCAATTTAGATGACTATTAAATGAAAAAAAACTTGGAACAATCATTTCTAACATTATGTGCTCCCTTTTTATGGACATCCAAAGAGGAATGTTATTTTTGATAACAAAAATATGCCACATCGAGTAAACAAATCTCATCTCTCCAAATAAATTGACACCATTCGCTACCAATGAAAGCTTGAGATTACGAGGTTCTTCTTTAAAGTGTGGCCAAATTTCTTCTATTTCCTTACATGCCAGACCATCCACAGGCATTCGCATAATGTCATCTCGACTTCTATTGTGTGCATGATAATCCATAAATTGTGCCAAGCTAGTACACCTGAATAATCATTGTGCAAACGTGGAATAATGGGAATATACCGAAGAACCTTGAAAGGCACCTTTTTTTCTATTTTATTTGATCAATATCTACTAATATAAAAATTAGGGCATTTTGTTGTAAATTCATGTTGTTTATGATATATAATATGATCATTCAGACATGCATAAATTGTTTGATGCTCCATTCCAATATCTTTCATAATGGAAGATAATTATCGGTACAAATGAGGTAGAATGTTTGATGGTGGTAAAAAACACCACTAGTACATTTGAGACCTTTTTCTGATGTCAGGTCGTCGGAATTGGGATGATTTACCATTGCTATTATGACAAAACCCACCGTCGCAATTTTGCAGTAAAAAAAATTGACGGCTACGATTGGCATCATAATTAAGATGACTATAGCCGTCACAAAAAGGGGGTTTCAACATAGTGAGTACACCATTGTGTCTATTTTTTTCTATCACAATTGCGACGGGTAAACGTTAGATGAAGTTAGTTTACCGATGGAAATGTTGTACATGCGACGGTTAATTGTCCTAATGTTTCAATGGATAACCGTCGTTGGTAGAATGTTCACCAATGGAAATGTTATGTATGCAATGGTTTTGCATCAGAAGTTTCTGATAGATTGTCATCACTTTTCTAGTGATGTCGTAATTGCGATGAAATTCACAATTTAAAAAAAAAAATATATATTTGTCGATCGAGTTTGTATCGATTTAGAATGGTGTTCTTGCAGATCTAGTTCCATCTAGTTGCATTACTTTCAGATCTTGATCGACTTCCAAGGTGGTTTGGTGATTCAAGGTCTTTTATTCATGCTCATGATTTGGTTATGTCATTTGGAGATGACTTTGTAGTAGATTTGGTAGATGACAAGAAGCTAGTGCGACGATCAGAGATGCATTCTTCCTGATGTGTTTGTGGGATATATGCGGACCTGATTGCATTCGAATCTGATTTGAGAGACTTCTTGACTTTTTTGGTCCAAATTGGATGTGATTTTTTCCTATGGAGTGTAGCAATGACTTGACTTGTAGAACTTTCACAATGGATAATAGTTATATAATCAGACAAACATAGTTCACTCTATAGTTTTCATTATATCTTGTGAAGGACATTATACATTGTTAAAATTATCTATTTATCCAACAATATTTTGAATATCTTAGCATTGCATATAACTAAACATCTTAGCATTTCATTAGATACCACTATTGTGGTATTTCATCAAATAGTTCTCGTGCCTTGCTAGTGTTTTTATTACATC
Organism: Chamaecyparis obtusa; assembly: GCA_027943335.1. Taxonomy (NCBI): domain Eukaryota; kingdom Viridiplantae; phylum Streptophyta; class Pinopsida; order Cupressales; family Cupressaceae; genus Chamaecyparis; species Chamaecyparis obtusa. Next base: position 91,468 of record BSBK01008546.1, on the reverse strand, counting down.
TTGTGAAGGACTTTATACATTGTTAAAATTATCTATTTATACTTTCAAAATTAGCTCACTCCATTGTAGGGAACAAAGAGAATCCCCCGTGATTTAACATCATTGAGATGCCTCCATTCATTAGCTTCATGTCACCTTCTCATAGCTTCTCATAGCTTCCTATGTGTTTCATCCTTCATTTATACACTTACTTCAACCAAAATTTTAATTTTATGACAGATTTCACCAAAGGCTTTGTAGGAAACCAAGTAAGGGGCATTCTTGAGTTCAAAAACATTGATCTGCTACAATTGAATTATAAATCATGAATTCACTATAAATCAAGGGGCAGTGTAAATCATGATTTCGCTATAAAATTAATGTATTGCTCTAGATTTCATATGGACATTTTGTCAAATGGTTGGCATGTATATTTATTCAAATGGAGTTGTATCATTTGGAATGGATATATGATCGGTTGATATCGAATTCTATGTCAGGATTTACAGTATTAAATTGATCATAGTTAGAAGACTCAGACATAAGAAGAATATGAGTATAGCCAATTTTTAGAAGAATATGAATGAATGCAAACATACATAAGTGGATGAACATAAATAATGAAGGTACCTGATATTGCCTGAAGTAATGAAGTGTTGACCCTGGGTTCAATTCAGTATGCTCATGTATGATCTAGAAACTGCAAGGAAAGAAAGGATGGGGTTAGATCCAAAGGATCTAAGCAATGTCTGACACCCTATTATTGATTGTCATCTACAATTATGCATGTGGATAGTTAAGCCATACACTTCTAAAAGTAACTATGCTACATAACATGTGCACTCAGGAAAATGCACTTAGGAACATGTGCAGTGTATAGGATTTGGAATCCAAATGAAGCCCTACATTTATGTCTCTATGAACACCTGGTGAATCACTGTTGTGGCTGCATTTATGTCTCTATGAACACCTAGTGAATCACTTTTGTGATTGCATCATCCAAATAGTACAACAACAACACCAGATGTTATTGTTCCATCTGGTGTTGCTATGGCATCATTTCCAAATGATGCATCCACAACAGTAACCCACCATGCCCATCAACACAAGGCAGACATGATCAAGCATAAGCAATGGAGAGGACATTATCAAGGTCAAATTAGAGGTCAAATTTCATTCCTTGAAATTTTATATTTGTACAGTGCCATGAAATTTTATAACATAGTTCCTTAGCATTTGATCTTCATATTGTAGCCATGACTTGAGGTATGCATTCAAGCTTTGTCTTCTCATTAAATAAATTTCATTTTGATGGCATTTGTTGATTTAATTGCAACACCAGCTTGGTTATAAAAAAAAAAGAAAAAGAAAAAGAAAGTGTCATTTGTAATTTTTGTGAATTCGAAGATCTTCTGTGAAGACGGTACTGCACTTTTGCATGGCACAAAGAGGGCATTCAAGTTTGGCATTCATGAAGAGGCTGACACCATGTGGGAAGAGGGCACTAGCACTTGAGGTATGCATTCAAGCTTTGTCTTCTCATTAACTCAATTTCATTTTGATGGCATTTGTTGATTTAATGGCATAATATGAATGTTAATAGTGGCATTCTTTACATCTTAGTATTTGGAATGCTCAATGACCCATGAGCTGTGAGAGCTAGGGCATCATTGCTATTACCTTCAAGGGATTGTGTGAAGTGTTTGATCTCTTTTTATTTATTTTGTTATTGATATTCACTATGTGGTACTCCTTGTTTATGATCATTTCATGAGGAAATGTCTTGATGGCTCATGGGCTGCAAGCTAGGGCATCGTGCATTGTTTATGATCTCACTGTTTGAGCACCTCATGTCCCTATTTGATTGGCTAGTGCTCTATTTGTTATATTGAGTTTACATTATATATTTAGTCTTAATAAATATCTTATAAAAAAATATACAAAAAACCCAAAATACTTTGTCTTAATAAAATTTTAATAAAACAATATATTTAGTCTTAATAAAATCTTATAAAACAACATATATTGTGTGAAGTGTTTGATCTCTTTTTATTTGTTTTGCTGTTGATATTCACTAGCTATGTGGTACTCCCCGTTTATAATCATTTCATGAGGAAATGTCTTGATGGCTCGTGGGCTGCAAGCTAGGGCATCATACATTGTTCATGAGCTCACTGTTTAATACTGGCATTGTTTATGTCTTTTCATTTGGAATGCTTGATGACCCACAAGATTTGAGAGCTACGGCATTGTTGCTATTACCTTCAAGACATTGTGTGAAGTGTTTGATCTCTCTTTATTTGTTTTGTTGTTGATATTCGCTATGTGGTACTGTACACACTAAAATGGTGCACTTCTATGAACCATTACAGGCAAGGTTGCTCAAGAATGAGGCCTCACAAAGCGGCTCATAGCTCTCTATGCATGGAGTTGCAAGGGACTATGATGTGTTTGCTCTTAGCTAGAGCTACAAGCTTGTGACCTTGCTAGTCAACCATACAATGAGAGATTCAAGTGAAGACAAGGGCAACAATGCCAATATCTCCAAGAATCCAAATATGCAATGCAATGCAAGCTAAGAATGAGAATGTAAATGTGCAAGCTATGCTATGAAAATGGAAGTACAAAGTAAGCTATGAAATGGAAATAACAATGTGTTACAACCCTTCCTATTAAGCTAGATGAGTTAAATCTATTGCATAAAAGGAAATCTACACTAAGAATGCCATTATTATGCAACTATGAAAGCAAATAGGAACTAGATGATGAAAGCAACAAGTCTTCAATGTCTTCAAAAGCTCCAAATGCACCTAAAACCTGCAGCATAACATTAGCATAAAAATATGGTATATGCAAATGGAGGAGAGAGCTCTCCTTTTATAAGAAATGAGGTGAAATGGACTATGGAGATTAAGAAGCAAAAAGTCTTAATCAGTGGTGGAGCTTGAAAGAGGAGCAATCCATGTGCACAAGTATCCTCCAATGAGAGTGAAGTGTTGACTTTTGAGCCTCATGTGAGACAAAAAGTGTTTTTTCCCTTTTTATAAAATAGGAATAATGTTTTATTTGTGCAACTTAGGATAAGAGGGAAAGGTGGGCTTTTTATTTATTAAAAGGGGAGGAAATATTCCTTTTAGGTAAATAAAAACTTAGGATAAATGGTTAGCCCACAGGATAAAAATCCAATATATGATTGAAATTAGGATTTGATCAAGAAATTGATAATGTTGAAAAATATTGATTATTGATAAAATTGATTCAGGGTTGATAAATCAAATAAATGGGGCCCAAAGTCTAGGCGACCATTTTAGGGTGCATACATTTGCCCCTCTTTAACCAATGTGTGATCGATTTGGGAACACATGTAGTCAAAGAATGAAGTTGCAATGTGAGATTGATTTGGGATCACAAAACAACTCAGATATGAGGTCGATTCGAGATCATATCCGGACAAAGCATAAACAAAGGCCTTTGAACATGAGGTCAATTCGAGATCACATTCAAAGTAAGAGATAAGAATCTCAAATTTGAGTGAAAGCTCACAAAAGATGTTTGAATCAAGAGAATCAAGCAATTGGGGATGAGAATCCCATAAGTACTGCCCCCTCGAAATTGAAATCAAAATCAGGTAGAGAGGAGAACAGTGAATTGATAAGGATTTGATCAAATCAGAATGAAATCACAATCGAATGTAAGGGTCAAATAGGTTAACCATTAGGCAATAAAACATGCCCCAGCCTGACTGAAAAGATGCAGTCAAATGTAAGAAATGAGGGAATGGAATGACTATGAATGAAAGACTAGAAGGTTGGAAGACATGGAAATGAAGAAATGACGATGCCCTGAAAGATTAGGCCTCAAAAGATCAGCCAACTGCGCAGAAGGGGGGAAGATTTTGAAATATGATTTTGACTATCAAGATGACCTTGAATTTCAATTTTGAGTCCAAAAATGGATCCAGGACGTCGAAATTAGCTAGGAGTGCAATTTTTGCACGATTCTGAGGTGTTTTGAAAATGCGGTCAAAAAGTCAAAAGACTATAAAAGGGGTCAAAATGTCATTTTCAAAAATCATTTGTCTTTTAGCGATTTGAGAATTTTAGAGCTTTAGAGAGAGAAAATGGCCCAGCAAGCAGGAGTTCCCATCCATAGGCATCGATTCAAGTGCACCCGGTTGCACAACCGGCCACCACACTATCCTGCCCCGGTATGTTTTCGAAAAATTTGAGCTTGTTAGTCATTTTTGGTATTTAATAGCTTATTTTAGCACCTTTTTCAAATTTTTAAATTTCAAAATTTTTTGTCAGGCGAAATATCACGTGATACTTTAGAAGTATCGTGTGCTTTGGGCATTAATTTTGGCAACCAAATGTATGGTATGAGCAAGCATGTAGTGGCGCAACTTTTGAGAGGCAAACACCACCGTGAGACAAGACTTCTCAATATTGTTGTAATTGATCTCATAGGAGACTAGAGTACAGCTGATATAGTAGATGGCCCATTCTTTCCCAGTATCATTTGATTGAGCCAATAATGCCCCCAGGGAGGTGTCTGTAGCTGAAATATATAGGATCAGTGGTTTTCCTGGAATAGGAGGCATTAGAATCGGAGGATTAGCCAAGTACTGTTTGATCTGATCTAGGCTCTTTTGACAATCCTCATTCCAAACACAAGAAGCACCCTTATGCAATGTCTTGTTGAAGGGTTACCCTCTATCTGCAAGTTGAGAAATAAACCTCCTAATTGATTGAAGACGTCCCTGAAGACTTCTCATTTGGCTGATATTCTGAGGAGGTGGCATATCTAGGATTGCTTGGACCTTTTCAGGGTCAACCTCGATACCTTTTGCTAATATTATGAATCCTAAAAGTTTGCCTGAGGTGACGCCAAATGCACACTTCTTTGGATTCAATCTGAGTTGAAATTGTTCCATACGATCTAGAATTACTTCCAGATCATTGAGGTGTGTGTCCCATTTTCTTTATTTTGCCAGGGTATCATCCACATAATCTTTCATATTTTTGTGCATCATATCATGAAAGATAGTCATCATAGCTCTTTGGTAGCTAGGTTGCTCCTGCATTCTTTAACCCGAATGGCATGACGTTCCAGCAATAGGTTCCCCATGCACATGTGAATGATATTTTTTCTTGGTCTTCAGGAGCTATTTTGATTTGATTATACCCTGAGAAACCATCCATTAGAGAGTATATGTCATAGCCCGCCGTCATGTCCACTATCATGTCAATGTTTGGAAGTGGAAAATCATCCTTAGGGCATGCTTTGTTTAAATCTCTAAAATCTGTGCAGACACGAATGGACCCATCATGTTTGGAGACAAGTACTATGTTTGAGATCCATTCTACATAATCGATGGCTCTAATAAATCTAGCTCTCAAAAGTTTTTCTAATTCCCCTTTGACAAGTAGAGCTACATGTGGATGCATTTTTCTTAATCTCTGTTTTACTGGCTTGACTCCTGGAGCTATGGATAAGTGATGCATTATGAGATTCGTGTCAAGCCCTGGCATGTCTGAGTAGGTCCATGCAAAATTAATTTTCTTTTTCTGTAAAAACTGTACATATGCCTTGGTCTCTTCCTCTGATAAAGACTGAGCAAGATGGACTATCTGAGGATTTTCTTATGTGTTTAAATTGACTGGCTTTGTTGGTTCAATCAATATTGATGATCTATCCTGGAAATAACTTGGCAAGTTATTAAGTACCCCATCCTTAGGTGCCTCAAAGAGGTTTTCACCTTCGGATGCATCATTTCTTTTTACTATTTTTTGTTCTGACACCGCCACAAAGTGGTTTTCGCCATCAGACCTATTTTTCTTTTTCTCTTTTATTTTGAGACTGAGGTACTTAATATCAGGCTCTGTCATGCTGGTTGTTGGTTCACTGGTGGAAGAAGCCAAGGGTTCAAGAGCATTCAGATAGCAAGCAATTTTGTAATCATTGTGGAAGGTGAGGAATGTGGGTTCTTGATGGTGCTGAGACCAGTCAATTAGGTCAAAGTGAACAAGGGGTAAGTCAATGGCAGGTTCAATGTTGTTTATGCGAAAGGTGTCATCTCTGGTGACCATATAATTGGAGTTCATCAAGTCTTCTCCTAAGATACTCGAATTAGGACTCATCCTATCAAATGAAGCGTCGTCTACTAAGGCGATTTGAGGAGGGCAATCCTCTAGTCCGACACTAGGATCGTTAGTCGCATCGGGTTGGGTACTATAGGCATGGATAATATCCACGTCCAGATTAATTGTTGCATCTGAAAGTGAATCCCATTCATATTCATGGGATTCTATCTCTGAGTCATCATTTAGGCCTCATGATGTAGAAGCCTCAAGGTTAGGAAGGGTTTCTCCCTCTCTAGTGCTAGTATTGGTACTATCCGTCGCAGCTAGGACAATAACACTTTCCTTTATCGATCTAGTAGTCACACAGTCACTATCCGTCGCAGCTGGGATAGTAGGACTATCAAGCATCAAATCTATGGAATCTCCCCAAAGGAGATTCATTGAGGGAACCCAATCATCAGACACATCTTGTTGGTTGGAAAGATCAGGCGTATTATTTGCATCACTGTCACTGTCCATCGCAGCTGGGACAGGGACACCTTTCTTCTTCTTATTCTGAAAACCTAAGCCAACCGTGGACTTATTCTTTCGTCCGAAGAGAGCATGATCAAGAGGCTCAGCTTTAGCATCCAGCCTATGACTAAGGGGACCATATCTCAGATATCCCATATTTTGAACCAGTGTATATCCTTTCCCATAAGTTTCAGGTGAAGGAGCAAAATTCTCGTTATGTTTGTATTTCCCCTCGTGATAGATCCAGTCCCTTACAACAACTTCCTCTTTCTCTTCTTGAATGGGGACCAAAGACTCAATGAATTTCCCAAATAATGTCATTGTCGATGAAGAAGGTTTTGTACTTGGTGATGGTCTCCCATAAGACCTAGGAGAGATTGGCATGTTTGTAAAAGAATAAATCTTATAATCTCCCATCCCAAGATCCTTGGTCTTGAACTTTTGCTTGCATTGTTCAAGTGAACTACTAGGACTGTCAGCTTCCCTATTCAAAGGTACATGTGATCCCGTAGAAATGTTATTAACTGATAAAGCACTATCTCCAGGGATGCAAATTTCTACACCATTATGGGGAAACTTTACACACTGGTGATATGTTGATGGGACTGCTTGCATTTCATGTATCCATGGCCTACCTAGCAAAATGTTGTAGGCTAGAGGTCCAACATCAATAATTTGAAATAAGATATCTTTCTCTACTGGACCAATGCGAATAGGTAAAACGGCCAATCCCTTAGAACTTCTTTCTGCTTCATCATATGCTTTGATTGTGATCCTTTTCCTTGTGTCAATGACGTTCTCAGAATATCCTAGAGCCAGTAATAAACTCAGGGTACAAATATTGAGCCCCGCACCCCCATCTATCAGTACACACCTAACACAGGTTTTATGAATCATGACTTTGATGTGTAAGGCCAAGTTATGTGGGTGACTGATGGATTTGTCATCTTCTTCGGAGAAGGTGAGGTAATGAGGGCTAGCCAAATGGTTGACCATGTTTTGGAATTGGTCAATATCTAAGTTGTTAGGGACATTGGCTGCTCGCAAAGCATCCTCAAGGATGCGCTTGTACTTAGGAGATAATTCTAAAAGCTCAAAAATGGATATCTGCGCGGGTTTACATTGTAGTTGGTCAATAAGATTATAATTAGAATCAGGACCAATGACAGATTTGGGAGGAGCACCTTTGGACACGGGATGTTTAGACTTGCTAGTGCTAGGACCTCTAATGATAATGGGAGCTTGGGCCTGGCCCCTAGTGACAGCATTGAGGGACTGGGGCATTCTTTGTGAGTGAGGGCCTCTTATCACCACAGCGGGTCTTTCATCAGTCATAGGAGTTGAGTCCACATTATGTCCATAGGAGTCTTTCCCTCTCATCATGTTGACACTATCATCCACAACTTCAAGCATGTTAATGACGTTCTCTACATTTGTGTAGGTGTAGTTGATAGCCGCCTTGCCATTCTTATTGTTAGAATTCTCTCCTTTCTCATATTTAGGCAAGGGCTCTTTAAAGGCTTTATGATCCGCATTAGTGGTTAACCCATCCACTTGTAATTGTCCTTTCTCAATAAGGTCTTGGACAAGATGCTTGAGTTTAAAACAATTTTCTATGTCATGTCCAATCCCATTATGGAAAACGCAAAAAGCCTTAGCATCCCACCAATGAGGTAAAGGATCCGGTATGCGATGTTTTGTAGGATCCTGTGGGTGCACCAAATTATGAGCAACTAATGTCTTAAAAACATCTGCGTAAGATTCTCCCAATTTGGTAAATTGTCTTTTCTCCGTTTTAGATCTCTTTTGATACTTAAGTTTGTCTTGTTGTGTTGAAAACTTTGCAATTTCATAGCTTGAACTGCGTGAGAGAGGTTAAGAACTCTTTCATTTTTGACCTGAGATGAGTCAACAACTCCATCGTTGACCACTTGCTTGTTTTTGTTCCAATAGGAGTTCTTTTTGTCCTTGTTACCATTAGTATTGTTATTTTGGCTATTGTTATTATTTGTTGGTTTAGCCAAAATTCCTTGTTCTTTTAGGACATCCTCAATGCGACATGCCACCTCTACCATAGTATCAAAGGAATTAAATGGGATTTTCTTGACTTCATATCTGAGTTCTAGTATTAGATTGCTCACAATGATATCAATTCTCTCCTCTTCAGGGATTGTCCTTGGGTATTTTGAACACAATTGCCTCCATCGTTGTAAAAATGTAACAAAAGATTCCCCTTGATTTTTCTTAAGTTTACACAAATCAAGCATTGTGACCGACCTCGATAAGTTGTAAGCAAAATGCTGAACAAATCTTTGGACAAGTTCTTTAAATGTCTTTACTGGAGGGGAAAGGTTGGTGAGCCATTCCATGGCTTGACCTTTTAAACTCCTTGGGAATAATCTCATCAAGTAGGAGTCTTCATGGTGAAAGGAAAAGCTCATTATGTAGAACTGTCAAACATGGTCGTGAGGGTCACCAGTGCCATCATATTTGTCGTATGTTGGGAACTTGAATTTCTTAGGGAATTCTACCATCACCACACTTTTGTCAATGGGGTTAGGACATATGGAGTCCAAATGAAATGTGCTCTTGGGAGCCTTCATCCTGTCTATATCCTTTTGCATTTGTAAGATCACCTCATCAGTTGAAGGATTCTATTTCTTGATTTTTTGGTGAACATCAAAATTATATGGAACTTTAGCGCCTTTGTTGATAAGACTTTCCAAGAATTGGTCTTTGTTTTGTTCCACATATTGCTCCACATATGCTTGAAAGGATGGTTCTTGTTACAGAGTCATGAAATCCACATGATCGAATTTAGCATAACTTCCTCCATGTTGTGAGCCATGATGTGCTTGTTGGGAGGGTTGCTTTGAATGTCTATGAGATGACTATCTCCTATGATGGTCATATCTTGAAGCCCTTCTTCCTCTAGGACTCGGGGATCGTGAAGGTGTCCTTGATCTTCTTCTAGGGCTAGGGGAAGGGGTAGATGGGGGCGAGTTGGTCCCACTATTGGCTCCCCTCCCGTTAAATTGGCTTTGGAGTTGTTGTGCATAGAGTCTATCTTCTTCTTCTTGGGCGACTCTTTTCTGTATATCCAACAATGCACGTTCCTCCTCCTCTAGTTGTCTAAATTTTTCTTTTTTAGCAGCCTGTTCATCCAAGTAGGCTTGTTTCTCTCTCTCAATGCTTCTCAATCTGGTATTTTCATATCGAGAGGTGTCTTTAAGTGGGGAGGTTTGTCTCGAATGCCTCATTGCATTAGCTGCGTTGATGTGGTGATCACTAGATTCGTTGTTCTGGTCTTCGTGTTGTGACCCTGAATCTGAGTGAGCTTTCTTATGATGTCTTTCAGCTCATTGATGAGCATCAAAATACCTCGCATTGTTGGGAGGTGACCCGGGTGGACTAGCATGAGAAGAACCACCATACTCTCTTCTGTGTCGTTGAAAGATATCTTCAAGAGTTTGATTCATGGCTTCTCTTTGTTGTCGGGTGAAAGTGTAACTCATGTCCATACTTGATGAAAGTGGTACAAAAGAGGTGCTCACTTCACTAGGATTAGCTCTCGAATTAAAACAAACCTCAGATTCACTCTTAGGAGATTGGTCAAAAAGGGGTCCTTTTCCCTTAGGTTGTCGACGAGTCTTGACGGGTGGTAACTGGCTAAAGGCAACAGGGGGTCGCTTCCCTTGATTAACTTGGTACCTTGTCGTAACTGACATGAAAGAGAGATACTCTCAATGATAAGGTGACCTTTCAAAGTGTCAACACCAAACTAGGATAATCGAAGTCCTCTATTGTCCAAAGAGAAATGAAAAGAAAAAAAGGGCTTTACCAACACTGTCAAAGAGGTGCTTCAAATCAAAGGGTGACTACCCTTGCACTTTTGAATCAGGAGGTTGGACTAGGCCAAAAGATAATTGAAATTGAGAGCGATTTGGACAATAAGAGTACTAAAATTTTCCCAGAATGCAGCTAACAATTTTAAAGATGAACCTTGGCACCAAGAATGGCTTTCTAACTTGGCAATTTTTCCAAAGTGATTTTGTAAATCAAATGATGCTATCCCAGAGGACTAAAAACTAGAAATTTGGAGTCAAGACAGATCTCAAATGTCAGGGTGAGAAGCCTGCTTTAAGACCTAGCCTGATTAATAGCAACTGAAACTGACCAAAATTTTAGCACGGCAAAAATAAACCAGGCGATATACTCCAGGCTACTGGGGCGATAAACCTATAACCGTGTGATACTTCGCCCAAAGCCAGGCGATACTTCTTAATACTGGCGGGCGATATACTCTAGGAAGGTCGGGCGATAGTCCATCAGGGGTGAACTATCGTGCGATATTTCTCTTCAAAGGGGGCGATATTTCTATCAAGTGTGAAGTATCACGCGATACTTCGCTTTACAGGGTGTGATACTATTGTAGAATTGTTTAACTCTTGACCAGAATTGTGTGAAATTTGCATTTTTGGGTCTGTTTGGTCAAAATTTCCAGTTTAAGGGTTGATGTTTTTGATTTCAGTCACAATATCAGCAAAATTTCAGCAGGTTTGCAAACAGTAAGGGATCAAAACATGGTCTCAAACACTTGAAACAAGGGCAAAAGCAACCTTGCCAAGACAAACACTTATGATATCAGAAATAAAATTGCACCCTATGAATGCTACCGATTATTTGTATGTAAGAATATTTGCACTGGTATCACACAATCGAAGACACTTCAAGCAAATCTATCCAAAAAAGTCAAGGCTCAATGCTTACCAACTTAGTCCACAACTTGATGCCCCCTCACCTCACACCAAGTGGTTACCCACAAGAGATGTTGGCTTTGTCATGGAAATGTCAAATGACACAACCAAAGGGACACATATGGTGAGTATCTTAAGGTGATCCGGGTAAACCACTTGGATCAATCCTTGCACTAAGAAGATAAGTGGCTAAAAGAAGGTGGCTTCTATCTAATGGTTCTTAATAAGGATTTTCATTCACAACACCCCTCTTGCTCCTCATAAAGGACTAGGACCTTGCGGCCTCAAGAGTACCTTAAGCATTCTTGTTCAATGTTTTCCCCATGGTCGCAATCCCATGCGCTACTCACATCAAACGAAGACAAGTGTTATGTCTATCAAGGTTTTTGGTATCCTTGATAGCCTTGAGATTATAGTGAGTTGGAATCACTTGCCACCAAGGAAAATGATGACAAGGTTGTCCCCACTTTGAGTCGTTCCTCTTGATTGCTCAAGAGCAGGCCCACTAAAGGATTCCTAAACTAAACAAAAATAGATCAACTCTTGAGGTTCAAGGTTTTTGATTCACCACAAGGGTGAAAAACATACTCCCCTATCTCAAAAATCTCTCCCAAACACACCAAGCAAAGAGATTCAATTACCCCCTTGCTTCCAAAATCTTAAGATGGGTCAAGATTTTTTGATTCACCTAAAGGTGAAGAGCATACTTCTCCTACCACCTCAAGATCCCTTTCACAAGGTATTAAGATGCCTAATACAATTAGTGAATGCCACACTTGAAAGGAAAGTAAATAAAACAAGCAAGAAATAATTTTTTTTTTTTTATTTTTATGCTTGGGCAGCCCTGCAAAAACTGTTAGTAGCCCTTTTTGACATGCATTTTTAACAATTTTCAAGCAAATGAAAGCACCTACAAACACAACTTGTTAGACCCACAAAGTTAGCAAAATCAAAATCCAAATGTAAACATACAATAAACTGCTAGATTTAAGCTAAAAGATGCAGGTTAGGCCTATCTAAACACATCAAATCAAAATAGCAAGCTAAAATAATCAAATTCGGACAAGAAAATTGGAAACGCAAGTCTCTGTCAGACCAGGCGATATTTCTCAGACTTCACCAGTATCGCGTGATACAGTTTCCTATAGTCGGGCGATATTTCTCAATCGCGCGATATTTCTCAGTCGCGCGATACTTCTCACTATGGGCGGGTGATACTTCACCCGATAACAGGCGATAAACCTCAGTACTGGCGGGCGATTCTTCTTTCAAGCGAAGTGTCACACCACTATACAAAGGTATATCACGTGATATTTCTGAGAAGTATCGCGCGATACTCTGAGACAGAAAACCAGAGACTGAAAAATTTCCAAAAAATAATCCAAAAAATGACGAAAATGCAAATGAAATAAAAGACAAAGCCTATCTACTCTGCCCCACGGTAGGCGCCAGAAATGTACACACTAAAATGGTGCACTTCTATGAACCATTACATGCAAGGTTTCTCAAGAATGAGGCCTCACAAAGCGGCTCATAGCTCTCTATGCATGGAGTTGCAAGGGACTATGATGTGTTTGCTCTCAGTTAGAGCTACAAGCTTGTGACCTTGCTAGTCAACCATACAATGAGAGATTCAAGTGAAGACAAGGGCAACAATGCCAATATCTCCAAGAATCCAAATATGCAATACAATGCAAGCTAAGAATGAGAATGTAAATGTGCAAGCTATGCTATGAAAATGGAAGTACAAACTAAGCTATGAAATGGAAATAACAATATGTTACAACCCTTCCTATTAAGCTAGATGAGTTAAATCTATTGCATAAAAGGAAATCTACACTAAGAATGCCATTATTATGCAACTATGAAAGCAAATAGGAACTAGATGATGAAAGCAACAAGTCTTCAATGTCTTCAAAAGCTCCAAATGCACCTAAAACCTGCAGCATAACATTAGCATAAAAACATGGTATATGCAAATGGAGGAGAGAGCTCTCCTTTTATAAGAAATGAGGTGAAATGGACCATGGAGATTAAGAGGCAAAAAGTCTTAATCAGCGGTGGAGCTTGAAAGAGGAGCAATCCATGTGCACAAGTATCCTCCAATGAGAGTGAAGTGTTGACTTTTGAGCCTCATATGAGACAAAAAGTGGTTTTTCCCTTTTTATAAAATAGGAATAATATTTTATTTGTGCAACTTAGGATAAGAGGGAAAGGTGGGATTTTTATTTATTAAAAGGGGAGGAAATATTCCTTTTAGATAAATAAAAACTTAGGATAAATGGTTAGTCCACAAGATAAAAATCCAATCAATGATCGAAATTAGGATTTGATCAAGAAATTGATAATGTTGAAAAATATTGATTATTGATAAAATTGATTCAGGGTTGATAAATCAAATAAATGGGGCCCAAAGTCTAGGCGACCATTTTATGGTGCATACAGGTACTCCCCATTTATGATCATTTCATGAAGAAATGTCTTGATGGTTTGCGGGCTGCAAGATAGGGCATCATGCATTGTTTATGAGCTCATTGTTTGAGCACCGGCCAATCAAATAGGGACATGAGGTGCTCAAATAGTGAGCTCATAAACAATGCATGATGCCCTAGCTTGCAAACCATGGGCCATCAAGACATTTCTTCATGAAATAACCATAAACAAGGAGTACCACATAGTGAATATCAACAACAAAACAAACAAAGAGAGATCAAACACTTCACACAATATATGTTGTTCTATAAGATTTTATTAAGACTAAATATATTATTTTATTAAGATTTTATTAAGACAAAGGATTTTGGGTTAGTTTTATGTTATTTTATAAGATTTTATTAAGACTAAATATATGATGTAAACTCATAATTATACTTGATATATATAATACAATGGTATGTAGTATAATCTATACATTTGTGAGATGTGATTAATTCCAGCTATATGATGTTTTGGGATTAAATTGGTGAGTTTGTATACTTTCTCTATTTTAAACTAACCTATGACTTCAAAGGAGGAATTATGAAATATAGTTGTAGGTAGTTATCTCTTCTATAATGATGGAGGAGTGAAAGGTAATGATCAATGACGTTGTTGCTATTAGATCATACGTTAATGCACTTACTATTTTGAATTTGAGCTCGGGCATCATGCAATGTTATTGTTGTCATTGCATGCATGCTGCTATTGTGCACCATATATTGTTTTATACACTGTTTATTTCATTGAGACTGTGATCTTGGAATTTGTAACGTATTTTCTATTATTGGATCAATGCTACCATGTTGTTGAGGCTGTAGATGCATTGAATTACCACTGCCATTCTATTTTTATAGCAACAATATAACAAAAAGAGCACCGACCAATCAAATAGGGACATTAGTAAGACATTTAATGCATTATTACTTCATATTGATGATAAAAATTTCATTGGCTCAAAGCACATAGAATGTGGGTAGATGCATTGAATCACCACTTCCATTCTATTTTGATGAAGAGAAACTATGTTATAAAATTTCAAGGCATGAAATTTTATAACCGTACATATATTTTATGAGTATAACTTTACAACATAAGAGCACCCACATGCCTTGGTTGTTATTGGTCTATGAAAGGTTTTGGTTTTCCTTTTCCAATTGAGATGCCATCCTAAGATTCAAAAGGACCAAGGTAATAATAAGTCTCAAACATAAATGCATGATTGTGGATCCTCAAGTAGGAGTTGTGATGCAAAGGAAGAACACGTATATGGGTTTACCCACATAAGGACAATGGTTTCATTCATCTTTCTTTCAAGTGCTTTTGGGTACTTTCCTTGGCCTCTAGGCTTGGGCATCCTATAGGGGTTGAAATAAAATTATGAAGGCAATAAGGACACATAGAACAATAGGTTTGGGGACTTAGAATTATGTTCAGTCCTTAGTAATGGTTTGGGGAACTAATTACTAGATGAGTGACTATAGTACCCTAGTTTGCATTATTAGATGATCTTGTTTAATTTGTGTCCATTTCATGCAAAGATACATGTAAAGAAAAATAAATTTTTGCATTTAAAGATTACATGTATATATATGAAAAATAACTTGTATATACTATACAAGGAAAATAACTTTCAGAAGGAAATGCAAGAGTACAAACATACATAAGAGGATGAACATAAATAATAAGGGTGCCAGACATTGCCTGAAGTGATAAATTTTTGACCCAGGTATAAATCTAGTGTGCCCCTGTGTGATCCAAAACTTGTAAAGAAAAGAGAGATTGGGGTTAGTTAAAAAATATCTAAGCAATGAATGACATCCTATTACTGATCCTCATCTACAATTATGCATGTACATAGTCAAGCCATATACTTCTAAAAGAAAAACCATGCTACAGGACATGTGCACTCAGAAGAATGTTGCAGAGAGTAAATGGATGCATTTATATTTGCATGAACACCTGGTGAGTCACTATTGTGACTACATCATTCAAACAGTGCAACAACAACACTAGATGTTGTTGTTTCATCTAGTGTTGCTGTGACATCATTTTCAAATGATGCACCCACAATAATCACACACCATGCCCATCAACACAAGGCAGTCATGAGAAAGCATGAGTAAGCAATGGAAGGGGCATACATCATCATTAAATTAGAGGAGAAAAACATCAAATTTGCATATTAAAGGACAAGTACATCATGGATTTTAAGTAAAGATCATAACATCACAACATGGTTGGCAGCCCCAAGGAGGCCCCATTGCATGTAGTGAGTAAGCTACATCAAAACAAAGAGGTACACAAATTTGCATCATCTATACATTAATGCTATGGCATGAACTATATTTGAATTTGCATTTTAAAGGATAAGTAAGAAATCTTCATGATGCTAGTGAAATTAACAAAGGTACAGATCTAGTGAAATAATGAAGCTACCCACATTCTATGTGCTTTGAGCCAATGAAATTTTGATCATCATGATGAAGTAATAATGCATTAAATGTCTTACTAATGTCCCTATTTGATTGGACGGTCCTTTGTTTGTTATATTTTTTCTATCAAAATAGAATGGCAGTGGTGATTCAATGCATCTACAACCTCAACAACATGGTGACATTGATCCAATAACAAAAAATACATTACAAATGCCAAGCTCATAGTTTCAATGAAATAAACAGTGTATAAAACAATATATGGTGCACAACAACAACATTCATGCAATGACAACAATAACATTGCATGATGCCCGAGCTCAAATTCAAAATAGTAAGTGTATTAATGTATGATCTAATAGCAGCAACCTCATTGATCATTACCTTTCACTCCATCATTATAGAAGAGATAACTACCTACAACTATATTTCATAATTCCTTCTTTGAAGTATGTATATATCAAGTATACTTATGAGTTTACATCATATATTTAGTCTTAATAAAATCTTATAAAATAACATAAAACTAACCTAAAATACTTTGTCTTAATAAAATCTTAATAAAATAATATATTTAGTCTTAATAAAATCTTATAAAACAACATACATTGTGTGAAGTGTTTGATCTCTCTTTATTTGTTTTGTTGTTGATATTCACTATGTGGTACTCCACGTTTATGATCATTTCATGAGGAAATGTCTTGATGGTTCACGAGCTGCAAGCTAGGGCATCATGCATTATTTATGAGCTCACTGTTTGAGCACCAACCAATCAAATAGGAACATGAGGTGCTCAAACAGTGAGCTCATAAATAATGCATGATGCCCTAGCTTGCAGCCCGCGAGCCATCAAGACATTTTCTCATGAAATAATCATAAATGGGGAGTACCACATAGTGAATATCAACAACAAAATAAATAAAGAGAGATCAAACACTTCACACAATGCCTTGAAGGTAATAGAAATGATTCCCTAGCTCTCAAATCTCGCAGGTCATCAAGCATTCCAAATGAAAAGATGTAAACAATGCCAGTATTAAACAATGAGCTCATGAACAATGTATGATGCCCTAGCTTGTAGCCCACGAGCCATCAAGATATTTCCTCATGAAATGATCATAAACGGGGAGTACCACATAGTGAATATCGATAGAAAAACAAATAAAAAGAGATCAAACACTTCACACAATGCCTTGAAGGTAATAGCAATGATGCCCTAGCTCTTAAAGCTCGCAAGTCATCAAGCATTCCAAATGAAAAGATGTAAACAATGTCAGTATTAAACAATGATCTCATGAACAATGTATGATGCCCTAGCTTACAGCCCATGATCCATCAAGATATTTCCTCATGAAATGATCATAAATGGGGAGTACCACATAGCTAGTGAATATCAACAACAAAACAAATAAACAGAGATCAAACACTTCACACAATATATGTTGTTCTATAAGATTTTATTAAGACTAAATATATTGTTTTATTAAGATTTTATTAAGACAAAGTATTTTGGGTTTTTTTTATGTTATTTTATAAGATATTTATTAATACCAATATATGATGTAAACTTAATATAACAAACAGAGCACTGACCAATCAAATAGGGACATGAGGTGCTCAAATAGTGAGCTCATAAACAATGCATAATGTCCTAGCTTGAAGCCCGCGAGCCATCAAGACATTTCCTCATGAAATGATCATAAATAAGGAGTACCACATAGTGAATATCAACAAAAAAATAAATAAAGAGAGATCAAACACTTCACACAATGCCTTGAAAGTAATAGCAACGATGCCCTAGCTCTCAAAGCTCGCAGGTCATCAAGCATTTCAAATGCTAAGATGTAAACAATGTCATCTAGAGATGTGTATTGTGAGCTTTCCTGCAACAAATGGACTTGTGATGATTTTAAAAATAGTACATGTGTTGCAGGAAAGCTCAAAGTATTGGTTAGGAAAATATGAATGTTCATCACCTATG
Organism: Chamaecyparis obtusa; assembly: GCA_027943335.1. Taxonomy (NCBI): domain Eukaryota; kingdom Viridiplantae; phylum Streptophyta; class Pinopsida; order Cupressales; family Cupressaceae; genus Chamaecyparis; species Chamaecyparis obtusa. The sequence goes on along the minus strand of BSBK01008546.1, from coordinate 73,245 downwards.
CATATCAGAGTTGATCAAAGAAGGTATATACACAACAAAACAAATAAAGAGAGATCAAACACTTCACACAATGCCTTGAAGGTAATAGAAAAAACCAAACACTTCAAAATAGGGACATCGGTAATAAAATAGGGACATCAGTAATAAAATAATACACTTACTATTTTGAATTTGAGCTCATAAAGATTAGGATATCCCTATTTTATTACCGATGTCCCTATTTACATATTTTCATCAAATGACCCAAAAACATCAAGAATGGTCCTATATGGTCACTAATAGCCAAATTTTAGAAGAATATGAATGAATGCAAACATACATAAGTGGATGAACATAAATAATGAAGGTATCAAACATTGCCAAAAATAATGAAGTGTTGACCTAGGGTTCAATCCAGTGTGCTCTTGTATGATCCAAAACCTGCAAGGAAGGAAAAGATGGGGTTAGATCTAAAGGATCTAAGAAATACCTGGCACCCTATTACTTATCCTCATCTACAATTATGCATGTGCATAGTGAAGCCATACACTTCTAAAATGAACTATGCTATAGGACATGTGCACTCAGGAAACATATGCATGTAGTGAGTAAATCGTATGATGTCAAATGTGTTATCAAGCAACACCTCATGGGCTATGAGTCAACATGGTATATATGTTGTTTATACAAGATCATTAAAAGGACATCTACAACCTCAAAAACATAGCAATATTAATCCAATAACATGAAATACATTACAAATGCCAAGCTCACGGTCTCAATGAAATAAACAGTGTATAAAATAATATATGATGCCCGAGCTCAAATTCAAAATAGCAAGTGTATTGATGTATGATCTAATAGTAGCAACCTCATTGATCATTACCTTTGACTCCTTCATCATTATAGAAGAGATAACTACCTACAACTATATTTCATAATTCCTCCTTTGAAGTCATAGGTTAGTTTAACTATTGGACAATGAGTTGATAGGAGATTCGAATAGATTTGAATAAAAAATAAGAGTATTGAATTTTATTTGTTCCTATTGTGATTTTAGGGGAGAAGAAGGCTAAAAGATTTTCAGCAGATCAAGGTGGTGTATATAGCTTGTAAGTTTATACGTTTGCACTTTTTTTGTTTGAGGCTTAATTATGCTAGTTTTTAAACAGAAAGATTTTTCTTTCTTATTTCAAATTCATTCCTTCTTATGTCATACTTGATGCACAGTGAATTCATAGGAGTTTCAAATAGATTTGAAGAAAAGCTAAGAGAATTGAATTTTAACTGTTCTTATTGTGAATTCAGGGGAGAAGAAGGCTAAGATCTTTACAGCTGATCTTGTGTGGGCAAGGTATGAAATTTATTCTTGTCACAATCTAAAACTGTTTGGAGTTGATTTCAGCTCTTCATCATAGAAAGATATCTATAATTTACAGATCATTGTGTCAAGTATTTTTAATTCAAATTTATGACTAAGTGTTACAATTAAGAAATGTAAATTAGGTTGACTTCCAAACACCATAGGCAACTTTAGCAGATCATGTTTGATGAAAATGATAATGAAATTTGGCATGTGCAAGTAAAGAAATCATGTGGTCATCATTTTGTTTGGGCTATGGTTTTCATGTATAGTTTTTGTAAAAGTTTTCATCCTTAAACTAAACTTGTCCTTCCTAGTATCCAGATTATTGATGCTTTTATTGGTATTAATTTGGATGCTAGTGCTCATGCTCTTTGGTGCCTTTCCATGCTTTATTTGGTGTTGAGTTTTTAACTTGCTAACCTCCTTGTTCTGTTAGCATCCTCTATGATTTTGGATGCTATATTTTTCCTAGTCTAGTTGGTGCCTTACTTTCCCTCTTTGGTTCCATGATTGCTTAAATTAAGAGTTCATTTTGTCTCTGATTAGGGCAATATTTCTCCTTGACTATATTCTTTTTGGGTCTAATCTATTGTAGTTATTTCTTTTTTCTTTGAATCATTGTTTACAATTACTTTTGATATTTGTGTGAAGAAGAAGAGCAGAATGGTGAACGAGTGTATTTGAAAAAGATAAACATAACACATTTTGTTGGGTTGATTGGGTTGGCCTGGTACCATTTACATGGCCTGGCTAGATACTAAATAGTGAGCTCATGAACAATGCTAGTATTAAACAGTGAGTTCATGAACAATGTATGATGCCCTAGCTTGTAGCTCGTGAGCCATCATGACATTTCATCATGAAATGATCATAAATAGGGAGTACCACATAGTGAATATCAACAACAAAACAAATAAAGAGAGATCAAACACTTCACATAATGCTTTGAAGGTAATAGAAATGATGCCCTATCTCTCAAATCTCGTAGGTCATCAAGCATTCTAAATGAAAAGATGTAAACAATGCTAGTATTAAATAGTGAGCTCATGAACAATGTATGATGCCCTAGCTTGTAGCCCGCGAGCCATCAAGACATTTCCTCATGAAATGATCATAAATGGGGAGTACCACATAGTGAATATCAATAGAAAAACAAATAAAGAGAGATCAAACACTTCACACAATGCCTTGAAGGTAATAGCAATGATGCCCTAGCTCTCAAACCTCGTGGGTCATCAAGCATTCAAAATGAAAAGATGTAAACAATGCCAGTATTCAATAGTGAGCTCATAAACAATGTATGATTCCCTAGCTTGCAGCTTGCGAGCCATCAAGACATTTCCTCATGAAATGATCATATACAGGGAGTACTGCATAGTGAATATCAACAGAAAAACAAATAAAGAGAGATCAAACACTTCACACAATGCCTTGAAGGTAATAGCAATGATGCCCTAGCTCTCAAAGCTTGCGGGTCATCGAGCATTCCAAATGCTAAGATGTAAACAATGCCACTATTAACATTCATATTGTGCCATTAATTGAGTTAATGAGAAGACAAAGCTCGAATGCCTACCTCAAGTGCCACTTCCCTTTTCCCACACGGTACTGGCCTCTTCATGCCATGCAAAAGTGCAGTGTGGTCTTCGCGACAGCTCTTTGAATTCATAAAAATTACAAATGACACTTTCTTTTTCTTTTTTTTTGTTTATAACTAAAGGGGTGTCGCAATTATGACATCATCATTACTATTACGACACCATCAGGTGCACTTGCAAAAAAAAAACACAAAAAACAAACACAAATTGGGGTTGAAATTCAACCCCAAATGTTGTAATGCACTCACCTATCAACCTACGACAAAAAATATAATTTGTTAATATAAATAATATTAATTGATACATGATTCACCCTTTGTTAACTATAAGGAAATTACGACTAAAAAAGATGAAGAAATATGACATAGATGACATACCTTAACATACGTGTGATTGCTACATTGGATAAACCATTCATAACCTTCAAGTTCACAATAAACAATACAACAGTAAGAAGATTTGTTTGGGAGACTTCATATAGAGACTCGTATGCCTTCTCAAGTATAGATACATCAAGGTCACCTTCATCATCATCATCATCATCATCAATTGCGCTAGTAGCATCATCTTGATCATTGTGATCTTTTTCTGTGGGATCATTACCTCTTGCTTCGATATTCACACTTCCATGTTCCCTTTGTTGGAAATCCACATTCTCAAGATTGTCGTGGTCCATAACATGAAACCCAGGGTGGTTGACCTATATCAAAATGATGACCTTAAATTAACCATGACCATGATGTCATCATCAATTCATTTCTTATGAATATAAATTGTTAAAATAATATATTGAAATACATACCAATGGATGAAATTTGTTTCCCCCTTCAATGTAACCATGTTGTCTACAATTTTTCTCAGTTGTTTTGATTATATATCTTTGAGTCTTTAAGTCCTTACAAATTTTGCAGGGACAATGACATTTTCCATCACCTTTTATTTTAAAGTTAGACCATAATCTAGCAATTGTCTCCTTATTTTGTTTTGGGTTGATATTATTAGACATGGTCTTTCTTGAATGGAATGACTCGTTACTTGTACATTGAATAGAATGTTGGTGGAAGAAGGATGATTTTTTTGCAACCTACAAATACAGTCAATAAATAACCATTTTCTCAACACAAAGGGATATTTATCATAGCCATAGAAACTTGTTTATTTTTAAACGGAATACACCAAGGATTACATCAAAAATATTGACCGTTTACAATCATGAACAGTAAACCTAAATCAGATAGCTCATTTTTTTTATCAGCATGTGTAGTTTCACAATATCAGTAAATGTGTAGTCTCATAACTGTCCATTTCTTTGTGTATATGAAAATTGAATGAAATATCAAGCTGAAATAAAATATGGAACAAAATAGTATTCCACATAGAGTGAAAGAATTTATGAAATATACCATCAATTTATTAGTAATTCATATTATTCATGTTTATATTCTCTTGGTTTGACCACATTTATGTAAAATAGAATAACATTCAGATTAAAAGACTATAGGTTTCTAATTTGATAAATTTGTTATCAACTTGACAATCCAAATCAGTGATTTAGTTTATGCAAGGGTGGTTTTTGTCAGTTAAAGGGGGTGGTTATGGCTCAATTTATGGTATTGTCTATCTGGTGTAGGTGCACCTAGACACAAGAGTCATTGACAGGTCCTCATGAGGAGATATGGAGACTTGGAGACTCATTTGATCTTTAAGGTCATTTTGCAATGTATTTTGGCCATTAATGCCTATAAGATGTAATAAAATGTAGAGAAAAGTCTAATGAACATTGTTTATGATCCTTGAAATGCATAAAGATGTAATATGACCATTCTTGGTCATTTGATATTGTAATAGGGAAATTTGATGCTTAAACATGAGATAAGGCCTTAAAGGCTAATAAGGACTAGTATGTGGGATCATGGGTAGTATTATGAAATAAGTTGGTGTTTTGGGGTGTTTGAGGTCTTGAAAAGGTCATATTCAATGTAAGAAGGATCTTTGGGTGATAAGTTGTTGATTTCATAAGCAACATAAACAACTTATATTGTAGTTCATAAGTTGTAGAGTTCATAACTTGACAACATAAACAACTTATATTTTAGTTCATAAACTAAGGATAGTTGATTCCATGAAGTAGTTAGATGGCAGTTTGAAGGAAGTAGTCAGGCTCTTTAGATTTGTAGAGTCTATTTAATATTTTGGAATCTCAAAATGCAAGGGACAGTCGATGTATAAAGATTTGAATTGACAGAAATGGTCATTTTGCATTTCCCTATTCATGGTAGTTAGTTATTTTGTTTTGTAATAGACATTTTATTAGCATTTTAGATTCTTCATTAAAGTGATCTTTCATAAAGGAATGATAGAATATTGAATAGTCTTTCAAATTTTTGTGGTTGCATAAGATTTTATAAAGTATTTGTTGAGTTATCAGGTTTTCTGCAGTGACTGATCCAAACCCTCATTTAGGTTCTCTGTCATTGTTCTAATGTGATTTCCTTGTATTTCCACACTCAACTTACCCCTATGTTTGGAAGGGATGTGGGAGGAATTATATATTACTTGTCCAAGTGTTGCAGAGGGGCCATGCTAAGTTCTGGCATGTGCATAGGGAGATAATAATGATTGTATAGTCATAGAAGGGAGGAAAACAGGGGTAGTAGAGGTTGGTTAAGGTCTTGTTTTCATTTGGAGGGTTTGTTTGTTTGTCTAGGGGTGTTGCAATGGGTGTCCTTATGTTCCATGGGGAAGGTGGTGTTAGAATAACTGAGAGGGGGGTGAATTAGTTATCCAGTGTTTCAATTCAAAATGTATAATCCAAAACAAATACTTCAACTTCTGCTACTTGGTAAACATAAAATACTTTCACTATCTATGTTTTTACTGATTGTCAGTCTAAACTTTATAATAGATACTGATCAAATCTAACATGTAATATGAAAAGTATGATAACAAACACATAACACAAGAGATTTAACATGGAAACCCTATGAAGGGAAAAACCACTTGGGACCGGAAACCCAAATTGTTCACTCTTCTGAAGTGAGGTCGGTGAAGACCCAACCCTGTTAAAGGTTACAAACACACTGTTAGGTGTGACCTTGTTAGAGGATTTTAGACCAGAAGTTATCATCCAACCAGCAATCACTCTGGGGTTGACATGATAACAATGTTCACTCTATGAATGAAACATCAAAAGACTTTCATAGTCCACTCGGTTAAGAGATTTAACTGTGTACAATGGTTAAATATGTAATAGTAGATGATCTACCTTGAAACAACTTCAATTGCAATTTACAGATCAATGTTCAGCTCATTCAAATCTTTTTGATCAATATTCCACTACAGATTCAATACTGTATCAACTTACTATCCATCGGTAATAACTCTCTATAGCTCAGTAACTATTATGCAGCTCGGTTCTTATTAACCAGTATGATTAGAATGCATGAAAAATTCTCCATGTGATAATTTTGTAGTATCTTCTTCTTGCGGCATATTTTTCATAATGAAACCAATGCCTCTTATATAGATGAGTAAATCATTTTCTTTTCCTCCATCAGATTTTGCCGCTTAATTATATTCATAGATTTTGCCGCTTTAGGCTACCTCAGTTGATGTGTCAGTAACATGTTTCAATCTACTCCATTAGATCCTTTTTGATTTATGTTATCCGTCGATCTTCATAACAAACCTTATCTGTTACCTTGATTTCATACACTTTACAGCTCATCACTTTATTGGCTAAACTGATCATTTAATTCCTTTTCTATTATGCTCAGTTAACAAAGAAATGCGTCGGTGAACACAAGCTCAGTTAACACTGTGCTCGGTATACACTACATTCCGTCGGTGTATACTGAAATGCTTTATTTATTGACAACACTGCTTTGTGTCTTTTAGCTCTATTCTTCATCATAGATGAATGCAACATAATAAAGTCAATTTCATCAATTCATAGACTCATCAACAAGTTACTCATTGTGTTCCTTATCCTCATCTATCATTTACATCTTCCTCATGTAGATATTTATGTTCTTCATCTCTTTCACCTTCCTTCAGATGTGTCGGTATAGTAACTTACAAGATAAAGTACTGTCAAGCTAGTTGACATCAATGACAACATAATATTGATTTAATCATCTTGCATATCTAATCATCAAATCCTCTAGTAATCTTGAATTACAGATTCTTCTTTCAGTAACTAAATTAGTTGTAGTTCATCAATCTCTCCCTTTGGCTTTGATGGCAACTCAAGTAATATGAAATGTACCATACACATACCAAACATGTATTCTACAACTTTGTGATCAAATGTTGTACAAGCTCTCCCTAGCTTAATATGTTTAATCACTATGTTACTCAACAACATTATAAAATACAACTTTGTCATTCTGTAGATATAACCTTTTTAGTTCTCAGGTTCCTTTTAGATTATCTCTCCCTTAGATAGTTCTCATCGGTGCATATCTCTCCTTTTCCTTTTCATATTTTGTATCTCTCCCTTTGACAAAAATGCCAAAGAAACAAATAAATAATCAGCTCTTGTAGTAGCTAAGTAACTCTCTGTTGTCCATTACTTCCTCTGTATCTTAGTTTACTAATATCCCAATCTATTTCAGTTCTTCAAACTTAATCACAACCTTGAACAATATCCAAAGTGTGAACTATGCTGCATCAACTTGAATGATCTTCTGATAAGATTAGGCTAATACAACATCCAGATCACATTAGTGACCGATAGACAGGGGACAAACCCCAAGTCTAGTCCTCAAATATTCAAATGTGTCCTTTGGTAGAGGCTTTGTAAAAATATTTGCAAGTTGTTTTTTAGATGTAACAAATTCTAACTTTACTTGCTTCTCTTGCACTTGTTCTCATAAGTAGTGATACTTAATTGATATATGCTTTGTCTTAGAGTGCATCACTGGATTCTTTGAAATATTAATGGCACTTGTGTTGTCATAGTATATGATCACTGGGTCAGTGATTACCTCATTCATTCCTTCCAACACTTGTTTGATATATGCAATGTTTGAGTAATTAGTAGCAGCAACAACATACTCAGCTTCAGCTATAGACTGAGAAATACAAGCCTTCTTTTTACTTGTCTAGGTTACAAGTCTTTCACTAAAGAAAAATGCTCCTCAGGTGGTAGTTTTTTTGTCATCCACATTTCCAGCCCAATCAGCATTAGTATAAAACTTCAGCTCAAAATTTCCATCCTTAGGATACCATAATCCATAATCCTCTATCTTTTTTCAGATATCTTAAGATCCTTTTAGTAGCAATCATGTGTGATTCTCTAGGATTAGTAGAATATCTAGCAACAATTCCCATAGCATGTGCTATATCTGGTCTACTATGAACTACATACATTAGCTTACCAATCATGGATAGGTAGAGTGTTTGGTTTACCTCTATAGTTTCATTTTCCTTAGTCAATTTACTTCCAGTAGCCATTGGTGTTCCCACAGGTTTAGCATCTCCCATGCTAAATGTCTTCAAGACTTCCTTTATGTACCTAGACTCTGTGATGAATATCCCATCACTCTTCTGAATCACTTGTAATCTAAGAAAGAATTTAATCTCTCCAAACATAGACATTTCAAACTCATTCCTCATGTCATCAGCAAAAGATTTACATACATGATCTTGACCTCTAAAAATAATATCATCAACAAAAATTTTAGCAATAATAATAGTGTCATCAGTATCACCTTTCATGTACAAATTGTTGTTCTCACTAGTTCTTACAAATCCAATACTTAACAAGTAAGTATGTAGCCTTTCAAACCATGCTCTTAGTGCTTGCTTCAAACCATATAAAGCTTTGTGTAGTCTACATACCATGTCTCTATTGTCTAGATCAACAAATCCTTCAAGTTGTTCTATGTAGACCTCTTCTTCAAGTATACCATTCAGAAATGCTGACTTCACATCCATTTGATAAACCTTAAATTTCATGTGTGTAGCATATGCAAGTAGCATTCTAACACTTTCCAATCTAGCAATAGGTGCAAATGTCTCACCATAGTCAATGCCTTCTTCCTGTGCATATCCCTTGCATACCAATCTCACTTTATTTCTTGTCACTTCACCATTTTCATTCAATTTGTTTCTGAATATCCATTTAGTATCGATAACATTTTTATCTTTAGGTTGGGGTACTAAGGACCAAGTTTTGTTTTTCTCTATTTTATCTATTTCCTCCTTCATTGCATTATCCCATTCTTCATTTTCTAATGCAACTTTCACATTTTTTGGTTCAAATTCACAAACTAGGCATGTATCTTGTCTTATTTTGCTTCTTGTTTGCATTCCAGCTTGTCTGTTTCCAAAAATTTGTGTCTTAGGATGATGTCTTCTGACAAAACTAGCTAGTACTCAGTTTCTTCTTTCTTGTTCATCCTGTTGAGGTTCATGTGCTTGCTTGGTAGCACCATCTTGTTCATTGGTTTCCCTTTCCTGTTCTTCAAGGTTATTTTCCTATTGACCAGTTATCACAGGTTGCAACTTTGGTAGATAGTCAGGTAGTTCAATGTAAGTGAATCTACCGTAGTCTTCCAGTTCCTTTCTTTCTTCTATGTACTTGTCATCAAACTCATCAACATGAACATTAGTACTTTCAATTATCTTATTTGTAACCTTATTCAAACGTTTGTATGCTTTACTCTTAGTAGAATATCCTAAGAATATTCCTTCATCACCTTTAGAATCAAATTTCCCATTTATCTCATCTTTTATAATAAAACATTTTCTTCCAAAAATTTTGAAATAGCTTACAGTAGGTTTGTGTCCAAACCATAGCTCATAAGTGTTAGGAATAAGGTGTCTCAACCTTGGATAATTCCTATTCTTATTATTTGTTTTGTAAATGTATTTTTTGCAAATAATGTAATTAAGTGTGAGTGTACATGTCTAGTTGGCATGTTGATGTGTCACTCCACTTGATGTGTCGGCATCTTGTGCGTAAGGAGATCATGACTGAAATGGTCATGACGGATTCCTATGACGCGTAAGAACTATTTAAAGAATGTGCTATGATAGGTGTAAGAGCATCTTATGACTTGGGCCTATTTGGGCACCCAAGAAGAAGTGGTTGGTGTGTGTAAGAGAATATGCCAAAAATAGGTTGGTATGACAGATTCTCTTACACTTCTTTTGTGACCATTATTTTTGGTGGATTCTATGACAAGCTATCATAGTCTATTCTAGGGATGGATGCCTATTCTTGGGATTGCATGTAACAACTGTGTACATGTGGCTTTGTGCATGGGTCTTGGTGGTTGTGCCTATTTTTGGGTCAAGAGGAGTCTATATATATGATGCTGCTCCTATGGGAGAGATATAACAAAAATTTAAGTCTTGTTGGCTTTGTCTCTCATTTCCTGAAAGAACTTGCATTGCAAGTGTATTGTAATATTTGTGTTGAAGATAATACATTGTGTAGGTTTTGGAGTGCTGGGGTTTTTTACCAAAAGGTTTTCCCCAGGGTATATCATTATGTCATTCTCTATTTTTCTATATGTATGGTATGTGGTTGCAATATCTTTGTTAAAGTAGTTAACGAATTTGAAATTGTAAGGATTTATAAAAATTTGCACAATACTCTCCTATAGAGATTAGCGTAGGAAGCTGTTTCCGCACCTGAGTTTCCTTACAAGTGGTATCAGAGCTTGATCAACTTTTGATCCTAGTTGTTGGATAGGGTTTTTTGAGCTAATCTCAAGTTTGAGTGGGAGTTTTTTGCAAAGCATTCTGAATCTTATTTGCAGATTGAGATGGCAAGTTCATCATATGGAAGAATGGAGGTGGAGAAATTTAATGGCACTAATTTCGAGTTGTGGAAACTCAAGATGGAAGACATGTTGGAAGATCATGACCTATGGGAAGTGACTTCAAGTGCTACAAGACTAGCAACTATAGCTCAAGTAGATTGGGATATCAAAGACCGTAAAGCTAAGGGTCTCATAAGACTCTATTTAACTGATGCAGTTCTTCTGAATGTTCTAGAGGAGAAAACTACAAATAGTTTGTGGGAAAGACTTGCGGCCATGTATCAGGCCAAATCTCTGGTGAACAAGTTGTTCCTAAGGAAGAAGTTGTACTCTCTGTGAATGGAGGAAGGTGGATCCTTAATGGATCATTTAAATGCATTTAATCTACTGGCTACACAATTGACATCAGCTGGTGTCAAGTTAGAGGAGGAGGATTGTTGCTACACACTTTTGTGTTCTTTACCGGATTCATGGGACCATATTGTGATGGCTCTCGAAAGAACTTTAGTCACCTTCAAAATGGATGATGTGGTGTCTTCACTTCTATTAGAGGAGATGTAGAGAAAGGCTTCCGTTTTGGAAAAAGAAGCCCTTGCTGTTCGTGGGAGATCCACTGAAAGAGGGAAGAAAAATGACAATAAGTCTGACAATAAGGGTAGATCAAAATCTTGTGGGAAGTCAAAGACTTCCAATAAGTCCAAGGAAAAATGTTGGAACTGTGATAAATCTGGGCACTTCCGTAAAGACTGCAAAGAGCCAAAGAAGAAGAAGAAAGGTTCAGATTCAGCTTCAGAAAGATCTCAAGAAGATGGCGATGCATTCATTGCAGCTTTGGCAGCCCATGCATTTGATGATGTGTGGTTGGTTGACTTAGGTGCATCTTTTCACATGACCTCTCATCAAAACTGGTTCTCAAAATATGAAGAGTTCAATGGTGGAAAGGTGTATTTGGGTGATGATTCTCACCTAAAGATAGTTGGATGCGGAAGGGTCACTATCAAATTTCCTGATGGACGAGTAAAGGGAATCAACAGAGTTATGCACATTCTGGGTTTGGCACGAAACCTATTATCTATAAGTATGCTGAATGATGTAGGTGTGCAAGTTGTTTTTTTGAAAGAAGGATGCAAGATGATGAGAGGATCGATAGTGCTTGCAAGGGGTACTAGGAGAGGTACCTTATTTCAGCTAGCTGCATGTATTCCTCTATGTAATAGTTCTTCATCCTCACCATCTGAACAAGTAGTGAAGAAGTCTGTGGCTATTGGTTCTGATGGTAGTGCAAATACTTTGGAAGGTAAGCTTCCTGCAGAAAAGACAATGTTGTGGCATATGAGATTTGGCCAAATTGGTGAAAAGGGTCTCAGAACCCTGAAAAATAAAAATTTTGTTGAGGGGTTAAATGATTTCAATCTCGAGTTCAACTTCTGCGAACACTGTGTCTATGAGTTTGAACAGTTCTGTAAAGAACAAGGTATCAAGAGGCATAAGACACCTCCTTATACCCCATAGCAAAATGGAGTTGCAGAGAGAATGAACAAGACACTGATGGAGAAGGCTAGGAGTATGCTTAGTGGAGTTGGTTTAGAACAAAGGTTTTGGGCTAAAGCTGTGGCCACTACTTGCTATCTGGTTAACAGATCTCCTACATTAGCCCTTGTTGGTAAGACACCAATGGAGGTGTGGTCTGATGAAAAAGAAAAGGAAAAAGATGTTGTTCAGTTGCCTCCTACCCCTGAGAAGACTGAACAGAGAGACCATGTTGGGCCTAATGATGAGGAGAGCTCTAGCAGCTCTGATAGTTCAGAAGAAGAGGAAGAACAACCTCAACCGCAGCCCTTGAGGAGATCCATGAGAGAAAGAAAGCAACCATAAAGGTTTGGTTATTCTATGTTAGATTCTAGTTGTGCCTTTGCTTTGATTACTAACACTGATGAGCCTAGATCTATGAAAGAGGCTTTGGGCATGGAAGATGTAGGTTCCTAGATTGAGGCTATGGATGATGAGATGGCTTCATTGGAGAAAAAAAAAACTTGGGACCTTGTACCTTTGCCTAAAGGGAGAAAATTTGTTGGCTGTAAATGGGTGTTCAAGAAGAAATTCTATGCAGATGGCAGTGTTGAAAGGTATAAAGCTAGATTGGTTGCAAAGGGGTATTCACAGGTAGAGGGAATAGATTATGGTGAAATATTCTCTCTTGTTGCAAAGTTGACATCCATTAGATTTCTATTATCTCTTGCTGCATCATATGATTTAGAGATAGAACAGATGGATGTGAAGACAACTTTCCTTCATGGTGATTTGGAGGAAGAGATTTATATGTCACAGCCTGAGCACTACATTGTTAAAGGTAAAGAATCCTTAGTTTGCAGATTAAAGAAATCTCTATATGGTTTGACACAATCTCCTAGGATGTGGTACCTTAAGTTTGATGCCTTTGTGTTGTCAATTAGATTTGTAAGATCAAAATCAGATCATTATGTTTATTTTAGAGTTGAAAATGATCGCCTTCTTATTGTTGCATTATATGTTGATGATATGTTGCTGTTTGGGAAGGGTAAGGGTATGATTTCTGATTTTAAATCTTAGTTGTCAGCACTGTTTGAGATGAAAGATCTTGGGGCAGCTAGGTACATCTTGGGTATAATAATCAGTAGAGACAGGTCTAACAGAAAACTTTGGTTGAGTTAAAGTATGTGAAGTCTGTGTTGGACAGGTTCAACATGGCAGATTGTAGACCACTATGTGTTCCTATTTTTATGGGAACAAAGTTATCTGTAGATGATTGTCCAAAATCTCCTAGTGAGGTAGAGGACATGAGTAGAGTACCTTATGCTAGTGCAATTGGCAGTCTTATTTATGCTATGGTCTGTACTAGATCAGACATTGCCCAAGCAGTGGGAGTCCTGAGTCAGTTTATGGCTAATCCTAGACGGGTACATTGGGATGCAGTTAAGCGAGTATTCAAATATTTGAGGGGTACATCAGATTACTCCATATGTTATCATGGTAACTCTTCTGGATCTCCACATTCATTTGTATTTGTGGGTTTGTGGATTCAGATTGGGCAGGTGATATTGACAGCAGGAGATCCACCAGTGCTTATGTGTTCACTATGTTTGGTGGTGCCATCAGTTGGATGAGTAAGCGACAACCCGTGGTTGCTTTGTCCACTACAGAAGCTAAGTACATGGCTGCTACTCACGCTTGTAAAGAAGCCATTTGGCTTAGAAGATTGTGTTCTGATGTTGGTGTTGATGCAGAACAGATTACTATTTGGTGTGACAGTCAGAGCGCTATTTGCCTTGCAAAGAATCCAACTTTCCATGCCAGAACAAAGCACATTGATGTGCAGTTTCACTTTGTGAGAGATATGGTGGAAGATGGAAAGGTAAATTTGGAGAAGGTAGATACTGTGAAGAATGTTGCAGATGCATTAATGAAACCAGTGGGCACTGAGAAGTTCAGATGGTGTTCGAAGTCTATGGGCCTTTTGGCCTATAGTGGTTAAAGTTCCTATTATGTTCCTGTTGCTCTTACAAGGTGTTCGACAAGTGGGAGAATGTTAGGAATAAGGTGTCTCAACCTTGGATAATTCCTATTCTTATTATTTGTTTTGTAAATGTATTTTTTGTAAATAATGTAATTAAGTGTGAGTGTACATGTCTAGTTGGCATGTTGATGTGTCACTCCACTTGATGTGTCGGCATCGTGTGTGTAAGGAGATCATGACTGAAATGGTCATGATAGATTCCTATGACACGTAAGAACTATTTAAGGAATGTGCTATGACAGGTGTAAGAGAATCTTATGACTTGGGCCTATTTGGGCACCCAAGAAGAAGTGGTTGGCGTGTGTAAGAGAATATGCCAAAAATAGGTTGGTATGACAGATTCTCTTACACTTCTCTTGTGACCGTTATTTTTGGCGGATTCTATGACAAGCTGTCATAGTCTATTCTAGGGATGGACACCTATTCTTGGGATTGCATGTAACAACTGTGTACATGTGGCTTTGTGCATGGGTCTTGGTGGTTGTGCCTATTTTTGGGTCAAGAGGAGTCTATATATATGATGTTGCTCCTATGGGAGAGATATAACAAAAATTTAAGTCTTGTTGGCGTTGTCTCTCATTTCCTGAAAGAACTTGCATTGCAAGTGTATTGTAATCTTTGTGTTGAAGATAATACATTGTGCAGGTTTTGGAGTGCTGGGGTTTTTTACCGAAAGGTTTTCCCTAGGGTATATCATTGTGTCATTCTCTATTTTTCTGTATGTATGGTATGTGGTTGCAATATCTGTGTTAAAGTAGTTAATGAATTTGAAATTGTAAGGATTTATAAGAATTTGCACGATACTCTCTTATAGAGATTAGTGTAGGAAGCTATTTCTGCACCTGAGTTTCCTTACAATAAGGTGTCCAATTGGTGTCCTTCTTTAGTTGTACTCAGTTAAGCACATATACAACTGTGCTGATAGCTTCCCTCCAATATGTCTGAGAAACATTATTTTGTATCATCAGTGTTCTAGCACAATCAATGATTGACCTGTTCCTTCTTTCAACAATCCCATTTTGCTGAGGTGTCCTCAGTGCAGAGACCTATCTCTTAATACCATTCTCATTACAGAAATTAGTAAATTCATCAAAGATAAATTCACCTCCTCTATCAGATCTTAAGCATTTAATTTCTTTTCTAGTCTCTTTTTCTACCTTCACCTTATACCATTTAAACATCTTAAAAGCTTCAGATTTCTCTTTCAGGAACATAACAGTCATCAGTCTAGTGTAGTCATAAAAAATAATAATAAAGTATCTATCACCATAATAACTCTGAGTTCTCATAGGACCACATAGGTCAGTATGAACCTTTACCTCTCATAATAACTTTGAGTTCTCATAGGACCACATAGGTCAGTATGAACCTTTATGCATCATTTCCCATCCTTACAAATCCTCCATCATATTCGTCAAGTAGATCAAATTTCTCTATATCACCAGTCATATGATGTGTACAGCCACTGTCTATGATCTATGTATCATTTCTTCTTACTTTAGAGATTAGTGTTGTTTCTCCATGTTTCTCTTCTTCCTCTGAATCATCTTTCATAGAAAAAAATACTACTTCTACATCATCACCAGTGTCAGATTCAAATTCAAATTCTTCAGCTATGTAACATACCATTTTCCCTTTGTCATAGCTATCTCAGTTATCTCTATTATTGTGTTGGTAGCCTCTGTTGAATCTTCTCCCATAGCTTCCTTCCGATCGATCTTTGGATCTATCATCATCTTTCTTATTTGAACATCTAGAAGTGATGTGGCTAGCTTCTTTACAATTAAAACATGCTAAAGGTAACTTGCCTCTATACCTTCCATTACCTTTGGGCAATCTTCTGGCCATATGAGCTTCAAGCTCATCAAGTTCATCATTGGTATTACTGTCACTATCATTATTCTTATCATTCTTGCTACTAGACTTACTAATCTTCAAAGAGGACATGAAAGTGGATTCAATAGAAGGTACAACACTATTGTCAAAGTTATCCAATTCAAAATTTGTAAGCTTATTGATCAGAGTGTCAAGATTAAGGTTCGATGTAGCTCTTGTTTCATGAATTACAGAGATCCTGATCATATAAACTGGTAGCAAAGTTTTGAGAATCTTACTTATCACTATTTCATCATCAATAACTCCATCAGATTCTCTAATAGCATGTACTACCTCTTTTAGTCTGTTTGTGTATTGCACAATGTTCTCACCTTCTTTCATCTTCATATCATCAAATCTTCCTCTTAGGCTTTTAGCTTTGGCTATCTTGACATTCACATCTCTATTGTATATTAGAGTTAGCTTGTCCCACATCTTCTTTGTAGTATCACACTCCTTGATGTCTTCAAATTCAACATTGGTATAGGTAGCAACAATTTCCATCATAGTAATATTGTGTTCATGCCTATCCTTCAATTGATCAAGAGTTAAAAGAATGGGGGTTGGTTCAATGTAGCCATTCTCCATTAGTTCTAGTGCAAAATTCCCAATTCTAGTATGTGCAATTTCATCTAGCTTTGCCATACTGTGAACTTATCTTTGTTGAGCTTTGGCACTTCCTTCTTATACATCTTGAGACCTCTATGCTAGAGTCCTTAAAACTCTATTCTAAGCAACCAAAGCTCTGATACCAATTTTTAGAATAAATGAGAGGGGGGTGAATTAGTTATCCAGTGTCCCAATTCAAAATGTATAATCTAAAATAAATACTTCAACTTCTACTACTCGGTAAACATAAAATACTTTCACTGTTTGTGTTTTTACCGATTGTCAGTCTAAACTTTATAATAGATACTGATCAAATCTAACATGTAATATGAAAAGTATGATAACAAACAAATATCACAATCAACACATACAATAAGAGATTTAACGTGGAAACCCTGTGAAGGGAAAAACCACCTGGGACTGACAACCCAAATTGTTCACTCTTCTAAAGTGAGGTCGGTGAAGACTCAACCCTATTAAAGGTTACAAAAACACTATTAGGTGTGACCTTGTTAGAGGATTTTAGACCAGAAGTTATCATCCAACCAGTAGTCACTCTGGGGTTGACAGGATAACAATGTTCACTCTATGAATGAAACATCAAAAGACTTTCATAGTCCACTCGGTTAAGAGATTTGACTATGTACAATGGTTAAATATGTAACAGTAGATGATCTGCCTTGAAACAACTTCAATTGTAGTTTATAGTTCAATGTTCAGCTCATTCAAATCTTTCTGATCAATATTCCACTTTAAATTCAATACTATATCAACTTACTATCTGTTGGTAATAACTCTTTGTAGCTCGATAACTATTCTACAGCTCGGTTCTTATTAACCAGTATGATCAGAATGCATGAAAACTTCTCCATGTGATAATTCTATAGTATTTTCTTCTTCCGACTTATTTTTCATAATGAAACCAATGTCTCTTATATAGACGAGTAAATTATTTTCTTTTCCTCCATCAAATTTTTCCACTTAATCATATTCATAGATTTTGTTTCTTTAGGCTTCCTCGGCTGACGTGTCAGTAACACGTTTCAATCTGCTCCATTAGATCCTTTTTTATTTATGTTAGCCGTCGATCTTCATAACAAACCTTATTTGTTACCTTGATTTCATACACTTTACAGCTCATCACTTTATCGACTAAACTGATCATTTAATTCCTTTTTTTTTCTTCTTGGTTAACAAAGAAATGCATCGGTGAACACAAGCTTGGTTAACACTACGCTCGGTATACACTACATTCCATCGGTGTATACTGAAATGCTTTATTTACCGACAACACTGCTTTGTGTCTTTCAGCTCTATTATTCATCATAGATGAATGCAACATAATAAAATCAATTTCATCAAGTCATAGACTCATCAACAAGTTACTCATTGTGTTCCTTATCCTCATCTGTCATTTACATCTTCCTCATGTAGATATTTCTGTTCTTCATCTCTTTCACCTTCCTTTAGATGTGTCGGTATAGTAACTTACAAGATAAAGTACTATCAAGCTAGTTGACATCAATGACAACATAATACTGATTTAATCATCCAGCATATCTACTCATCAACTCCTCTAGTAATCTTGAATTACAGATTCTTCTTTTAGTATCTAAATCAGTTGTAGTTCATCAGGTGGAGGCTAGTAGATCTAAGATGGTGGTTTGTAGGATGCATTTGTGAGTAAGGAAAGTGGATGTCTAGTTAGGATATTTATGCAAGGGATGATGGAGAGAGGGGCCAAAGGCACACCCTAACCAGATCCACCTTGCAGAGATCACATGCAGAAGAAACAAACACACAAGTGAGAGAGAGAAGAAAGATATCTTTCATATAGTTATTCTAATTGATTCATACATGTCGGGCTGTAAGGCCTTCTTAGTTTAGGCTAGATATTATAATTCAAGTACAGTAGGCCTCCAACATGCAAGGATCTAAAACAATCTTCTATCTCCTAGCTTCTATCTTTGATGTCCTTATTCCTCTCCTAAAATACAAACCAAGATTACATTATATACAAGAGGCTACTGAACAAGTCAGCCTTCAGATCCACCATCAATGGAAGGAATGGCTAGATCTAGGTCCACATGCTTCCCAATGATAGATTCTAGTATTTAATCCATGACCATAATTAATTGCAAGAGTCGGCCTCAACAACAAAATAAAAAAAACAAACACCTCGATAAGCAAGGATAACCGAGTGCCAGACAAGCATCACCAAGTGCTAGGGAAATTCACCAAGTGCTAGGGAAGCTCACCAAGTGCCAAAGAGATAATTGACCAACCCCGGTAAACAAAGGAAACTGAGCAACAACAAACCAACTCGGTCAAAGTAGGAATCGAGTAACATAGGAAAATATAAATATATTTTTTGTGACATTGGATTGCCAAGGACCCGAGATGCTCCTACATTAGACACCTAGGGTTATTTGAAATGATTCTCTAAATCATGAAGCAGATATGATCCAAGCTAAATCCAACTCAAATTATGAAATCCATGAACTATCTTCAATCAGTCTATTCTTCCACTTTACTAGATATTCCATATACTATTTTCCTCTTGTACTTCTGCTAATTCTTTGTTCCAAAATCTGCTCCACTTCTTCTATCTATTTCTTAGGATAATCATTTGGTACTGTCATTTCTTCATTTGACTCATGATACTCATATAAATTAGAAATGTTGAATATAGGTGATATATCCATGTCATCAGGTAATTCAATCTCATAAGCATTTCCACTATCAAATATCTTCAAAATATTGCAAGGACCAAACTTCTTCATTTTTAGCTTCACATATGTTCCAACAAGAAATCTACCTTTCTTCAAATGAACCATTACTTCATCACCGAATGCAAAAGTATTATGTCTTCTTGATCTATCAACTCTATTTTTGTATTTTTGATTACTTTTCTCTAGCTTATGTTTCACATCTTCATGCAATGTCTTCATGTACTCAAAAAACTTTACTCCTTCAACACTTCTCTTTCTGTCATCAACAATATCCCTCAAATTTGATATACCTCTCGGTTGTATGCCATTTACAATCTCAAAAGGTTTTTTTCCAGTACTCCTATTCACTGAATTATTGTATGAAAACTCTGCTTGTGCCAACATAGAATCCTAATTACTTGGTGTGTCTCCAACTAAACATCTCAAAATATTTTCCAAGCTTCTATTCACAACTTTTGTCTATCCATCATTCTGTGGGTGAAATGTAGAACTATATTTCAACTCGGTGCCAAACTTTCTCCAAAGGGTCTTCCAAAAGTATCCAACAAATTTACTGTCTCGGTTAGAGATGATACTCCTTGGTAATCCATGCAATATGATAGTTTCCTTAAAGAAAAGATCTAATATATGTACTCCATCTGATGTCTTTCTATAAGGTGTAAAATGTGCCATTTTAGAAAATCTATCCACAACAACAAATATAGAATCATTACCTCTCACTGTCTTCGGTAAGCCAAGAACAAAATCCATACTAATATCAATCCAAGGTTTCTCAAGAATTCAAATTAGTGTATACAATCCAGTGTTCTAACTTACTTTTTTTGCAACTTGACAAATTCCACAAATTTTCACAAATTTTTGAATATTCTTATACAACTGTGGCCAAAAGTATTTTTCCTTAAGAAAATTCAATGTTTTGTCAACACCAAAGTGTCTAGTGAAACCACTACTATGTTTCTCCTTTATCAAATTAGTTCTCATTGATCCTCTCAGTATACACATCTGAATACCTTTAAACAACATACCTCCTTGAATGAAATATTCTTCCCATTTAGTACTCGGTTGATCTTGAATAGGTGCTCTGCACTTTCTCCACGGCTTAAAAAAATTAGGATCAAATTCATAAGAATCTCTCATGTCATCAAAGCCAAGAACTTCAATTTTCATCTCGGTCATCAAATATATTCTTCTACTCAATGCATCTGCAACTCAGTTAGTGACTCCACTCTTATGCTTTATAAAAAATGTATAGCTCTAC